>JAOUZG010017696.1:682245-698053 GCA_026289955.1 Argiope argentata | reverse complement strand
ACACACACACACACACACACACACACACACACACACACACACACACAATAAAAATAATAAAGTGGAAAACCAAGGTAAACCTGTGTAAAGAACAAGAAGGGCTTAAAACCATAGGAAAAAAGAGGTGGTGGGGTGTAGAAAGGATAACACATTCGAAATGAATGCACAAAATACTACATTTCAAAGAATGTTCCGGAGATCAATTGTAAATCAATATTAAAAAGGAGAAACAATTGTGTTACATTGTGAAATTTCTCAAATCATTACTTTTTTTATAGGAATGTGAACGCGTTATCTAGAGTGATGAATCAAGGTTCAATCTCTACAATTCGAATGCATGGGTCTGGATTTTGCGTATGCACGAAGAAGGCATTTTGATAGAATTCATCATATCTGCAGTAAAGTTTGGTAGAAGTGGAATTACAGTCTGCGGATGTTTCTCGTGGTATGAATTTTGATCCTTAGTTCCAATTCATTCATCAACACCGACTTTTGCTCCACAATTCTCGACAACAATGTGCTTCTATATAGTGGCAATTTTAGGGATTGGATGATATTTATTTTCAGGACGACAATACCCCTTATCATGTTGCGAGGCCTACCAGGGATGGGCATGATGACAATAGAGCGAATCGACTGGCCTGACCTGCCCAGAGTTCAGACTAATTCTTTAGAAAACATCTCAGACGAGTTAGATTGGCGAATTAAAAGGTTAGCAACCACCAAAATAAGTGAAAGAAGTTGCATGTTTTCTCCTAGCCGAGTGGAAGAAAATGTCACTTGCCAACATGCAAACACGTTTGCAAAGCTAGTGCAAGAGGTTTAAGGTTGAAATTTGCCTCAATTGGGGGTTCTACCAACTATTGATTAAGAATAAATTGTGGTTATCTATTTTATCACAGGTATATAATTACTTTCTGGTGATGATGATGACGCGTCCACTTCACAACGAAAAATGGGGTGCAGTAGCGCCCGAGGACATGGACTCCGGAGCACCCGAGGGCAAAAATCTGACTTCTAACTCATATAAAGATGACATGCACTTATCACATTTGCTTACACATCCCCTTTTAAGAAAGGGGTGCATTCACACACCTTACAGATCGAACATAGAAGAGCAACTATAGCGTGACCGGGATTCTAACCCAGGACGCCCAGTTCACGAGGATGACGTGCTACCTCTGAGCCAGGATACCGGCAATTAGTTACTGGTAGATAGTGTATATATGTATTTGTATATGTGGGGGTTTATATATGCATGTTCTTCTTTTGATGTTAAAAACGAGGTCACGACTGGCAGCATAGGCCCGGACATTTACTTTTTGATACTAGAAAATAGAAGAAATCCCAGAAATATTTGTAATCGGTTTAAAAATGACCTGGAAAGCAGCTATGTGAGGCTAGAGTTTTCAACTGAAAAATAAATTATTGTGATAACATTTGCCACCTTTGGCCCTTGGAGCCTGATGCGCCTCCCCCCCCCCCCGGATTCATGCCGAAATACAAAACGCGGCAATGCCTAATTACTATTGTAATGGATGCTCCTTTTCCCCAACAGTAGCATAGAATATTTTAGTAAACAATAAAATGGCATTTATTTGCTTTTAATTTTTTTATAAAAATAAAATTATGCGTCAACTATAATTGTACGTCAATATAATCAACTATATTAACAATTTACAAAAACTATACGTCAATATAATCCTCTATATCAGTAATAAAGTATAACTATACGTCAATATAATCCTCTATATCAATAATAAAGTATAACTAAATGTCAATATAATCAACTATATCAAAAATCATCAATAACCCTAAGTCAATATAAACCCCTACATCAATAATCAAGTATAAGTATATGTCGATATAATCCACTATATCAAAAATCAAGTATAACCATACGTCAATATAATCCACTATATCAATAATCAAGTATAACTAACTATACGTCAATATAATCAACTATATCAAAAATCATCAATAACCCTAAGTCGATATAATCAACTATATCAATAATTAAATATAACTATACGAGAATATAATCAACTATATCAATAATCAATTATAACTATACGTCAATATATTCAATTATAACTATACGTCAATATAATCAACTATAACTACATGTCAATATAATCAACCATATCAACAATCAACTATAACTATACGTCATTTGAGGTGATTAAAATCCAATTTTTCTTTAATTTTGTGGAATTTTTATGCCCTGAAGCTATAAGTATTTGTGAACCAGGTTTGAAAAATCTCAAAACATGCCATATGAAATTATTTCCATGTCCACTAGTACAATTTAGTTATTATTATAGCAGCTCTAATGGGCTGATTTAGAAATAGTTCTGGTTGACATATTTTTTTTTTTTGAAACTGGACATAAACTTAATTTAGACCTGTAGGAAAAGAAATCAACAATAAAAAAATAATATTTTGTACATCAAGTGGAAATTTAGTCAGCCTGATGGTATTACACAAAGAACACATACACAATACAAAACAAGTTTCCGAAAATAAACTATTCAATCGCATCATTTGTTTAATATTATTACAAATCTGTAAATTTTTTCCCCAGCACGAACAGCTCATAGTAATAAAGACTTTTAAGATCAGCATCGTGGCATGCTGAGAGAATGCTGGGTTAAGGATGTCAGGGGCTTGACAATAAACTTGGCGACTTTGGAGACAAAAGAGATAGTACTAGAAAGTTCAAGAATTTTCCCGATCCTTCCAATAGGAACTGAGATGCGCACTAATTGGCCTAGAAGGTTCTCGGCCCTACGCCATGGGAGCTATAAAAGACTGACAGACTCAAGCTGAAGGTAAACATTTTTTTCATTCTTCCCTCAGCCACGGTTGTTCTGAGGTATCTGAGCTTGATCAGGAGACAGTGCAAGGATCATCTGCACCACCGATTCGTCCTTTTCAGGATTTTTTCCAGAAAAGGTAGGCGGACACAGGAGCAAAACCCAAAAGGCATTGCATTGACTCAACAATTATCGAAATAGACAATGATGTCAGGGCGGAAATTGACCCCAACTGCAAATGCGATAAATGTGCTAGAATTCAGATGCTAGATTTATGCATTAGCAGGGCGAAGAACAATTAAGCAAGTTCCAAGAAATCATCAAACCCATGAGAAACTATGATTAACCTACTCAAGCACATACAAAGACGCTTGGACGAATCACTACAAGAAGCAGAAAAAGATGAATTCAATGGAAGGGTGAATTAGAATCTATTAAAGCTGTTTTCTGTATATTGAAAAAACAGGAGGATGAATTCATAATTTCCCAAAGAAGAAAAACCACCAAACCTGTTAATACAATCCCAAATACTAAGGAAATAAATTTAACTAATTGATTCAAACCCTAACAGTAGACCTAGCAAATTCCCCTGAAGTTAACCCTACCGAAACTATCTCTAAAATCCCCCCCCCCATAATGCTAAAATGTACCAAACACTAATAAACTCCAATTTTGGCATAAAAAAATATTATCCTCTGTAACGGTTTTATCAATTTCCCAGTACAATTCAAAATCATAGATTAATCCAAAAATTCTGTCAGGAAAATGAATTTTAATATTATGTGATTCCCCTGAAGACACAGAGACTTGTTAAGGTGGTAATCAAGGGTCTTCCTATAGATTACATGAACGATGCCATAGAAAGACAACTAAAAAACCGAGGTTTTTCTTTCAACAAAATAACACGACTCTCACAATTTAAAATCAGGAGACCTCTCCCCATATTGTTAGTAGAGTTAAATAAAAACGATATTGTTGATGAAATATACAATCTAACTGATATCGAATACTTGAAGGTAAACAGAAAACACTACAGGGGACTCAATTCTGTCTCCTAGTGTTTAAATTGCAACACTTTTGGCCATGTAACCAGCAACTGCGCTTTGAAACCAAGATGCCTTAGGTGAAATAGTTAATATCTGACAAGAAACTGCCCCCAGAAGGAGAAAATTGTTAATCCGAAATGCATAAATTGCAAGCAGTTTGGGCACACTGCAACTTATAGAGGATGCCCAAAATCCCCAAAAATCCAAAACCCGAAAACTAATAGGATGAAATATTTCCATTCAAACTATGTAAAATCTAACATTAATATACCAATATTTTAAAAATAAATCTCCCCCAACACCCTGAAAATTCTAATTCTATTCCTCCTCTAACAAATAATACTAACAATTCAGAATCTGATATCGCCGATGTTTGTGAGCTACTTAATGAAATCAAATTACTTTTCCAAATTTCCCTCCAACTTAAGAATGCTATCCAAGGAACGAAAGCAGCAACCGACCTTATGAAAAAAGTATTTATACGGTTTGGTTCCTTGACGCAAATAGTAAGTCCCTAATAATTTAATTCAATACTCGATTAAATTTTATTCTCCCACCCAAGCCAGCAACCAATAGAAAAGCAGTTTTTCACAACCCCACACTCCTACCCATTGACGGTACCTCAAAGAGAAGAAACAGTCCAAGCTGGTCCACTTAAAGCAGAGCCTCTGTCAACATCTAGCCACGTTCGAAGATAATCCCTTTGCCGGGGAGGGGTGTCTCGCTAAATCTACACTTAGCTGAAAGTAATCCTTTTTATTTTTTCCATCTAATGGAGGGAGTTTTCCGGTTCAGTGGAGGGAGACGATCGTTCTGTAGGCTCTTTCACCGACCGAGATATTACGCAGACATCATCTTTATCCCCGACTCGGCATTCTCAGGATCTGTTACGAAAGAGAGTGGATGTAGAGGGAAACTTAGCTAAGAGTTATTGCACTCACCAATTCATCCGACACGGGAACGGATAGCAATACCAATGCGATGATTGCTATGTGATGATTCCAATTGCAACTGCGACAACTGTACAGAACTAAGAAGAATCCACGAATGCATTGATAGAGCCAGAGATGATTTAAGAGAAATACCCAAGTTGGTCAAGATAAAGGAGAAAGAAAGAGGTACCAAATCAGAGGGATGCCTCTGTGCAATCGGTACGAGAGATGGGATGCAGGAGACGTTAGATCGCCATGTTAGGGAGTACGGAATCCTTAAATATAAAGGCTGCTTAAAAATAGTCAGGCAAACGGTTTTAAGCTAACCTCTAGAAGAAAAATTGCTAGACTTGAGGCAATTACCCAAATTAGCAATAATGTAACTTTAAGTAATAGATTCGAGCCCCTAACAAACGACCAAGCAGGCTCCCTAGAAGTTGAACAAAATAATTCTATTGAAAAGGTCCCCCCCCCCAAAAAAAAATGCTAAAATACACCAAATGTTATAATAAAATTTTTGAATTGATTCACTTCAAATTTGGTATTAAGAATAACATCCTAGGAAATGGTTTCATTGAAGTTTTCCCTGTAACAATTGAAAAACACAAAAAGATCCAAAATTTCTGTAGGGAAAATAATTTTGAATTCTATGTAATACGACCTAAAATGCAGAGACCGGTGACAGTGGTCATTAAAGGACTTCCCATAGATTACATGACTGATTCTTTAGAGAGAGAACTTTAAAACTGTAGAATTTCAGTAAATAAAATAGTCAGATTACCCCAATATAAAAAGAGGAAACCCCTGCCTTTCCTACTTTCAGAATTGAATTGGAACAACATAGTCAAAGTTATGAGCGATATTGAGTACCTTAAAGTAAGGAGGAACAGTTGAGAGCTCGGACCACAATTTTTCAATGTTTTAATTGTAATCACTTTGGTCATATTTCAGAAAACTGTGCCATGAAGTCTTGATGCCTCAAGTGAAATGGTGGACACAAATCTGAAAACTATTCACAAAAAGAGAAAATTGACAACCCTAAGCGTATTAACTGTTATTAGAAAGACCATACAGCAAAATATAGGGAGTGTCCAAAGTTATCCAAAATTCAAAACCCACAACATAATAAAAACAATCAATTCCAATCAAATTTTGCCAAACCAAATTTCTCGCACGCCCGTAGCCTGAAAACAAATATCCCCCAGCAGTTTGAAAAAACTAATATTAAACCTCACCAAATAAACAATTCAAATAACCCTGTCCCTGAATTCGCTTGTTTTTGAGGGTTTCAAGAAAATCAATCTGTTCCTATCCCCCCCCAATGAAAAACTGCAATAAAGAGATGAAAACTACAAATGACCCAATAACTAAATTATTTATACCGTTTAAGGCGATTTCATAGTCTGCAATATCCTTAAAAACTTCCCAATGAACAGCTTAAATAGTTTTCTCACTCCCAGGTAACCAGCCAATAAGAATGCAACTTCTCCCAACCCCACTCACCCACCCATTGGTACCACCATGATGAGAAAAGTCCATGCCACTAACACCAGCGCCTCAATCCGCAACCCTCAAAATTCAGAGGTAGCCCATTACGGAGGGGGGGGGGCACTCCATCAAACCTACAAGTCTCGCTGAAGGTGATCTGATTTGTATGGTGTTCATCGATTGAATTGAGCTTGAAGTGAAACTGGAGAAGATATGTGACGAGTCTTCGAGAGTATTGAGTAGCAATGGTGAAGCGCCAGAGCTGTGTTTAGTTCAAGCGAGTGTTGAACTGCTGTGCGCCGAGTCATGTTGTCTACTGTGGAAGTAGCGACAAATAGTGAGAGGAGTAGCCAGTATGTGGTGGTGAATAGGCTGCTAAAGCAAGGTGACAGCGATACTTTCAGCCGTCTGGAAAGACCGTAGAGCGAAGCTACGAGGAACCCCTCTCCTTCTGGATTTTGTCTGTGTTCTGAGAGCTGTGGACGATTACTACTTGTGGGCTATGTTTGATGCAGTGTGCTGCTACATACTGTCCTGTGTTCGTCTTGGCTGTACATATTTGTCGTATGTGTATTCGCCATCTTTGTGTCAGTTGTGTAAACAAACGTCAATATTGTTTTCAGCTGAGGCCTGCTGATTGTGTCCTCACGACAGTACGCCTACCATCATAAAACAATCAGACCCGCGAATGAAAATTTTTCGTAACAATATGCACTATATTTTAGTTCATCAAGTGTTCAAAGCATGATCAGAAACCAATACTCAGTAAACAAATTTAACCACTATTACTAAAAAAAAGTAATTGTTACATAAATGTGTATTCGCCAATGTTGACGCGGAAGAAATAACTAAAAATATCAATTATATATTTCTTTATCTCTTGAATATCTCTCGAAGCTTTTCTCCTTCAAAATGACAATTTTAAAAGCAAATAGAACCTAAAAATAACTTTTGGAACCTAATAGACAAAGCAAAATGTCATTAAAAAAGCTGCATGTCATTTAACAGCGTTCTTCAGGTCTATTTA
Source organism: Argiope argentata (assembly GCA_026289955.1). Taxonomy (NCBI): domain Eukaryota; kingdom Metazoa; phylum Arthropoda; class Arachnida; order Araneae; family Araneidae; genus Argiope; species Argiope argentata. The sequence goes on along the minus strand of JAOUZG010017696.1, from coordinate 690,744 downwards.
TCTAAACCACAGAATGGGCAGTAACACCTTGAAAAAAATTAGAAGTAGCAAGTACCCTGGAAAAATCTAACCATCCCTGTCATAGAATAATTTCACTTGATGTAACTATCGCATTGCAGATATGACTGAATACAGGATCAAAATACGTGCAATCTGTACCTCTGTTATGATATCAATCAAAAATCGAGTTCCTGAGAGTTATAATTGATGTTTAGGCATATAAAATTGGTTATAAAATTTTGAACTCTACCCAAAGACAATGGCACAAAAAAAGAAGAAGATGAAATAAAAGAAAATGACTCAAAAAACATTCCCCTCTCTTTTCTTTATGCGATACATAATGTATATCTATATATAAAGGAAGAAGTCAAGACGAGAGAACTTCTTCTAACTTGCTCTGAAAATATTCATTGTACTGGTTGACAATTCACTCATATTTTATAATTTTTACTACTTACCACAAAATCAGAAAAGTGAGGAAGATTTTGACCCAGTTTCTGTTGGGGACTGAAGATAGAGAACCACTGAACACGAAATGTTTGACTACTTGCGAAATTTTTTTATACACAAGTGCACAAACATTTCATGCTCCATGGTACCAAAGCAAATTATCAAAAATGACCAGAGATCTTACATAATCATATAATCCTTTGGCATCAATTTGCAGTCATGTTGAACCAAATGTTCTAGCAAAGTTATCAAGATTCATCTAAGAAATTTTTTTTTGATGAAATTCGTCCATAACTCGATATTAGAATTAAGAACTTTTTGACAACGGAAAGGCAATATTTTAAAATAAACTATCTTATTGATAAATGATAAAATTTTTGGCATTTCCAAACTCATGGAATAATTTTAAAACGTGATAAAAACAACAACAGAGCTTAAAGTTTGAATTAGAAAACGAAAGCAGTCAAGACAAGGGCGAAATGTTTAAATATTATCATGTGAAAGCCTACACAGTGACCTGAAACAAAATTTAAAAAATGATGGAGTATAAGGTAATAATTTAAATGTCGGATGAAAATAAAAATTTTAATAAGGCAGATGTACCAATATAATACAATACAATTTTTTAAGTCACGGTTTGAGAAAAAGTATCGTGCCCTTTTACCAATCTAGACGAAGTTAGAAATGTAATAGGCCATTTCTATTACTGAACATTCGTAATAAAATAGCATAGAGTGAGGCACATCTGTTTTCCCCTGTAATTTTATAAAAAAAAGTAAAGGTCGACTGAGCAATCTCTATAGTACAAAAATAATTTATAGATAATTTTCACATTTCTTAACCCGCTGGACCTTGGCAATTCTTATGCTGTACATGTTCGAGTATCTAGCCGAAGGGGAGGAATACCGCCTCCCCCCGGATACTCCGACCCAGCCGATACATATAAAAAAATTATAAAACCAATTAAATGTGTAACATTATTAGTATAAACAAACGTGAATATAAACAAGACCACAAAATAATCCTAAATGGGCAAAATAGCAGAAGAATAAAGATAAAAGGCACGCGTTCCTAAACAACGCATATAAATATTGGAAGCATTGCCATTACATTTAAAAAAAATTAAGGAAATAGCAAAAAAAAAAAAAAAAACAGGTGAACATTGAACATTAGCAAAATAAGTTAAGTAAAACACGATGATGACTCCATTTCAAGTCGTAGAACTTTAGTTAGAATTTTTAGGACCTCCACCCGGATGTATTAGTTCATTTAGAGCCGAATTTCTCCACTCTGTGGGCCATGCAGAAGTATTTCCTGCCAAAGACGACAGTCTTTTATAACGTAAGTCCCGGTTCCTATTTCCTCTTCACAAAGGCACGTAGCAGTCTTACCAAACAGTCTGTCTTAGTGAGCTCTAAATGGTCCGTGGATTGTTACGATTTGGTTGATATAAAAATCACCGTATAATCTTTTCGTATTTACTTTTTCTATAAATTTTTTGGCCCATTCGCCCTTAGTAGTTTTTTCCCATCTATTTGGCAATATAACGTGTATGTCTATATTAACCTGTGTTCTTATTTGAGTACTGGTGGTTCCAAAACTGATATCTATATCGCCTTTCTTGGAAGCTTCCTTGGCCAGTTGATCTGCTCGCTCATTACCAAAGACTCCTTTGTGAGCCTTGACCCACTTAATTTTAATAATGCATAAAGGATTCGCCAGTTTGGTTTTTAATTCATTTATAATTTTTCTTTCTTCATTAGTGGATTGCAGAGACTCCAATACAGATATTGAATTGGCGATAATTTCTATATTATCAAACTTGTTATTGATTATATCAGTTGCTATAATGATAGCCGTCAAATCTGCCATAAATACTGTTATGTACTGTTTTTACGTCATTAAGTCTCACCAGGGCGCTATCAATTTCGATACCGTCCTGAAAGACTACAATTTCACATCCAACTTGTTGGTCTATTTTTGATCCGTCAGCGTTAATATGTATGCCTGTCTTCTTTTCACCTAAGTATTTCCATTCTATTTTTTTCCCCATGGAGCTCCAATTTCTACATATTACAAGCTTTTTTACTCCCTTTATAGATTCAATATGTTTACAGAGCTTGATAGATTCCTGGGCTGTGTTGTTCTTTTGTATTTTTAAGTCAATTGGAGTGCACCCACTCAATATCTGTTGTACTTCGTTGGAGACTGCACTATAGCATTGGGCAACTGCGAGCAGAGAGTGTCTCTGTATGCTTAAAAGTTTGTTGTTGGTCTTAACAGTATTTTCTATACCATATCTCACTACCATAACAGATAATTTTTTCTATTACACTCCCAGAGAAATTTGTTTGAGTATTTTGGATTTTAGACCCCATGTATGTCTAGCAATTCTTCTAATTATTTCTAATAGTTTCATAACTTTTCTTTAACTAAGTTTAGGTGTGGAAGGAACGTGTTTAGGTGTGGAAGGTTTGGATCAAAAGTAATGCCCAGGTATTTTATATGTTTAGCGCATGTTAATCTTTGGCCATACAGTTTTATGCCTAGAAAGTGTGTTATATCCTTTTTGTTTTTCTTATCATTGTATATAGAGATTTACTTTCATTGAATATTAGACTATAAGAATCTGCCAGTTGTTCTAGTTTTCTGATTATGGGGGACGCTTTTGTTTGTGAAATGATATGATGCAGTTGCCCTCATGAGGGCAATGATGTCATTCGTGTAAGCCTGAATTAAGTTTTCAGTGTCGTTATTAATATCAGTTAGCTATTCGCTAATTACTAGAAGCTAGAGTATTGGGCCCAAGCCGGATCCCTGCGGGACGCCGATATTATATGGCCATCTGCCACCGTACGTTAGCAAGATAGTTATATCCGCAAACAACTCTTCTATGAAATATTTCAGAGAAGGAGGTAAGATGTAATTGTTTAATAATTGTTTTAGTTCTTCCCACCTCACCGACTTGAAGGCGTTTGAAATGTCTAATGATATAACACGCGTTTTCATGTTTTATTTCTTTGTATCGTTAATATAATCTACTATGTTTTTGAGGGCCTAGTTGGTATCTATATTTTTTTCGGAAATCTTACTGATATTTGTAAAGGTGTTCTTTTTTTTCTAGGCAACACGTTAGCTTCTTCATGACCAATTTATTAAGTATTTTACCTATAACTGGTAGAGACAAATTGGTCTGTAAAATTTATAATGATTTAGGCTTTCCTTCTTTAGGAATGAGGGTAACTTCGAAAACTACCAATTTCTTAGGAAAAGATCAATCAAGATGCAAACATTGTATTATTGGTAATCCAATTTCTATTTGTCAAGATAAGTTCCTGGATGATATTCAGCCTACAGCCATCACAGCCTGGGGCAGCCTTTTCCCTCATACTATAAAGTGCGCTTTCTATCTCTAGTGTAGAGAATTCTTCAATTTTTGGTTCTCTAATCTTACTACTTACTATTCTATATGTGGAAAGGGCTTTTTATGATATAATCTCTGCACTCAGTAAAATTATTACTCATCTCGCCGTTCTCTCTTTCTACTCGGCTTATTTTTATTTCTATAGTTTTATCCCTAATAATATTCTTAATTTTACCATGAGAGTTTCTTTGTGTGATCTATTGCAGTAACTCTTAAGTATTCTTTTTTGCGATTGGAATCATTTGTTTGTATTTTGCTAATTCTTTTTTGTAAATAATCTTCCATTTGTTTCTCTCTGTGTTCTCTTTAAATTTTTGGTAAAGTCCCCTCAGGGCTCTCGTTTTGCTCCTTACTATGTTCAAGGAATGGGGCCACCATATTGTATCACGCTGCTTTTTGAATAATTTTTTTACTGTTTACTTGGCATATTATTTGTAGTCCTTTGTTTAGTTCTTCCAGAATGTTTTCAAGGTTATCCTTGTTGATTTCCCAGGTAGACATGTCGTCTACTAGCTTTTTTAGATCTCTACGGAATTATATAATATTCAGATCTTTAAAGGACCATTTCTTAGTCTATGGTTTTGGTTTTATATTGTAATCAATTATGTACGTAATCAGGTTATGGTCAATCACTGATATATCGTGTTTACCTTCCAGTCCTGAATTTTTCATCTGGGAATATTCAGTGTTATCGTCAGATCAATCCAACTCTGGCCATTAACCGAATCAAAAGTTGGAAGTGTATCAATTTCGTTTGTTATATCCAGATCAAGTCTTTAATCAGTTCTAATTGTTATCTACTCCTTTCATCCAGCTTATTCTTTCCCCATGCTGGCCCTTTTGCATTAAAGTCCCCATTTATTATGAAAGCTTGGTTTTCATGTTGGTTTATAATTTTCTTCTCTCCCCCCCCGAATAAGCCGAAGTTCTAATAACTCATTTCTTTGCCCTCCAATGCCTGAAGACGAAGATTTTTTTAAATATATTTATAACAAAACTGTTTCAATAGTATTTTCTCACTTCTTACTGAGTACTAAGCTTTCCATTTATCTGAAGCTGCGCTATCTGTGAACTCGGCCAATTGAATCATGAAAGCCGCTGCTTGGAATGTGTTGATTTAAAATAGAAGGTTCTGTACTGGGAGTTTATATATGTTTATACACTGTACTGCACGTTTCTAGAACTTACTTGAGGAAAAGTAAGTTAAACGACATAAACAGTTCACATTTAATGTATATTCTGTAATCTTCACTGTGGTACACTTAAAGAACCACGTTAGGCATACCCTAAGAACACTTCACGAATATTGTACGTAGTGTAGAGTTATAATCAATAACAGGGGCAACATCTTAGGTCCGTTACACACAGACGAAACGATGAACAACGATCAGAGAGCTGCTCTTTTTCTGTCACAACTTACATTTTGCGCACGACACATAGGAGGATCGTAGGATTCTTACTTCCAATGCCTTGGCAATGTCATCTTGCCGTCCTCATAAAACTCTTTCATCCCTGAATTTTTAAAACGTGGAATGAAAAAAATGATGGGTCTCTAAGACATTCTAATTTAATTTCATCCCATTTTCACCGCTGATATGGGAACTAGGAAGTTGTCACAAGTATAACCATCAGGCTTGAAAAGAAATGAAATTAAAAGCTAAAGGTGTGTGGCAAATGCCACCTGGTGGGCAGAAAAGATTAATTGCGATAAAAGGAAACTAGGCCGGATAATATGGAAGCCAGATAGTCGTTAATCGGATACTTGGGAGTGTACTGTTTATGAATTGATACCTACATCATTTTATAGCTGCTTTTATTTTAATTTTTATGACTGATAAAAAATAAATTTGATATTGCAAATGCCATAAATTTTTTAACTGAAAAAGGATAAGGAATGCATTGTTTTGAAAAAAATGGAAATCTCAGTAAAAAATTTATCTATTAAACAATGAGGCTCAATACTATCAGAGAAATACTAATGTAATACTTTTTTGATTTACTAAGATTCTAAGCCTTGGTTTGATTCAACTTTGTCTGCTGTTTTAATAATATGTTATTTCATAATATTTACAAAGGAGCAATAAAAATGGAATAGAGAATGTAAATAACTTTTCTTGTGCTTTCTCAGGTAATACTATAGCGAATAATATATCAGTTAATTCTGCAAAAGAAAAGAAGCAACTTGATGGAATAATTTTCACGGCCCAGAAACAAATGAAGGATAGAAAACATTATAGATTTTCCCCTCAGAAAACTATGAATAGAGCTGTCACTTTTTTAAAATTGTTATACTAACAGGAATAGCAAATTGGTAAAAAAAGAAAAGAAGAACTTAGAAAAAATATGCAAGGTGTCCCAGCAATATCAAAAAAAAACTGTGCACAGCCAGATTCGTTGTTTGGAAGACATAAAAATACTCAGAGAACTATACCTCAACAACCCATAGTTTCCGAGAAAAATACAAGATAAAATGCATGACGTCATATCCAGTTTACGAAAAACCATTTATTCGGCCGCTGAATTGGACGTCGGGGTTCTTTTTCATGGCCGCAACGATCTTCAACTCTGACCCCTTTAGATTTCTTCCTATGGGGCCATGTAAGGGAATTGGCTCATCGAGACACATTTACTTCAGAAATGAACTTAATCAATTCTTTTTCACATTGCGTTTGCTTTTGTAGCCATTACGATAATAGAAAGTGTAGAGTCACCCATTACACGATGCGTGGATCTATGCCTCCATATGCGTGGGAGGCATTTCGAACATCTTCCTATTTAGATTTATGCAAGTATTGTTGCTGAGGTTTCGAATCAAGGTTTTTTCGTTAGATGGATATGATGTCATACATTTTTTCTCTAAAACTGTGGGTCGTAGAAGTACATTTCTTTGGGAATTTTTTTATGCATTTCAAACAACGAATATGGCTGGTCAGAGTTTATCTGGTGATCGTGGGGCACCCTGTAAAAGCATTTTTCTGTTCCTCAGGGACTGTAAAGGGTCTGAATTACAAAAGGTACATTTTTGGCATCAAAAATCGTTTTGTGTCGAAAATAAATTTTTCATTTATTTTTAGAATTTTAAAATATAGACGCTGTCTATTATTAAAATTTTGTTTTTTAATTACTCTACATCATAAGAGCCACTGCATGCTGGGTATCCATAAAAGACTCCAGTGGTTAAAAAGTCATATCGAGTTAATTGTATGAGTTTGGTCAGATTATTTAATTTTAAAGAAATCAGTTGCAAATTTTGATAATTCCAGATTCAGTTTGTTTTTCAAACAATAGGCTGTGACAAACGTCACTGATCTTGAAGTAACGAACAGATGCTCATTTCACAGTGCAATGCAATAGCGACAGCACAGCAAAAGGTTCAGTATGTTATCTGCTTTAGAGAAACTGGATTTGTTACTATTATTGTACATTGTAACGTTCGGCGAGAGTATGGCGCTAAAGCAATTCCGGACAAAACCCTTTATCAAGGGCTACGTGAATTTTTAAAAACGGGAAGTATGTTCAAACGAAAGTCGTCTCGTAGTCCAAGAGTGTTTGAAGAGAATGCCAATAAAATCCATACTTCATATAAAAAAAATCGTTGAAATGATGCTGTCTTCAGTTGAGAACACCCAAATGAACTGTTCAAGGCGATTCACAAAAGTATAACTTGTTTAACAGAGCATAAGGTACAACCTTCTGAATAAAACAAGAGATTAGAGTTGGCTGTTACTATGTTAGACACAATAGAAACTATTAATGATTTTTTTAAAAAAAAATAGACGATTTTTATTGATGAGACCACTTTTTATGTAAATGGTACCGTAAACCGATACAATTATAGAATTTCGGATTCACAGCTGTCTCATGAATAAGAGGAACACCAAAGTGAAAAACTGAATATTTGGCACAGCCTTATGCATAACCAAGTTATAAATCCCTTCAATTTTGCAGAAAATTTCCTAAATAGTGATGTTATTCTGAAACTTTAAAGAAGTATGTTTCCCCCCTGCTGGTGGATAATGAGGCGGAGAAATGGACCTACCTAGTTTCAGCAAGATAGAGAACCTCCTCAATTCATTTTGAGCGTACGGAAGTATTGAGTACTTGATTTGACAACAAATGAATTGGAAAGATAGAGCCTGTAACTTGCTCTCCAAGAATTCCAGATATCGTTCCAATACATTTTTTCTAATGAGGAAATATCATGAATTTTGCTGACACTGAGAAAATTCAGTATGTAAACCATCTCAGGCAAAGGATAATCACTTATGTGGCAAATCTCACTCCAGACATGCTGGGAAGGACAAGGAGAGAGACTGAATACTATTTGTGCACCGTGATAGAAAAGAAGCACGTGTTGAAATCTATTATATGATAAAAAGTCTTGTTAAATTAACCTTTAAGTATATATACATTGGTCTAATTTTTAAATTCAGTAAAAAATTTATTTGTCGTCCAGAGTTTTCTTTTATGGACACCCTATATTTTCTTCTTCATTGAAGCAGACTGCAGATTGTTTCCAATTGACACACACACGCACGCACGCACGCACACGCACGCACGCACACACACACGCACGCACACACACACACACACACACACACACACACACACACACACACACACAC
>JAOUZG010017696.1:659518-670343 GCA_026289955.1 Argiope argentata | reverse complement strand
GCATTTAGATTTTGATCCATGGAAAAAATTGATGCATTTAGATTTTGATGTATAGAAACAATTGTTGCACTTAGATTTTCATGCATAGAAAAAATTGGTACATTTAGATTTTGATTCATAGAAAGACTGAATGCATCTAGATTTTGATGCATAAAAAAACTTAATGCATTTAGATTTTGATGCATAGAAACAATTGATGCATTTAGATTTTGATGCACAGAAAAATTGATGCATTTAGTGCCTTAATTTGCTTTCAAGTGAGTTTTGAGTTTATAAAGGCAAGATTGAAATTCTTCAGTTGGATCTTCTTGGAAGCAGATTCATGAAAACGGAAATGAATACTGCAAAGCAAGTGAGACTAAAACGACGACATCATGACATCAACAAGTTCTGTATTTCCCATTGCAGCATTTTTGGAAAGAAAGATCAGAAAGTACTGTATCCTCCATCACATTAAAAAATTATTATGAAATCACAGCTTAGTTCTTCAGAATGCATGCATCTCCAAAGAAATAATGCATGCAGAATGCAATGCAGCTGATCTCAACTGAAGAGTTAATTATGCAGCCAATAAATTCTCAAGAGCCCAAAATGTAAGCAATATATATTTTTATATCGTACAATATTGCTCATCATTTTGAGTAACCTGAGACATCTAAATGGGTCTTTAGAGTTTTGTCCTTCAATCTTGTCTATCTTTACGTGCAAAAAATCAATTCTACTTATTTTTTGACTCAATTCTACTTCAATTTATATAAAATGTGTACAGAGGGAAAGAAATATTGAAATTTTCAAAATAATTATCCTCGTAATTTCGATATTGCTAAAAAGGTAAAAAAGCATTTCTTAAAATTATATTTGTGTATCTGCCCTGTGTATAGGAATACGAACGTAACGAATAAGTGAAATATAGCTTTAATATGATTTTTATCCCAAAATAATTATAGATATTCATTTCCGTTATTTTAGATATTGCGGAGAATGGCATAGCTTTAGGATCGTACTCACGATGTTAGGGTTCGTAGCTGAGCAACTTGACCACTAGACAAAAGTGATCACTCCAGTTAGGAAATTGTTATCTGGCTTATAAGGCTATACCCAAAAATTACCGACAAAACACATCGATTTTACTGAAACATATTCCAGATTTTTTTTTTCATTTTTTGTTATAAAATTATTCCGGAAAATGAAAATAATAGCGAAATGATTCAATAAGCAACATCAAGAAGAAAAAAATCTTTCTCAATCTATGTAATAAAAATGTCTAAATTTCTAATACAAAGACCACACTGATGGGCACAAAGCATTGTCATTCAAATTACATGCTTTAAAGTAATAGTATTTTATATATAAATGGAGGAGAACGCGGTACGTTTGTCAACTTTGCATTAAATTTTGACTTTTGTGGAAATCCAACCTTCAATCTGTAGTTAGAATCGAGTAATGAAGGAAAGAACTACAGTCCAAAGAATATTCATAATTATTATAAATGAATAAAATTAGTTATGGAAGCATTAAAAAAAAAAGGAATTTTTAGCAGACGTCAAAGAATCTTATCAGAAATTCATTAAAAATGAATATGAAACAAAGGATAAGCATTAAATTCTAATACTAAAGATATAGATAATAACTATAAATCCTATGGCTGCTACTATTGTTGATGAAGTGAGCATTATACATAAAATAAGAAAGTAAAACAATAAATTAGTTCAAGCAGAAAGATATCATTTCGTAAATCTTCTTTACAATATCGAGTTTGGAAATAAAAATTAAAGCAATTTCTATAGAGTTAAAGCAAAAGCCTTATTTTATTTTTTAAACCGAATAATTTTGTTTTAAAGTGATATTCTTTGATATAATCTCAATTTTAAAAGCATTTAAAATTTTTGAGTCACCTTTCAGGTAATCTAAATTAAGGAATCCTATTACATAATTGACTGAAATAAAAATTAAGTTTTATGTCATTGATTTTAATTACAGTTTATTTTAGTTTATTTATTATTATCATGTGAGAACATGATGTTGTTTTTGTAAGAGGAATTTGAATAACCGAAAGCAATGAATAATTGAAGGTAGAAATCGCGTAGGCAATGAATAACGCATTAATGGCAATATTCATTAACATCTTTTAATCGCACATATTTTTTTACCTTCTTTTACCAGAATTTAATTATTATTATGAATGATTCTTTGTCAGCAGATACCTTTTTAAAAGGTCCATGTAGAACTACGACATTTATTTTATCTCAAAATCAGTTGTTTGCCAGCCATGAAAATTGAAAATGAAAGTTAAAACAAAATTATCATTGCATTTATATACATATATATAGAAAGAGGTGTACAGACTAATAGAGACATTTCGTGGCTGTTTCAAACCGATTTAATGGATTAAATTAAGTGACAAATAATGAAATAAAAATAATAATGTTCCCATATGTTAATTTGAAATTTAATTTCGTAGATTTCTTTTATTTATTTTCTTTTTTTCTTTTACCTAACTATGGTTTAAATTTTATGCTAATTTAATATGTATAGTTATAAAATGAAACCAAAACATTTGGTCTTAATTAAATTTAAGTATTCTGAATATTTTTTTTCATTAAATAAAAAAAACCCCCTTCTATAAAAACCCCCCATCTATTATTTAGGATTCTGTTGACTTATTTATTTCATATTAATAAAATATGCAACAAAATTGAAATTTTACTTAAATTAAAGCAATTTCTCTATTTGATTATATCATTTTATTAACTGTTTTTTTATCTCGAAATTACAGATATTTACATGTATGCTTTCCCAATTCTTCCACATCAATTAATAAAAGTCACGAATATAATAAAAATCAAGAAAACACTTTAAAATTCTACGAATTTCAATATAAATAATTAAAATAATTCTGAACTAATAATTGCACTGCTTTGTATACCATTTACAAAAGACCACATCATGCATACGCATTGCGTTAAAAAATATTCGATATTCCATTCCATTAGAGTCTATTTTTTTATTTTTCTGTCTTGTTTTAGATCTTTTTCTTTTTTTATATTATCAGTGGACAGAGTCTAATATGTTGATGCTCTTGAATATATTATCTGAATGATATGTGCTTGTATATTTAAGCGTTTAATGATATTTCAACCAGTTTAATGATAAAAATGTAGGATCATAAAGTGTTCATTTGCTTATAGATGGCAGCACTATACAGATATTTGGATTTTCGACGGAGACGCAACAGAATCATTTTTTGTATATGACGCCTTAAAAAATTTATTTATGAATAGAAATGGCGAACTTTTCATTTATTATTTAAAATAATGACTGAATTCTTATATTAATACGGAACGGGATTATCGGCTGCAAATATTTGTTCGTACTCCTTAATACTTATGCTACGACGCTCTGATCATTCAACAGTTAAATCATCGGACATTAGCTAGTAGAGATTATTCATTTAGCTTTTTATTTTATTTCATTGCCCACTTAATATACATAAGGATTCCACCACAAAGAAGAAAACAGGGCTCAAAGATAAAACATGTTTGTCATTATTGTTTATCGCGAATTTTGGAAAATTAACAAGTCTTAACATGACTTTTCTAACTAAGCCCAATTTCAAAAGGTTATTTCAAATTTTCTTTTGAAGTTCCCACTCAGAAAAATTTTACTCTCTCATTTGAAGAATGAAGCACTATATCATTGGAAAAAGTTTTCTTTAAGATTTTAACATTTTTTCCCCCATTCAGTATTCGGAATGTAGATTTATGTGAACACGACACGCTGGAAGGCATGGCATTTGGCATAAGGACACAGTAAACATAGTTTTCTAATAAATTTTGAACAAAATCAGACAAATGGAATTTTATTTAATGGCTTTCCAGAGAGTACAAATCTGTGATCACTCAGAAAATCATCATGGTAATAAGTGTTAGAATACTATACGATTTCATGACCATATTTTTATTTTTATTTAAGCGAAATTTTCATTATAGACTTAAAGTACCTGCTATACGGTGGAGTACAATTGATAAAAATTTCAAATCGGTACCCCGATTATCTCCAAAAGATTAAACTAATTCAGTGAGAAATTATTTCCCTATTTGAATTCAAGAAGCGAATATGCTGGTTTTATAATCTCAAACGGTTTTTGTGTCATCGTTATTTAGAAGCAATGAGCTTGTTACATCCAAATCAGGCGCATTGCTCTCGACACAGCCTTTTCATGTTTTTCAAAAAGAGTTTTCATGGAAGAAAGTACTTTCTATAAAATTTTAACAACAGAAAACATTCGTAATTACAAAAACGTTTTTGGAATTAGGTTTCCCCCCCCCTTTCTGGAGAAAAAGTGCAAATAGACAATTTTAGATTAATCTTATTTTAGGAAATAATGCAGTATGCCATTCAGATTAATTGTTGATTCCTAAAAATCAAATAAAATGAAACTGAAATAATTGTGGCCGAATCAAAAAAGGAAGCTGAATACATGCATAAATATACGAAATACCAAATAGATTAAGTGATATAAAGACATTTAAACAATTATATATTGTATTTATACTTTACCAATAATAAAGAATACTTCCAGTACAAATAAAAGAAAACAAAACGTTCGAAATGGGGCTAATAACAATATATCATTTTTCTTGAAATAAAGCATCGAATTTCAAACAATGTAGGCAAAGTTAGAGCCTTAATAACCTGGTTGGTAAGGCGTTGGATTCGCATCCTTTGGGTTTTGAGTTTGAACCATAAAGCTGATACATAAATAGAGAGAGCCAGTCGTAGGTTTCGAGCTGCGAGTTGGAACCGAAGACTCTCCCGGTGTGTGGTGGCTGGCGCACATTAAATCTGTCGTGCTCACAAAGTCCTCCATGTGGAGAATAATGCCACTTGGGGTACTGATTCAGAGGTTATCGTTCTCGGTTCCAGATCTAAATTACGATCTATAGATGAATGAATGAAATGCATGAATGAAATTTGTCCCGTAAAAAGGGTTTGTGACGTGTGTGAGCTAGAAGTGAGATTTCTGCCCTCGAGTGTTCAGGAATCCATACCCTCAGAAGCTAGAGCATCCCTCTATCCGTTGTAAAATGGGACATGAGAACAACAACAAATATAAAATTAAAAACGAAAATCAGTTTTTTTTTCATTTACTAGTAGGGTTTGTTTTTAGTAGAGATTCTAGTTTCATTTTCTAATACTAGAATAGAGTTTGCATCAAAGAGACTTAGAATAATTTACATCGTGCTGTAACATTTTGCTACTTTTGCCGTAGAATTATCTCCGATTTGAAATATTCAGAAGTTCGAAACGGCCTTCTGCAGATAATCTTGATTCAAAGTTTCTTCATTTTTGACGTACACAGCATCTCGATCGTGTGAATTATATTAGAATGCCCGACAGTTGTAGCACTTATCTTAATAGTCTCCTCACTATCTTCTGGAACCCTATACTGATGAAGTGGTTAATGTTCACGCCCTTTTTTAAACAGGACATAAAAGAAGAATGAACGAGGATCATGCAGGGAAAGCTGCAAAATGGAGTTGAACTTTTTACTTTTCATCTACGTAATAAAATTCATCTCCATCTCACTGCTTTTCCGAATTGGATGCAAGAATGAAACCATAAAACCATGGATTATGTCAACAAAATCTTTTTCCAGATAATCAGGGCCAATATATTATTTGACTCTCAATGCATATCGAATCTCTACAGCAAAAACACGAACTGCGACGGATGTCTCGATGATTCCAAGGTTGTTTTCCAGTACCCTATACTCGTGATGTTGTAAAGGTTCATACTCGACAGTATCTTGGATAATACAGCAAGGAAGAGATGACGATGATCATGTAGGAAAAGCAATTCAATGAAAATGTAATTCTTGCATTGTATTCAGGCAATAAATTGCATCTCCATCGAACTGCTCATCCTTGAGACAGACAGGACTGGAGCCACAAACTATGGATTATGCCAACAGAATTCTTTTTGCAGATAAGCTTGACCAATAGATCCTTCAACTCTTCATACATACGGAGCCTCAACATCAAAAACATGAAATATTCTGAAATGCCTGACTGATGTCTCGATGATTCCATGGTTGTTTTTAACCAACAGCAGTAGGGAAGAAATGACCCAACAGAGCTGTAGCATACAGGATATGATGGCCCTAGCCAACGAACTTAACCAAATATTCAGCTCAATCAATGACCTCTCAGGCAAGCTAAGACTAATGCAACAAAAAGAAACTGTTTGGGGAAAACTAATGATCCCCGCAGAGTCAATTAGACCTACGAGAAGTTCTAACTAATCACCTACCCCAACCCCAGATTTACCTTCTCAGCTGACGACGTGATTGCTACTCCTCGCTAATTGCCAATGAGCTGACCCTGAATTCATCATTACGGTTAGTTAAAATTAATAAGTGTAAATGTAACTTCTTTTACTTTTTTCTTCTGTTTTTGTTTTTGTTGTTGTTTAGTAACTTAACTTGGTATCCTGAACACTTAATTACTAATAGCCCCCCCCCACACCTATCGATGTTCCAAAAATTTATTTATTTGGCTCAACATAAATCTTGTTATGCTCCGAATCATCCAATTGGCTGAATTGAAGATAAAAGGTCGCTAGCTTAGGCGCTTCCTAGAAACACCCCACATAATTGGTATTGGATACAGTATATTTCTGATAGCCCAAATTCCATTTCCATCAAGCTGCTCATCCTTGTGAGAGACATGACTGGAACTATAAACGATGAATTATGTCAAAAGTATTCTTTTTTGCATATACACTTGGCCAATATATCCTTTTACTCTTAATCCATACTGAATTTTAACATCAAAAATAGGAACAGTCCTGTAATGCCTGACAGATACCTCGATGATTACAAGGTTATTTTCTGATATCCTATCTCGAGATTTTGTAAATATTTATGTTTGGCTTTATCTTGGATAGTAGAGCAAAGAAGAGAGAACGGTGATCATGTAGGGAAAGCAATACGATGTAAATGCAATTCTTGCATTGCATTCAGGCAATAAATTGCATCTCCATCTAACTGCTCATCCTTACGAGAGGCAGACTGGAACCATAGACTATGGAATATGTCAACGATATTCCTTCCACAGTCAGTCTTCAATAAGGGATCTTTCAATCATAACTTTACTGAATCTCGACCACAAAAGAGTGAACTTTCGTTAATGACAGACAATTGTAGACTTGTCCCATTAGCTTCTTTATTATCTTCTGATATCCTGTACTCGGGATGCTGGAATTGTCCACGCTCGATTTTGCCTTGGATAGCAGCGCAAAGAAGAGATGATGACGTCATAGGGAAAACAGTACATTGGAGCTGGAATTCTCGCTTTTCAACCAGACAATAAATTATATCAACATTTCACTGCTTTTCTCTGTCAAAATCAGGACCGGAATCATAAACCATTTAAAAATTACACTTACCGATTTAAAGAGGAATTGCCCAATCGCTTTTTTGCAATATGTCTACAAGCGTTCATTTCTGCTCAACTAAAGAAAATTTATCAAATTATCCACGCAACTTAACCAACCTATCGCTAGAATATTTACAAGCTTGGAAATTCTGAGAAAAGTGATTATAAAAATGAAAGATACATCTTTAAAACAGATTAACTAAAGTAACTTGTCATCTGTATGTTCTTAATTTAAATGTCGGAAATTACATTCTTGCAAAATATCCGTCTTCTTTGAAAAGTGAACCGTTCCGTATATTCTTTCTTATATCATCTTTATATCCTGTATGTTATGCTTTCCGACATTGTACCAGGTTCCATCTATACAGGATTGACCTTTTATATATTCATTTACTTTTGTTAAGTTTGTATCTTCTACATTATATGCTTGATTTTGTAAATTGTGTTGACTTAGCATTGATACAAACTTTGAAGAAAAGTGCTAACAAATTATTATAAAAAATTTTTTTAATCTTGTATAATACGCGTATCCGTACTTTACATTTAGTGCAAAGGGTACAAGTAAGTATGTTTTTTAGTTTACTTATATTAACATCGCTTTGTAAAGCAACACTAGGGCTACTTTGGGACCGACCTCGTAATTTTCAACCACGGTCAGATATTGAGGACGACACCTGAGCTGGTACCCCCCCCCCCTCTAAACACCACACCAGAAGGATGAAGTCTCGAACTGACGGATTTAACGTGCAATGGATCCCCTTACACGACTTATCTTCGGCAGAATGACGTCTTGAACCAGAAACCCCAGACCACCATGGTCCAAGGAAACAAGTAAATAAATTTTAAACTACAAATTTTTTAGCTAATAAAATTTAACTAACCTAACGTCACTCAAAGCAAATGCCAATTTATCATCAGTGTTATACAAAAAAGCATTTCTTGTATTCTGTTCAAGATTCTATAATTACAACATCATATAAACTTCGATCCAACATAATTTCAAAAGGGAAATGCACTATATCGAATCAGAGAATAGGAAATTAAAAATTAAATAATATATAATAATTCTTTATATCTATCTATCTATCTATCTATCTATCTATCTATCTATCTATCTATATATATATATATATATATATATATATATATATATATATATATATATATATATATATATATATATATACAAATCTTGTTCAAGTTTTCAACCGTTCATAAAATACTTTTTATTCATTCACTCAATTTCAAATACATTTTTTTAAACTTGTAGCGGACGACACTCGATGTTTAGAAAGTTCTTCCAAATATTAATTCCTTCAATAAATTCAATTCATTTTTAATACTTTCAATATAGTTTTAGCAGGTTGTAATGAAAACTGAAATCAACAGTAGCTCAATCGATAAAATGCGAGGATTTCGGTATTTTTTCACGAGAAAGTGAAGAACGTGAGTTCAATTCTTGCGAAATATCGATCATTTTTGATAAATTATTTATATTAATTGTAATTATTTAATGAAAAGCAACTAAAAAAACTTTTATTTGTTGACCTAAGTAGGAATTGCTTAAATTTTATATATATTACATTTTTAAATGATACCTACTGTCCAAAAATACCTATATAGGGCTCAGAGGCTTGTTTTGTAAAGTATTTTAAAATAATTTACTATTTTAAGATTTGTCTGCCCGTATATTATCGTATCAGATTTTAATGAGTCCTTTCATTTACTGGACACAGATATATACTTGGAACGTATCAATTCTCGCAGGATCCTTTCCAGTTGAATGAATCTATCCCTTTAACCCTTGCGATTCGTTCTTGAAAGTTATATAATATTCCGATTCTAAGCTTGCACTATTTATGTGAACCAGTTTATTCTATGGATTATTAGAATTCTTTTGGAGTTGAACCGAACGGAAAGTACATTAATATGTATGCATGTAGAACAGCCTTAACTTCCAAAAAATACCCTAACATTTACATTTTGCCTACCTAAATAAAATACCTAACATTTTTTTTTTAATTTTGAAGTAGCATTATCAAACACCATTTAAATATATAAGATAAATAAACACTTTCTTTAGCAGCAGCGTTAACTGAATTTTAAATTTTGGCCAGTTATTGAAAGAACTTAAGGAGATATGTTAATGAAATTAGAAATGCATATAGATGAATATTGGATTTAAAAAGCACCGCAGACAGAGATGATAAAAACAAACATTGAGCTTCCAGTTTTATTTAACTTTGCCCAACGTCCCATTTTGAAGTTACTTGGAGGCTCTGTTTGATGGATCTCGTTCATTTCAACAGAAGGGAGATGATGAAGATTATTTATGAGAAAATATTCAATTTGTGAATTTATTCAACTATCAACGCGTTCTTACTTTTTTATGGCATCTTGTTTGCCATTTATGGCAACATGCTTTCTAATTTATGACATCATGTTTACGTTTAAAGGCAAAATGCCTACTCGTTTATGGCATAATGTTTACTTTTTATGGCAAAATGCTTAATCATTTAAGGATTTAAAAAGGACGTATAGAAGGAGGTAACGAGCCCTGAAATTGCGAACCTCCAATTTCAAAAACCAAAACTCATATTTTGTATTTGAATATTAAACTAAAATCAAGAAACTATTTAATGAATTTGAAGATAATTTCAATCATTCTTTAAAGTACATAAACAAAATTCCTATTCACAAAATTCGGAATTATGCTTTAATTAATAATATGGCTTTGAATAAAAAAATATTTTTGGAGCAAAGTTAATAAGTTTTTATTTAAATAATAAACTAAGTTTAAGTAATTATTATTATTATTGAAGATAGTTTCAATCATTCTAACAAATTTTGAAGAACACAAACGAAATTCCTATTCACCAGATTTGGAATTATGTTTTAATAAGTAAAGTGACTTCAAATAAAGAAAATTTATTCCCTCTTAAGCCAAGCTAAAGTTTTATGGCCAAGTTTATTTCTATAATTGAAGACAATTTAACTTTAAAGCACATTGATAATATTTTAATTAACTAGATTCGGAATTAAGTTTTAATTAGTAACGTGACTTCAAATAAAAAAATTATACTATATCATGTTTTATTTTTCAGAAATTACGAAATGGGAGCTTCTTAACGAAGAAATAAAGATACTCAATATATAAGCTAATCTGTAAGCAATATGGATGTTGATGAAAGCAAAAATAACTGGCTTTCATGATTCATATTTAACGAGATTAAAATATTTGTTTATAGATTTTTATATATTATGCTTTCAATTTGTAATTACCGATGGAAAATAAATGCACATTCTCTTTCAATTACTACTATTAGCTCTCACTCTTCCCATATATATATATATATATATATATATATATATATATATATATATAT
>JAOUZG010017696.1:600119-638289 GCA_026289955.1 Argiope argentata | reverse complement strand
ATATATATATATATATATATATATATAATCTTGAGAAAAATATCTCAAGATCATATTTTTTGGAAGATTTCAATATCTTAAAGTTTAATTCTGCATATAAAAAATGAATAGGTCATCCAAATATAATTAGGAAAGAACGTAATTTCAAATTTATTTTAAATGAGGATTTGTTAAGAGGATAGTGGACTTCGAAAAAAGAAAAAAATGGATGGAAATATGAGATTTCATTACCAAAATATATGATTGTATTCGACTAAAATAGGGTTATAAAATCTATTGTTTAGTAAAATAAATATTTGAAGGGGGTCTAGAGGATAAAAAGTTAAGGACTTTTAATCTCAATTACTTTTCTCAAAATGATATTGTTATTGGATTTAAATATCTTTGAAAGATTCCGGATGTCTTAACTTTTGAAGAAATTAAATAGAATTTATTATAAAAATTTCCGTTTAACATGGAAAATAGGGTATGCACTTTATGTTTCGAGGTTTTTTTAGATCATCAAAAGTCAATTTTCGTTCAGAAAAACATAAAATTCCTATGAAAATTTTATATGTGTTCATAAAAATATTTCTAAAAAAATTAGGATTGAATTGGAATTACAAAATGATATACGATTTTATTTCAAATAAACCTATAGGGGGGGGTAAGAAAATGAAAAAAAATTAAAAATTGAATAGCTGTCGTATTTTGAAATTTTTAAAGATTACATAGATTTTAATTTTTAAAAATATATATAATTCTTTTTAAGATGTTTTAAAAAGAAATTTTGAGTATTTATATTTTTATTCATTTGCGGAAAAAAAGTTTATATCCATGAATGAATAATTCGCAAAAGTGCCTATTAGAGTCCACTGTCCCCTTAAGTAGAGAGTGTTTTCTATGGAAACTTATCTCACACCTGTTCTGAAGTTATAAGTCAATATAAGATAGACAGAGAAAATTGACCACACGGAGCCGTTTAGATGTGTATCGCGGACATTTGCTGCGCAATTCATCACAGATGAAGTCGGTAACGACCGCGACTGAGACTAACAAAGGTGAAAGCACTTACAGGCAGGTAATAAAAATGTCTTTCTGAGAGGGGTGGAAATGTCTTGGAAGATACTGCATCGCTCCCTTTTCCCCTTACATGAATTGGAAAGGACAAAGATATTGCCACTGAGGGGACAATAAGGGACCTCCCCTTCCACCCCCTCTCCCCAAATACGACGGGGAGTCTTAAGTCGAGGAGAATATCCCATTTTACATCAAAGGCTCCATGATTCGAAACTTTTGGAATGTATGTAAAATAGAAATTTAGAATTTTCATTTTTTTTTCAGTATGGAGATTTAATAAATTATATAAAATATTTCAGCTCTAGTTAAAGTACACAATTGTTCGACTAGAAAAGTCTTCATTTCTTTGCAGCTTTTTCACTCTGATTTTAAGCTAAAAAATTATTTTGTCTACAACATCCTCTCTACAAACAGACATTGAAAATTTTTTTTGTCCCCCCGAAAAGACGGTGGAGTCTTTCGGAGAGGAGAATACCTCATTTTGCATCATATGCTCCTTGTTTCGAAACTTTTGGATTGTTTGTAAAATAGAAATATAGAATTTTCATTTCTTTCAGTATGGAGATTTAATAAATTATATAAAATATTTCAGCTCTAGCTAAAGAACACCATTCAACTAGAATAGTCTTCATTTCTTTGCAGCTCATTCACTCTGATTTTAAGCTAAAAAAATTATTTTATCTACAACATCCTCTCTACAAACAGACATTGAAATTTTTTTTGTCCCCCCGAAAAGACGGTGGAGTCTTTCGGAGTGGAGAATATCTCATTTTGCATCATATGCTCCTTGTTTCGAAAATTTTGGATTGTTTGTAAAATAGAAATTTAGAATTTTCAGTATGGTTTTTAATAAATTATATAAAATATTTCAGTTCTAGCTAAAGTATAAATATCGTTCAGTTACAATAGCTTTCATTTCTTTGCAGTTCCTTCACTTAAATTTTTTAACTAAAAATATTTTTTTCCCATTTATAACATCCTGTCTACAAACAGACATCAAATATTTTCTTCTGGGCGCATTATCAATGCCTTTATTTCAATTTTTTACTTATACGAATCGCATTCTTCTCGTATGCGAAACAAAGAAAGTATTGTAATCGTAAAGATATTCGAACTACTAATTTTGAGGAAGTTCCTTTTTACTTAACTCCCTAAATCTGAAAACATACGTTTGGAATTATATCTGTCTTTATTTCTGTCTGTAAGCAAGATAACACAAGAACGCCGCTTTGATCTTGACGGATGAAAATTTTGATCTTTTCACAAAATACGCAGATTTCTCTTACATTTGGAATGAAATTCATGCAGGGAAAGTTTTTCGTTTTACCTACCGAACAAGAGAATGCAGTAACTGCAAAACGTGAAGAGATATGTAAATAACATTTGGTGGACTGTTTTAAAATATAAAGTGTACATTTGTTTTAAATTTTGAACTAAATTCGCCGATTTCTTAGTACTTATCTGTGTATGTTGTGACATTCATATAAACACAATAATTTATAAAGAGCAACGGTATATGATTAGAGCATTAAAATTATATTCATTTTTGCTTTATTTTATCGAATAAAATTCAAAATGTATACTTGGAAAATAAATAATCACTTATTGTGTAAATACCGTTTCAAAATAAAAAAGAAAATTAATAAAATCTTAAAAATAAATCTTATAACCAATACAACCAACGAAGTAAATAGTTTCTCCTTTCAATTCCTACTATTAGTTCCCATCCAGGTTCAAATACATTTTTTAAAACTTGATTATGCTTGATGTTAATACAGTTTTTCAAATATTAATTCATTAAGTTTATTAAGTTCGATTACTTTTTAATACTATAAATAGATTTTTATCAGCTTGTAATGAAAATTGAAGTCAACGAGCAGTAGCTCGATCGGTAAGATGCGTAGATTTTCGTTTCTTTTTTCACGTGAAGGGGAAGAATTCGAGCTTAATTCTTGGGAAAAAATATTTTTTGATAAAATATTTATATTAATAGTAATCATTTAATAAAATGAAACTAAAATATGTATTTACTTTTTTTACCTAAGTAGGAATGGACTTTAAAAATGTTTTTTATATTACATGCTCTCTAAATGCGAAATCATTTAAACGTGAGACTGTTTTAAAATAAAACAAAAATATTAATAAATTTTTAAAGTGAAATATTAGAATCAATGCACTAAATAAGTTCTATTTTGAGTTATTTCTTTAACATACAAACCTTTAAATAAAGATATATTAATGGATTTGGTAAAGAATTTCTCGAGTTTTGAAATTTTAGCTTGAAGAATATACGTTAAAAATCCTCTATTTAATCAATCGAATTTTTGGATAATCACTTGCACATATGCCTAAATAGAAGGATGAATAAGGAACCTAACTCATTAACAAATTTTCTCCAAATTCTGATTTAGATTTATAATCTTATTAACAAAATCATAGGCCGAAATTTGATGTTTTAAATTTATAAAGTTTACGATCTCTGTAACTATTAGAAGTGTTTTTAATAGGTCCCAACTAAAATTTGACAAAACTCTTAACTTTGGCTTTAAGAATCATCTTCCAAAATACAATAACCAATTACAAAACACAAATAAATTTCAATTTTGAGTTAATTTGTTCACATACAGAGAGACAAAAAGACTTAACTCTGAGAAAGTTATGAGAGTTGCGTTGAATGGGGGGGGATACCAGAAAATTGTCTTTTCTTGCATTTTATATACGAAAAGTAAAAGGTACTTTTGCTTTATTTTTGTAAAATAAACAGAATAGTAATGGAACAAAATGAACAAAATAATCACTCTGATAATAATATCTTCTAAATTTTAAGAATTTGAGGCACCAGGTTTTAATTTTATTTCTAATTGAACTTTAGAGTAACAAATGCCTATTTAAAGACAAAAGTTGTTCTTAAACCAAAATTTGTAATCGCGTGTTTTTAGAACATTATTTTTTAAAGTCAAAGACCTTTTGTACCATTTAGAGAAACATTGGATGGCATTTTTAATTATAGACAGCACAAAAATACTAAAAAAATCTCTATATATTTCACTCACGTAGGTGACCTAGGGAAATTTATATTGGCTGTCAATTTGTCGCGATAATTTTTTTCCTCCACTAATCATTTTATTTCGCAATCCTCTTAAGAGTCATTTGATCTTAGAATTATTGAAGGCGTGAAAAAACTTTTAGCATTCAGTTTAAAACATTGGCAGTAGAATTGCAGTTTAAATTACTCAGTTAATGCACTTTATAAAAAAGTGATATGGGAAGAGTTGGCCCATAGCTATTTCATTTACAGGTTACTTACCGCAGCAGGCCTTGTCATTTCTAATGGCTGGATTATACCGGTTCTCACCGGTTCAGAAGAACACACCTACCAGGATTTTACTTAAGAGGGCGACTGCGTGTCTGGTTAAAGAAAATTACGCATTAATATATTTCTTACATTCTAAGTTTTCGTAGCTTTGTTAAGTTATCAATTGCTGATAAAATATGAACCTTGTCTGTAATAATCAAATTTATACATGAAAATTATAAAGCTGGATGACCTGGCACCATTAATGACAAAAAAAGAGAAAAGTATTTATTCATTGAACTATTTGAGTTTTATTTACATATTTTTTAACTATCTATACCTATTTAGACCATTTATTTATGCGAGTATATTTAATTTACACTGTATATTTACTCGAAATTGAAATTACACACACACACACACACACACGCACGCACACACGCACACACACACACACACATTCCATTTTTAAGCATTTCAAAATTATATATTATTGCTTTCTGACACACGCCCACATACACACACAAACACAAATATATCAACAGAGATAGAGTAATATTAATCCAGGTTAAAAGATCTGAAGATATCTTCTGCTCTGTTTTTTGAGCTATAGATTAAAGGTAAAAGATTCTTGTATATATTCGCCAATAGATTCTTGATATTTGCTGTTTTCATAAATGTGATTTGCTTTTTCTAGTAAGGTTTCCGAATAGTGAGAAATTAAATCTTATGAACCAATCCATTCTAGCAATGGGTGCAATTTCGTGCCCGTTTTTGCGAATACGTCCACTTTTTTCTTCCAATGTATCAATGAATGTCTTGTAGATCACACCAAGCGTATTTTTAGATTTAATTTTCCAGTTGCTTGAATTTTGTCTGCTAATATGTGAATGACTTGAAGATTTGATTGAAAGGCATTTTAAAGCCTGGAGGGCCGAATGGCTGTCTGTCAAAAATAGCTTCTGAAAGTTCCTGCTTCTGAAAGTTTTTCCTGCTTCTGAAAGTTTTTTCTGCCGTGTTGAGTTGAGTTGAGTTGAGTTTGTTGTTTTATTGTACAAGAGCCACCTTTGGCTCAGCTGTGCCACATTTTTTTGAGTTTAACATATTTTCACCAATTTATAATAAAATCAAAATATGGAATGTTTACAAACCCCCAAAAGTCTAAAAGCGTAAATTTGTGAGTCATGAAAAATCGTAATAATGATGCAAAGTATGGTACTGTGCTTAAAAAGTATGGTTAATGTTTATAAATGAGTATAAAAACCAGTATTAATTAAAATACGGAAAAGGTGCGGGTGTCTACATGCGGGGTTTTGGAAAACGACTCACCCAATTCAGTGTGAGATTTCTAAAAGCATGCAAGACGCTGGAGAAAACCATGGGCACTCCACAGGAATGTGTATAGCAGACATGGCACTATTACACATAGAGTAAATTGGGACCGAATTCCCCATCAACAAATGTCGGTGGGTGAATCGAGACTGAACAATACTCAACCTAGTTAAAATTGTGTCCAGCTTTCTGCTGTGTAAAGTGGGTCAGAAATATGTTTCAGGCTTAATTTTTTCCATCGAAGCAAGCATATAAAAAATCCAAAGCTGTTGTCGAATAACGATTAAAAAAATTTGTATAACGCATTATTTATAAACAAATGCACTTAGAATCAGAATATTATGAAGAAAGACATAAAATTTCAATCGGGAAATATTTTATGTAAGTATTTACTACATTGAGATTGTGTTTTAGTTGAGTTTGTTTACCTTAGTATAATAATTTTAACGTCCCTTTGTAAAGCAACACTAGGGCTATTTTGGGACTGACCTCGTCATTTTCAACAGCAGTCTGATGACGAAGATGACACCTGAGCTCGCACCTCCTCACCACATGGTGAATCCAAAATACCCATTATTTACAATAGTTTCAGGCATTGAAATGGACAACTAAATATGTTGTTGTTGCTTATGGCACCTTTTCAAGCCCACAGACAGGCCTGTCAGCGATTTTAACCTATTGAGAGTCTTTCGTTTTTCAGCAGCGCCAACTAGGGCCAAGAGTAAGACTTAGTTTCACACACGTTACAACCCTTTTAACGGGGTGGACTTCACTAATGTATTTTCATCTATTCACCCACAGATCGTAATTTAGATCTGGAACAGAGAACGATCACCTCTGACCCAGTACCCTCAGTGGTATTACTCTCGACATGGAGGATTTCAAGACCACGACAAATTTGATGTGCAACCCCACACTCGGAGAATCTTTGGTCGGCGTGGTTAGAACTCGCAATCTAAGGAATATGAGTCCAAGGCTCTGCCAATCAGGTCATCACTGCTGACAATCAAATATGAGAGACCCATATGAACACATAAAAGAAGATGATGGTTTCATATTTAGAAGCTTTTCAAAGATATTTACAATATTTTTTTAAAGAAATTTTTGCAAGTTTTTTAGACTCGCATGTTTCAATCATCTTCCATTTTCCAAGAAATATTTGATCTTTGAATATAATTCCATAAATATACAATTAAAAAAATTCCATCAAATTATCAATAAAAGTTCCAAATATGATATTTATGAAAGAAGTTCCAATTTTTGCTTTATATAAAACAAATAATGGTATCTCCTTGTTGTATTTAAATTTTATGTCGTAATTTTTCGGAGAGATTATAGTTCGTTAAAAACCTTTTATATTGCCTGATTTATTTTTAAATATTAAGTTCTAGTCTTCTTTTGTTAAATCAGTGGATCAGATGATTGATTTAATCAGATATCTGTTGAACTACAGAATCACTATAAAATAATTTCAAATGTATTGAAAAAATCATATTTCGTTAGCAAAAAGTCTAAGTAAGTTCTCAAGAGAACAGAAAGGGATTTTCGAAATGTCCCAAGAGATTAATTGCGTTTCTAAACACAAACTTTAAAAAAATTGTCATTTTATTTGAAGTTGATGGAGCTAAATTTATGTTGGCAGATAGATCTGGGCCTTGCCGCGACATTTATTGCTTTTGAAACAACGTGTAGTTAGACGTCTTAGGAGCTGTCTTCCGATAAGACAGCTTCCAAGACAAGTAGCTCCTAGCACCTTTGAAGTCATGCCGAACACCTTTAAGCGGGATTTTGCAAGAGAATTTTTATCTTGGTCGAAAATGCCCCGACACCCTGTCTCCAATTTAACGATAGTTTCCAATAAAAAAAAATGTAGGTCAACCGATGCATCCTTAAAGGGAACAAACACCTGCTAAGGTCAACCAAGTGAATTGTTGGCCCTCCCAACAACTGAAGGAGGAAGGACATACTTCTTAAAATAAAACATCTATAAATGGATTTGTTTGTTCCATTTTGTCAATAGCCTTTTCTAATTGTTTTAGTTTTTGATATTGTGATATTTATTACTGCAACAGACATACTGAACAACTCAATTCAAATTTGTGGTATTTGTGAAAGGATTTTCATATTAATTTTGGTCATTATTAAATATTTAAAGAAACTACTAAAAGCCTAAAATTTTGTTCCACTCACAAGATATTGGATTATATGAACATTCACAAGATATTGGATTTTTTATGAATGATATACTTTTTTTTATCAACACAATGAACCTATTTAAACGAATTCTGAAACTCTTGTCATTCTGTTATTCCCCATAGTTTATTATTTAGTACCATTGAAGGTCCGTCTTCACTAATGGAGATGTGATGATGCAAAATGTATTTTAGGGATGGATGGACTCGATAGAAACATCGCGTAATGAATGAGATATTTAAAAATATTCAACCTTCTTTCCACAACTCTATCTGTAATAATAATAAAAGAGAACGGATTTCAGAAGGTGAAAGATAATTTTAAAATTTTAATTAATTAAAAACTAAACAGATTTTTTGATTAAATAGTTTCCAAAATAATTCCCTGAAATATTATTGCACTAAACACTGTTATTAAATTGAAATTCACAAACGAATTTTAATTCTCCCAATTTATTTGTTTAGTAAATTCTTCCTGAGCTTTAATAATTACAAAAAAATAATTTTTGCGCAGTTTTTAAATTTGATTTCCCTGACGAATTAAAATGAAATGCCTCTTTCTTGTTCCTACAAATGATGTTTTCTATTGTAAAAAAAAATTGTGCAATTTTTAAATTTGATTTCACTGACGAATTAAAATGAAATGCCTCTTTCTTGTTGTTACAAATGATGTTTTCTATCGTCATAAGTTAAGAAAAAAGGCTTCTGTTTAAAATCCTTGGAATTTACAAGACTAATGAAAAAGTGAAATTACAGTGAAAAATAGGTTATTCTAAATTTTGATCCCTACTAGAACTATGATTACATGGATGCAATAAGAAGAATAGTTATATAGTTTCAAAAATAATGCGGTTTTGATGTCTTGTCATAGTTTTATATTTAAAAATATTTTTATAAATGAATCATGGACATTAAGTTATACAATAAAAGTTTGAATGGAAGTAACCCAAACATATTTCTAGAGAATGAGCACGTTGCCAAAGGAGGTTTGTGGAAAAGAAATATGGGAAATAAATTAACTTATTAGCACAGAGTACGTTTCAAAAGAGATATTTGTTTGAATAGGTTTAATAATTGATCAACAATCCACTTTTAATATCGTTTCCAGCAAAGATTTCTTTGTCGGGGAAGCGCCGCCATTCTGAGGTTATTTTGCTGCGTATCGTGATTTGCAATTAGTACAAGTTTTGACTCTGAGAAGCTACGATGTTCATTTAAGATTTAATCGTCAGCTGTAGTGAACATATATCGATTGTATATAAAACATTAGTTTAATGTAGTGACAGGGAATATAATAAGGTGTTAGATTAAAAAAAATATTGTCAAAATTATATTATTGTTTCCTGCGGACGTCGAAAAGCCAAAACCAAATACAGAGATCGTATACGATGGGGAAGGGCTTTCAAGAACAATTTAATAGTTATATTAAAACCTAAAATTATAACCGATCACGGGCCTGTTCTGACTACATCAGCTATGATAGCAGGTGAATTTAATGTCGATGTCTCACAAAACCGCTCATGGCCCGACTTTATGCTCAGCTAGTTCAATTGGTCTTATGTTGAAACTTCACTTCTTATTGGAGATTCACAATCCGATCCACTACAAAATATAGAAATTTACTTATTAATTAAAAACTTTTCCTGCCAAAAAATATTTTCATTTCCCCATTTCTAAATGTGTAAGGCTTCAGGTTTTTTCCTCTATGCTAACAAGATTAAGCTTAACTTAGGCTTTTTTGTTTTGCTTATTTTCTTTATGTTTGATGTGTTTAAAATTAAATATCGTTAATTAATCAACCTTTTATATTCATTTTGAAGTAATTTTGAATTAAAATATAATGGGTCAAATTAAAAATTAAATTAAAAATTTCTTTTTAAAGGAAATTAAAAATTTCCGATCTCACTAGCGTTACACCAACTGGAGTAGAAAATGCATGCATTTTCGTTACCATATTTTGTTACCAAAATCTATGCATGCGCATTGCGTTGACAACTATATTTAAATCGATACGGACTTGATTCTGATTATTTGACTTGCTGTTTGGTTTTACTTCGGATACATATTGTAAATAATTTTTTTTAGGTTAGTAGTGTGCTTTTGTAATTCAATAGTATTTGTTAGTTATATATTTTCATATATGCTGATATTTAAAAGTATATCGTTTTTTAAGTAGTTTTTTTTCTCAAGCTAAGGATATTAGGCTTAACATGTTTGCGATAGATTACTTCAAACGATTCTGCTTATTTTCTTAGTTTTTGATGCATTTAAAATTAAACATCGTTAATTAATCGATCTGTTCATGATGAATCCAAGAAATTTTTGTTGAAAAATTCTTGTGAAATTATATAATTTAAGAAAGATATCCTTTAGAGCCAATAAGGTTAAAATGCTGAGCGACACTGCTTTCAGTATTCATATAAAAAAAATGTTTTGTTTCAGTAAAAATAAACAAAATTAATTGCAGTTGAATCAATTCCATTTTAATTTAAAGAATAAATTCTGCGGGAGCAAACAGAAAATTAGAGACATGCATATTACATTGTGGCTGATTGCCTAGTGAATTATATGACTATTTAAATTTGAAGAAAGAATATTATTTGCATAAACTATTTAATTATTATAATTTTAACCAGCTTTAAGACTGGAGAACCGGCCGGTTACCAAAGATGACTAGAATATATATATTAGACCATTTCGGCAACTACACTCGACATTTCAAACACTAGCCATATTAAATATATAAATATAAAATAATCTCACCCTTTTAAACGAGAAAAACCAAATTTTCTGCTAAGCGAATACCAATTCACTGAAGACAAGATGCAATAAACTCTATTTCGTTTCCATGGCGATACAGAAAATAAAGCAAGTTTCGAGCAAACGAAAAACTCAAGCGACATCTGAAAATTTTTTAACGAATGCATCGCCTCAAGGGATCCAATCGGGCTGATTAAATTCAATGAGATGTTGCGACAATCCATGGGAAACTGAACTTCCGTGTTGCAGCATTTTGATGCATGTGTCCTTTTAAAACTCATGTAGGTCAGGCAGCCTTGTTTCGAGGAAGAATTTGAGGCCCCTTATGGGTAGCCGGACCAGATAAAAACTTGAAAATCTGTGCCCACATAATCATAATCATTTCTGATGCTCAAGAACGCCACCTCAAATGCTCACGGCATTTCATCTCAGGTGAGTTAATAAACTTTCTTTTGATAAATCTGAATTATTAGAGGATCAAATAGTTTCTGTTTAGCTTAGAAGGCATAAACCACAGAGAGATTATCATAATTAGTTCCCATTTAGTAATGAGATAGCGATTACTAAATAAAAACATGTAGATGCAATTAGGATACTAGGAGCCCCTTTTTTTAGTATGCCTGTTACGATAAGACTATTTTCATTCAGTATTTTAGATAAAATTTCTTTTTTTATTTTTTAAATATGGCTTATTTTTTTGTAAATATATATAAATAAAATTTTGTGCATCATGTTGGTATTGGTCGTACAATGAATTATGATGAAATGATATTTGATTTTCCATTCAACATTCATTCCCGAATGATACGTCTCGATACTTTGGAGAGTCTTAATTTTCTGTTAGGGTCAAGATAATTTTCAGAATATTTACATGTTTAATTTAGTTCCCATAAGATTATTTTCCGACTATTTAGATTATCTTGTTTTCTCTCGTGGGAAGATATATTTGCATTTTAATTTAGCTTCTCTAAGTTTGTGCCTAGATTCTTGGTGACCTTGATTTCCTCTAAGAATCAAGATTATTTTCCTAATTACCTTAATTAATTTATTTAGTTTCTATATGTCTCGACGCTTTGGTGAGAAATGATTCCCTCTAATGGACAATTTTCTGTATTTTATGTTAAATTTGCTTTTTCAAGTCTCAAATGCAATTCGCACGATCTAATCACAAGAATTCTCCATTGTTGTGTGTTCTATGTTCTTATATAAAAAGTTATGGAAGTATGTGTCCGGCCGTTATAGTAAAAGACGATTTTGTTTTCAAATTCACAATTTCTATCAGCATATAAATACTTCTTTATCCCCAATAGAGAGGATGAAAGATTAAATATTGGTGTCATTTGTAGTTCTCTCAAATTCTTTATTAAATCAAGAATTTCAATTTGAAAAAATACATTTAATACAGTCGTGCAAAAGATAAATTTTTTGAAGGAATTTTAATTTAAAAGACATTTTATTTTCCATTTTACAAACACAATTTTTCATCTTTGTATATTTATTTAAATTCAATCAATAAATTTTTATCAAATAATCCACATTTTCTTTATTTGTAACCTAATCTATGCAAAATTTGTAAAAAAAGTTGCAAAACATTCTTTTTAAAAACTTCACATTAAGAAGCATTAACTATTCTGTAATAAGTATGTTGTTGAGATTATTATATGTATCACATCATCATATTTCTTATTATGTTAGAATATAATAGTAAAGGAGGTCAATAGGAAGTAGAGAGTGGAACAAAATAGGTAAGTTTGATTTTCAAATTACATTTTTGAGTGAATATTTCCCATGAAGTATCTCTAACAGGTTAGTAATAATTCCACTATTATCGTTAAAGAAATATTTAATGTTAAGTCATTTTTATAAAAGCTAATTTTTCTGTAATTATTACAGTACAAAGCTGCAGCTGTTTATCAATGACACATTGTTTGTTCCATCTCTATATCGACATTTCTTTTCTCTGAGGAAAAAAAACAGTGAAGAGAATAAAATATCAAATGTTCTTTTATAAACAGAGCATTATATTTTATCCTCCACGATGTTTCCATCTCAGAGATAAAGAAATGTTGTTTGAGAGTTAAGAAAGGTCGCCTTCTAACAAAGTAAGTGAAATTTTGTTATTTTGCATTAAATATTCAAATTTGAACAAATTTTCGATGTCTCTGCTCATGATATTTCCAACATATATCAAGGTAAGTAAAATTTTATTTGATATTTCAATACATAAATATCTTAAAACTGATTTGATTATTAATATGTTATGAATGCCTTCGATTATATCATTGAGACTACAGCTGTAAGATTTTCTTTTCCTTTCATGGAAAATATTATATGTAAAATAATTTAACGAAGGTTTAATTTCCTTTTTATAGAAAATTATAAAGAAAGAAGACGAAAAAGAATGTTTTAACTCACACTACATTAGTGATTAGCCTGCTTTCCTGTTTATCAATGGCATAACGAGTCAAAGCTTTTGAATTGTTATCTATGCTTTAATGTTAATCAATGAGTCTGCTTTTTTGTTTGTCGTTTCATAATGCATAAGATTACATGAATTGTGTTTAATTATTGCATTACGAAGGCAACTCAAAAATGGAACATTGGGAAAAACAGAATTTGAAAAAAAAGAGTTTGATACAGAATTAAGGTAAATATTACTATCATCTCAAAAATTTATCTCAAACTATTCATATAAATAGACAAAATCAGAAAATAAAAAGATAAATTTATCTAGAAAAAAAGGTAAGTGAAATTTGTTTGCTTAAAATTCCATTCATTTGCTTGAATTCATGTTGTTGCATTAACTTATAGATTCAAATACATCTAATTTCTATAAAATGCATCTTATTTCTATATAATGCATCTAATTTCTATATAATGCATCTAGTTTCTATATGATGCATCCAATTTCTATACAATACATTCAATTTCGTATGTAAATCAGGTAAGTCTCTGAATGAACGTAGTTCTGCAATGAAGAACCAACTGACCTTTTCAACATTTCAGACTTATTTGTCTAATTCCGTTCGTAAGAATTTAAAGTTAATATTTGTAGTTTTTTAATTTATTAAGCGTTTGAACTTTGAAAATCATTTTCATTTCATCCATAACTATGTTCAAAGGTTATCAATATGTGCATTTTTCTGAATTTCATTATATCATTGATAAATAAATGAAATATATGAATCAGAAAATGCACAGTTTAAATTTGATGCTTGAACTATCGTTTATAATGCCTTACTTTGGAACAATACATAATTATAAACTTTTCTGAAGGAATTTAGGAAAATAGTTATATAATAAAATGGCTATTTAAAGTTGTTTTTTTTTATTGCATTACTACGTTGCATTTAATTAACTCATTATTATGATTTAGTTCAACATATTGTTTGTAGAATAAAGTGAAAGCTTAAATGTTTCTTGTTTTCTAAAACAAAATATGCCATTTTATTCTATGTACCTTTCCGAAATTTTTTTTTTTAATTATTTGTCCATTGTCAAAATAAAGTATGTGGAAATCCCATTCGATTACAAAATCAAAGATACCAAATCAAATTAGCAGTGACAAAAAGTTGCTTTTAACTCAAAATTTGTCGTAGAATGAAGCGATGTTTGAAAAACTCCTCAAGTAAACGATGTCACTTCATTCTGCACAATTCACCTGGGATTTTTTTTAAATGTTATTCTTCCTTTATCAAAACAAGGTAGGTGGAAACCTTCTTTGCTTATAAAATTAACGATACCAATTCAAAAAAGTCGATACTTAATGCTGTTTTAAACGTTACTTCGTAGAATAAAGTGACACCAAAAAAGTTTGCTCAAAGAAATGATGTCGCTTCATTCTACATAACTCGCCGGCGTTTATATTTTTAATATTATTCTTCTTTTATCAAAACTAGATAGGTGGAAATCTTCCTTGATTACAAAATTAACGATACCAATTCAAAATAGCTGAGGCACAAAGTTCTTTTGAACTTAAATCGTTACTTCGTAAAATGAAGCGACACCAAAAAAGTTTGCTCAAAGAAATGATGTCGCTTATTCTACATAATTCGCTGACGTTTTTCTTTTTAGTATTATTCTTCCTTTATCAAAACAAGATAAAGGGAAAACTTCTCTTGAATATAAAATTGAAACTGCCAATTCTTATTAACTATACTAAAAAGCTATTTTAAACTTGAAACCTCACATCGTAGAATGAAGCAAAATCTGAAAAGTTTTCTAATATAAATCATGGCGTCTTATTCTGCATAATTCTAATGATAATTTTTTTCGCTTTTTTTTACTTTCATCTAAGCGGATAAGAGGAAACCATTTTGATTAAATAAACAGGATATCTCAACTTTGAAAAACTTTTTTTACCTGACCGCCAAAACGTACCTATTACTTAATTAAGCTTTGAAACTGGTAAACAGAGTTTCTATCAATTTTTTAGTTGGAAATCACAGACATTTATCCACGAGTACAAGATATTTTCTCCATAGTAAGGACGTTTCATTACAAGGAAAGGAATAACTATTTACTTAAAATAACTTTTTCTTTCCAGTACACGTAAACCAAACTGAATTAAATTTTTACCTGTCCAAATCTAGTTATTAATTTTTCAAAAATTAAATATACGCTGAGACGATAATAAACACCACCTTTGATTTAATGAATTAGATTAATTTCAGGGTTTCATACCTCTCTGATTATGAAATAAACTTTTCTTTACAACTTTTAACTTTTTAGAGAGGTGGAGGAGGTGGAGAAAGACATGTTAAGTGTATATCACTATGATAACTTCAGCATTGTATTGAGCTGAAACAAAAATCGAAATATCGCCTATATACCTTATTATAGATCTGTATCAAATCTCATGTGAAAGTCTGTTAATAGGAATAATATTTTTTCTAGATACAATATCAATTGCTGACATCATATTATGAAAGGAAAAGAAATGCTATAATGATGACTTTTTTTAGCTTCAACATTCATGTCAAAATTAAATATGATATAAAATTTTATCAATGGAATTTATTTTTTGCGTGGTTTCGCTCACGCATAAGGAAAATACGATTATGGTTAATGAATAAAGATTTAATATTCGATGGTAATATTCTTCCTAGTTGAAATATTAAAAACAAAATTAATCTCTAGATATCACCGAATTAAAAATAAAAAAAAATCTAGTAAATAAACCAATTGAGGATGGAGGAATCAACTATCGAACTGTCATTACTAAATATATATTTTTAATTATAAGGAAGTATGAAAATAAATTTTCGTTTGATAAATTTTCAACTTACAATAAGAGCAGTCAAAATTATAAAATCAAAAATTTAAGAAATTAATGGTTATTGAAACAGGTTATTTTCGATAGCTTTAAGAGATTTTTATGTATATCATTTCAAAAATTTTGTTGTATGACAAAATAAATTTTGGCCATTCTATAAAAGGTATGATTTATGGAGAAGAATGCATTGAAGATTATCTAGAAGAATAAAGGAAAAAGAAGAAAGGAATAAAAGAAAGAATGATTCTGTAGAAGAATAAAAAATATACTATTTTATATTGGGAGAAGAAACATTTTAATCAACAATTAATTTAAATAGCTTTATCAAAAGAATCTGATGATAAGATTAAATGGTCTTATTGTTATTATTAACGTCCAAAAATTGCTCAGAATATGCGCAAACAGGACTTTTTAAATCAAAAAGATTATTATCTTGAGATATAAGAATATTTCAGGCAGCAGTCCCATTTAATAGAATTTTCAATTTGTAACCAGTCAAAAAAGTGAAATAGAAAGGCTTTGAAAGCATCAAATGGTGGTTTAAAAAGACGGAAAATGAATCTGCATGTTTCGTTGTGATAGGTAATACGGCGGAGTAGTCTCTCGGCACTTTATTGCATATTCTTCGATAAAGACCTTTCCTCCGCATAAAATTATAGATCTCGAGTAATGTTATGATTTATGAAGATGTCTGTGGTTAGCCATTGTCTGGTATTAATAAACGAGAAATATGAAATACAGATAATCAAGTTCTTTGACTGAATCTGTCGTAAGAGTATGCATTTCTAATACTTTTTTACCTGCGTATTAACTCTAATATGTAACAAAAAACTGCATTTCTAATAATATGGTATCATACTAACTTTTTTTTTATTTAAATCATTTCATTTATCCCCCTACTTAAACACACACCGCTGAATTTGTTGTTGTTATTAATGGCATTTGCCATAGAAAAGCACGCTGACGGCCATCACGATTTTAAGCTGAAAGAAAGTCTTTTGCTTTTGAAGTAGCGCCAACTGGGGCCGTGAATGCGTCTTAGATACACACTCACCACATTGCCTTGCACAGCCGCTTTTTACAGGGGGGGGGGGCACATTGATACACCTAACAGATAGGACACAGAAGAACAACCCTTGTTGCGGGGAGGACTTGGCCCTAGGGCTCCCTTGTTTTTAAGTACCGCCAACTAGGGCCAAGAGTACATCTTAGCTACTGATGCTTGCCCAGTTCCTTTATCAAACTTTCAATTAAATTCATAAACGGATGAACTAAATTCATAGCCGGCGTCCCGGCATAGAGGTAGAGCGTTTTATTCGTGACCTGGGCTTCCAGGGTTTGAGTCCCGGTTGGGGAACTATTGCTCTTCCTCTGTGATATCTGTGAGGTGTGTTAATGGGCCCTCTGTAAAAAAGGGCTTATTAAGATACTAAACCTGTGCATTAAATTTAAACGTCCTTAGTATTTCCATTTTATAATTATTGGGTATATTTGTATTCGAAAGCCAGACAGACAATTTACATTTGGACGGATCTCATTCAAAACTTTATAGATGCCTACAAATTTAACAATAATTTTATACACCGAGTTTCAACCTATCTCAAAGTATTTTCGATTTTAGAGACAGATAAACATAAGGGCATCAATATATTTTAGAACTTTGGGATATCTTAAACATGGGGATTCAGCAAAATCTTGATTTCAAATTTGTTGACGATTACAATAATTTGTACGCGAGAAATTTTAAAAAAAGAAAAAATTATACTGTATATTAAAGTTATAATTGAATTCATCTATCGCACGATGATATGAATTTTAGAATAAAAAATATATATTAACTATTCACTAATAATTTTTAACAATCCAATTTAGAAAACATTTTTTTAAAGTTATGCATAAAAAATAATCCTTTTACATTATTCTTTCTACTTAAAAATGCAGTTGTTATAAAGATCACTGCATTTTGTTATTAAAAAGATACATTTTGTTATAAAAAGATGACCCCTAGATTATTGCATTCCCCAATGATAGCATATCTTCTAGATACTTCATTTTCAGGAGAAATCGGGGAAAAGAGGCTACGGTTCGTTGTGTGCTGTGGTAAACTCTACGATAACTTTTCAAACTCCCAACCACTGAATCAATTTCGAAAATGTTATTTTCACATGAATGATTGCAACCCCCTCAGAATGTAGTCAATTATCGTCTAATGCACTTAGAGTGATAATTTCAAAATAACACATTGAACGTCATCACCAATTTTCGTTTTCAACTTGACAATATCGGCATTTTGAAGTATATAATCAATCTACCGGAATGCTCTATCAGTATTTTACTATTTTTATTTATACCTTAAATAGATTTTTATTATTATGTTAGAACATGAAGTTGTTTTGCTTTGAGGTTTTTAATACCGGAAAATGCGTATGCAATAAATTGGAAATTTATCAGTTCTGAGGCATCCATTTTTCGCATTTAGGATTATTAGAAAATAATGCAAAATGTTGTGAGATTTGGCGATTTATCATCAAAAAATCATTTAAAAACAGAAATTTAATTTTTAATTTGAAAATTTAAGTCAATGGCAACGTTGTTATATTTTTTGTGTGGTTGTTAAACATGATGTGGTATTGATTGGAGATTTTCGAAACCACAAAAAGAACGGGCAGAAAACTGACAATTTCTCCCTTTTGGAATTTCAATTTTTCAATTTTAGGGTTATTAGAAAATGGTAAAGGTTGGTAATTACATTCGGCGACCTATCACCAATAAATGCTACAACTATGCTCGAATGTACTGCCATGTACCCGATTCCCGATATATCGACGCATGCGTATTTTGATAGTCACATGATTGTTTCAAACTGGTTTAAGCTTAAATTAATTAAGACAAACAATGCTTTAAAATAAAAAAATGTTCTTGTGACGACGTGAAATTTGAGATAGCAGATTTCAATTTTTTTGTACTTTTTTGTAATTAGTAAATTTTTTTTTATTATTAGCTGTCTTCGACAGCCTTTGTAATGGTACTATTATAATCATGTCAACGAATTGTGATAAAATACTTCTTATAACGACTAAGAAACCACTATATAAAGTTATTAATGCATATTGATAACAAAGAATTTTTATTGGTTGACTAAGAACTGAAATTTATGGACGATCGAAATTGGCGAAATTAAATGAAATTATTGAGAATTTTATTAAATGAAGATATGAAAATTTTATAGAATAATTTTTTGGTAATTAGAATGGATATACAGCCCTTGGTGACTTATTTAGGGCTTTATTTTCACATACAAAAATATGAAAAGGTAGTATTAGTTAGTTATCACGCTTTTTAAAAATTTTCTAAGAATGTACAGTAAATTTGGGCTTTTGATAAATTTTTTCTTAAAAATGTACGGTTGTCGGGAGAGACGGCTCATTGTTGCCATATCCAAAATTCCACATGAAATAAAATTTATTGAAATTTATACAGTTTATAGCTAAAGAAACAAATTTTGGCAGTTATTTTAAATAAGAGTATTTGAGGTAGCTTTTGATCGCTTAAGGGCAAGTTAGCTGGAACGATTTTTTTCCCCCGCATTCCATTCTATTATTTTTTTCTCTTTATCTCTGCTGCCATCTAGTGATAAATATGAAAATTATTCTCAATGGAATTCAAATTTTATTCCCTGACGAAAACAGCAATGAATGATTAAAAGGAAAACTAATTTTGCTGACAAAAGCTTATTTTAATTGTATGCTTCTTTTAAGCTTGTAATTAATTGAAAGCCTCTTTTAAGAAAGCTGAGATTTCATTTTTCTTAATAACTTATAATATTCTACTAATTTAATTACTGGATTTAAAATTATACTTCTATTTTTTGTAAACAAAATCGTTACAAATTATTCTTCGTTTCATAGATTAAAATCAAATAAAATTTCTTAATTTAACAGTAATGGATATTAATTATTTCATGAAGTAATATAAAGAATTTCAAGATCTTATAAAATGACAGTTTTATGTACATTTTATGCTTTATTCGTCTAACCTTGATTGCCTCAGCTGTTGCATTCTGTTGCTAAATTAATTTTGCACCACCCAATTTATAGAAGGCATAGCTACAATATCATAGTAACAAAATAAATTTTTTGCTTTAAAATTGCTATCCGTTTAAAATTCGAATAAAATATTTGAAAAATGAAATTAGTAAGGAAAACATGATTATGTCGCTTTATTTCAATGTGCAAATAGCAGCAACTTAACTTGAAATTTGATGGTCGTTCATGCTTTTCCTGTTTTGATTTTATTGTTATACCAACTGCCTTTGATGACCAGTTATTAGTCTACCATATAAACAGTATTAACTTGACTATAGCAAGCAACCTTGATTAACTATATCTTACATAAAAAAATAGTAGTAGTACTTAAAATTATACTTGCGTGATAATTATAGAGAATTCTGATTGGTTAGTTATGCTTGCGAAATGGCGAAATTAATTGATGAAATCATAATTATTACAGATTAAAGAGATCCACTCAAAGTTTTTTTAATCATATGAGAGCATGATGTTGTTTTGGTTAGAAGATTTTGATGCCTCCGATTTTTACGAGCAAAAAGTATTTTTACCTGCTTTTACCAGTCTTGCTTTGTTATTTCTTATGCTCCTTTGGCAGCAGATGCGTTTTTAAAAGGTTGACCTGCTTGTATCTGTAGTGCTTTGTTTTTACTTAAGCTTCTTTGACAGAAGATGCGTTTCTAAAAGTCTGACGAATTATTATTATTATTTACCTCAAAATCGGTCGACTCCAAAACTTTGTTTGTTGCTAGAAAAATTGAAAACGAAATTTTAAAATAATTGTGTGTGTGTGTGTAAGAGAGATCAATAGAAAAGTCTCGTGATTGCTTCAGGCCGGTTTGAATTGGTTAATGTTTTAAATTAATCAAGATAAATAATGAATTAAATAATAATGTTCTCACATGATAACTTGAAATTTGCAATTGAAGATTTCATTTTTTTGCGTTACTTTACAAAAATAGAAGGTTGTCGGGATAGATTACAATGATTAATGAGACAGGGTATATAGCTAGGAGACATGAACGTAATAAGAAATTAAAAATTTGTAAAATTAATGCAGTAGATTTGACCAGGAGTCTTTGTCAAGGACTTTCCTTATGAAAAAATTCCATGGGATAGTACTTTTGATATTTCCTTTCAAAACTGACCGTTATTGATGGAAGGCAATCGGAGACCTTTCTGAGTCATGAGTTATCCTACTTGTAAAATAAAAAAAATCATGAAGTAATAAAAAGTTAGAACTTGAGAATCTTTTGTCCGAATTAATCTGAAAAGATTCTCCATGAGTATGGATTCGGGACTCATTAATGATGGTAAGTATGGGAGGTTGCGAAATAAATTATCTTCCTTAATTATTCATAGTCCAAAAGGATAATGATTCCTTCCCCAAATAGTTCTCAGGTAGAATTCTAAATTTACACAAGGAACAAGTTAATATGAACATTTTCATAAATAACACATTTTGTAAAAATATTTTTTTAAGTAATGTATCGTAAAGTAAATAATGCAAACGCTGTCGTTTTCTGTTTCTAGAATATGAAATATAAAATACTGTAATCGTCAAAACCTTCGAACTCAAGATTTTCATGAAACTTAAAGATTTCAACCTCCTTAACCGTTCGACCGCTACGCGGCGCAAAATCGCTGCGTTCATTTGTCTCGAAAACTGCGATGTAGCGCTTTTGCGCTGTGAGTGTCATTGTATCTTTCCTTAGTGGGCGCGAATGTAGTCTGACCTCACGCTTGCTTTGTAACACGAGTGCATTCTAAATTAACTTTTTACCGTTTTTATATATTATTTTTAAAAAATAACCATGTCACAGGCTCTTATTTCGGAGTTTGATTCTAAAAATGGTGAAAGAACAGACACCAATAGCATTGCTATAATTCATTGAAGAAAAAGACGGTTTCTTTATAACACGAAAAGAATTGTTAAAATTGATTGATATTTGTCTAAATGAGACTATTTTATTTGACAACATAAAGTCAAAATATGTCCCGCTGTTTTCGAATGTTCTCGCCGGAATCGCTTAACAGTCAAACGGTTAAGGTTTTAAACTAATTTTAAAATGTCTGTCGGTCAGTGTATCTGTCTGTCTATCGGCGACGTAGATAATTTAAAACCGTTTGAACTAGACTTTGGTACAGTAACTTTACACCAAATTTGTAGATTTTTATCAAATCTTGTGTAAAATGAGTTTAGAGGAAGTCTATCCGTCCGTCTATTCAAACATACTTTACTATTATATCTATGTAACGAAGAAAGTGAAATAAATAAAATTCGATATAAATATTTAACATCTATAGTGTAAATATATATCAAACTTTCAGCTAAATCCAACAAGATATTGATCATCTGCAAAATCTCAAAAATGCAATAATTTAAATATAAATATAATTTTGTGACTATAAATATAGTTCTGAGCCAAATTTTTGTTTCAATGTTGGAAAAAACACTTCGGAAACACAAATTTGATTTTCAGATATCTTTAACTACATGCTATGAATGAATTGCCAAAACCCACGCGCCAAGGATCCCAAGATCTTTATTAAGGGGTATATTTCCGTTCGCGTCGCAAGCGAAAAATAGCCAAAGAAATTTGGTGGAATTCTACATTATTTAGCGATTTTTAGCTTTTAAATATTTGTAGGAAATTTGTCGATTTTTCACTTGCGCCCTAAAAAGTATCTATTAAAGATGCTAAATTCATGCTAAAAGTCAATGTTTTGTAACTATTGTCATCCAAGAACATGCAATATATTATCTGAGATAACATCTTTATTAGAGCATAAGTAACAAATTTTTGAAGAGATCATTTCCCCTGGTTTCCATCCTTTCAAAACGGGGAAAATTGCTAGAAATCGCTCATGAACTTTTTTTAGTTCAATAAAAATTTGATAGGATTTATCTTATCATAGAGAATTACACAAATAGTAACATATAGTTAACACTAATTTAACATCTTACACTATATATTAAGAAAAAAAGAGTACACATATTGAAACCGCCAAAAAATTTGACCAGATTTTGGTGGTATTCTAAATTTTCCATCTCACTCCTCCCCCATTCCCATTCCAATAGAAAAACCTATTTTTCGAAATTTTGTCTGCCAACGAAATATTGTAAAAATCGCATGCTTGATGCATGTAATTCAGCATATGATCTTCGTAAAAATTGTAGGTATTTCCCAATCTTTTATGAATTTTCAAGAGCTAAACAGTTTGCTTGATTGTTTATGAGTATATGAGAGCGACAACTAAATAAACAGCAACTAACCATGCAAAGAAAATTCAGCATTATCAGTAGAATCACTGGTTATAAAATTTTGGAGAAACTGAGTGAATTGTTGACTGTCTACAGCCTTTCTACCTTTGTGCAAAAGAAAGCAATAATTTAAGAGGAGACAAACAAAATAAACGAAATTCGATTTATTGTTTTTTAGCATAACTGTTGCTCTGATTCAAATATTAGATATAAAGTGATAGATTCCAAAATTCATAATGGTTTTACCCAGGAGCTGGAGTGGTGTGGAAATTTAGAGAGAGGGGTGGAAGTTCAGATGTCATCCTCATCATCTGACAGTGGCTCAAAACTATAAAGTCCGTCTGAAATTAGTCCTAGTGCTGTTTTAAAACAGGACGTTAATATAACTAAAGTAAACTAAACTAGCTGCACCAGAAAGTTAAACATAAAAGTTGCCGCATAGTAGAAAAACACGAGGAATTTTGAGGAGAAAATTGCCACCGATATTTCTAAACAACTCAAGATTTCTTTTCATTGTGTTTGTTTTTGACCTAAAACAAAAATGAATATTCTAGGATGCAACTATTTTTTTCTTTTTTCAGATTTCAATGACCCTTCAGTTGCATTTCTTTACGATTTCAAACTTGTATTAAAAATAACAGACACTTGTTCTTGGTCATTAATTTTATCTTCTGAAATTTCAGGTGCACCTTTAAAGAATACATTTCCCTTAGTGGAAACGAGCAAAAACCATTCAGGCCGAAGCATGGTGAACACAATCGGTGTTTGCATTTAATGAAAATGCTTAATCGAATTATGTTCGCCAGGATTCTGTCTCTATACTCCTTTGAAAGCATCCTCCACTGCCTTCCTCTTCTTCAAGTGAGTAAGAAATATATCTCTTCACTATAAAAAATTAAATTAACCTTTTATAGGGTCTAATTCGGGAGCATCAAAGAATAATATTTTTAGGGTTAAATCATGATAAACAGATTATGTAAATACCAAAATTTCAAACGATTGTTGATGAGTCATTTAATTTGTGACTTAAAGGGTGGTAGATATGCTTATGTCCAGAGATCGTTCAGAGGAAATTCAAAGTGATAATCATACTTTTCACTAAGCGTTAAGGATAAAAAAATTATTACCAAATCTTCAATGGTAAATAGGTAATTTAAAACAACTTTAAACAATGTTTTTAGTTATACAATAAATTATGGAATTGTTAGCAATTCCTTGAGACTGAATTCTCCTCAAACAGTAAGATTTCAATTACAGTTTGAAGTTTGTTTTACACTCATGTACATAAATAAACGATAATGCATGTTCAGAAAAAAATAGTTAGAAGCAAAACAAATGTGATTTATTTGTAAAGCCTATTTATTAAACAAAAGATAAAGAGCAAAAGAGCAATATAGAGAAATCTATATGTTTGATTCCATTTGAAAAAATTACATTTTTTTTTTGTTCCCTGGAGAAAATTACAAAAAAAGCCCTATTTACAAAAATCAACATTGCATGGTCCGTATGATGATTAATGCATAGTATGTCTCCCAGATGATGCAATACAGTCCGTACAACGCCTAAGCACGCTGAGTA
This sequence comes from Argiope argentata, assembly GCA_026289955.1. Taxonomy (NCBI): domain Eukaryota; kingdom Metazoa; phylum Arthropoda; class Arachnida; order Araneae; family Araneidae; genus Argiope; species Argiope argentata. Next base: position 613,469 of record JAOUZG010017696.1, on the reverse strand, counting down.
TACAATTATGGAAATGGCCTTGGGGAATACTACACCACTCATCAAAGAAATGATCTCCGAAGTTCTGGTAGACATGTAAGAGGTGGCTTATGGGAAGCTACTCGACGGTCAAGCATGTCGACCACATGCTCTACTGGATTCAAGTTCGGTCAGAATGCTGACCAGTCCATGTGGGTAATATCCTCCAATGGAAGGCTTTCGTTTACGATATTTAGAAATGTTGCCATTGATAAACATGAATTGAAAACATGTCGTCCCGAAACCCGTATATGTTGTTCCAGAAGATTTGATCTGTCATGTTTTCGATTTGAACATGCTGGCCAGTTCTGTAATCCAGTTTAATACCTCCCCAAACAAGCAATCCTGAATCACCGTAATGGCATCATTCAATGATGTTCTATTGGTGTTAAATGACACCTGTCCCTCTCCATATGAATGTCTAGCGAGAATCAGACAGCAAGCTAAATCTGGACTCGTCGGAAATCCTCACACAAGTCCACTGTTGCTGTATCCACACTGTGTGCTCTCTACTTCAATCTAACCGCAGGGGATAAGTGAGTTGCAGTAAGGGGAACACATCTGACAGGCCTACGAGCATATTGATCAATCTGCCCTAAGCGTCTGTACAAGGTCTGCCTTGAAGCCAGACCTTGTACAGACCAGTGGCTACCAGTGGCTAAAGGGAGCTGATGAGACAGGTCTGATGCTGTGCTCTGTCTGTTTCTTTTGGAAGTAACTGCCAAATACCGGTCCTCATTCGGTGTTGTAACTTGGAGGCTGCCTGTGCTGCAGTGTCTACTCGTATTACCATCCTCTTGGAATGGTTGCCAAAGTCAGGAGATGACATTCTGGACAATTCCAAGTTCCTCGCATATTTCCATCTGATGTCATTGATTATACCCACGAAAGAAGCATGAAAATTCGTCCTTTTTGTTATAACTATGCGGGCAATGCACTGAAAGGCTTATAAAGCGTTTGCGAGCAATTTTACTTCTTTCCCTGTATTCCTTACACATCACTCTCTTACACTCTTGTCATTGTGACGTACTATCGGTGGCACCTGGTGACTTCCTGAAATTCACATATGATTTTTGAGGATTTGTGCAGTCATTTTATGGGTGATATATGTATTTTATAGTTCTACGATTTCCATGTGACTCCCAATTATCCTTAATTTATGGACATGAGTGTAGACAGACTGGGAGACTGACATTAGACTGACAGGGAGGATTCCTACATTGCATAAAAATAAAACTGCTCCAATCAGATGCAATTTTATTCATAACATCTTAGCCACTTCTCTTGTGTTAAAAAAATAAGCTAAGATGTCGTAAATTATAGTATTCAAACAATAAATTTATCAAAAACAAAGTTAAAACATACATAAAATCATTTATAGGAAGATCTCGCATTTTAAGAAATTCCAACTGCACCTACAGTTTTTGTTCCTTTTTAAAATGTAAATCAAATAAATTGAAAAAGAAATAATTATAATTGAATATTAGAATATCTTAAATATAAGGAATACAACACACCGGAGTTTCATTTCTGAACATTTTAACAGGAGTTAAAATTTAATGACAAATGTTGGAACCTAATGTCGTTACGAAAACCCTTACATTTGAACGAAAAATGGCACACCTAATTACCACTTTTGTGTTTAAATCAAATTTAACTATAGACAATGCATTTCTGGGCTATTACGGTAGATAGTAGGTTTATTAGGTAAATCTGATTATCCTATTTATCTTTTTACAATATTTTTTGAGCTTTCATAAAAAAATATTTTGCAGGTGGTAAGAATAAATACCACCTGAAAACAATTTTTGACCAAAAGAAACGAAGGAAATTATATTTAAACGTTATGAATAAAAAAAATTAAGATAAATTCCAATTTAAGTAACGAGGTAAAAAAATATTTTCTTTATTTTTTACTGAATAATTAGAATTAATATAAATATGTGATTAAAAAAGTATTGACTTTAGCAAGAATTGAACTCACATTCTTCACGTGAAAAAATACTGAAATCATCGCATTTTACCAGTTCAGTTACTGCTTATTGATCTCATTATCCATTACAAAACTGCTAAAACTCTAGTTAAAGTATTAGAAATTAATTAAAATTTATTAAAATTAATATTTGGATAAACTATATAAACATCAAATGTCATTCACTATAAGTTTAAAATGTATTCGAACTCGAGGGCATGAATAAAAAGTTTTTTAATAACGATTGAAAACTTGAGACAGATATATGTATAGGAAGAGTGTGAAATAACAGTAGGAATTAAAAAATTATACTTTTTTTTTAAATCGCAGGGAGGAATATGTTAAACGAACCAGGAGAATAGATGACAAGGAATGATAATTATGAATGGTGACCATAGAATTCACCAACGAAATGCAGCAAGCTGGAGGTCCTGCGATTTCTTTATTGCTTTGCCAATTTATATGTTTATTAGATACGTAAGAACTAATTTAATATTTAATTTTCCTTTTTGATCTTTCTCTTCAGAAATAGGATAGTGTTCGCAATTAATTTGTGGAGGAATCGGTAATGCTTACCACTATTTAAAGAAATTCACAGAAATCTCCGAACATAGAAAACATCTGCAAGTTAAAAATAACGATTTGAGTTCAGTACAGATGGTACCAAGTAATCTTAGGACTCTGAAGGACACGATGTCTAAAAATGTCCGTTTTTCTCCAACTGTTTGAAAATTTGTAGAGGAGGAAGTGGTCGGTTCTTGAGCACTTTGGGGCCAATTATCTCGAAGAGAATATCAGTTTCACAGATTCGGTCAGTGTAAGGATGGACATTGCTACAGTCCACAGTTGGCAACAACAAATCTTGTCGATACTGCTTCGTTCAGTGGGTGCGGGGTGGTCGGCTGTGCAGAAGAAGTGTTTGCAATTACAATTATGACAATTTTCCTCATGGTGTAAAGTTTCAAGAGGGAGGCTCCAGGTGAGAAGTCGTCTTTGTCATATGACCGTGACCGAGGTCTGTCCCAAATTGGCTGTAGTGTGTTATATAACTAAACTAAAATAAATCCCATGGATCAATTAGTAATAGGAATTTTTAATAACAAAAGCCTCTAGTTTTTGCGCATTTGAAACAAATTATTATTATTTCAAAAACAGTTGAAATGAATGAAATAATTCATTTTTATTTTAAAGGAATAATAATAAATTTAGAAAGTGATATCTAATCTAGAAACGTTACGTTCTATTATGTCAACAATTATAATTTTTTGCTAAACTAGCTTTTACCCGCGATTCGTCCACTTGGAAATTTTGATATGTATGTGGGAGGACTGGTGGTCTGATCACAATGTGAAATGTCATGATGCTGTTGAAAATCATTTTCGTCAAAAAAAAAAATGGTTTGTTGCCAATTTTTAGCGAAATAACCGAATGCAGCGTAGTCGTAAGGTTTTTTAAAGTTGAATGAATCATAAGGTTTCGATAAACGCTGCAGCAAATTAACGGAATATATGGAAAAAAATCTATAAATACAAAAAATTGGATTATACGCAAAAAATTTAATCGAAAATAAAGAAATTAGGCGAAAGAAATACGTAAAATAGGGAAAAAATCAAGGGAAATGAACAGGAAAGATAGTATTAAAATAACATAAAAAATAACGGCAATTAAACTAAATCAAAATGCTACTGAAAAATTACCAACCTTTCAAAGCACCAAATGTTTGTATATAAAAGCTTAGCCCACACAACTAACCTAAAAACAATTTATTTACTGTGTGTACCTGAAATAAAACAAAACAGCAAACCAATTATTCAAAATCGTTTTGCTGACTACTCTGGCCAAAACAGAATTAAGTTAAAAACATACTGAGCATGCCAATTCAACGCCAATTGGACAACACAAATGAGTGAATTTTCTACTATAGTTGGGATAATACGGATTAGAAATTTTTAATTTCCTTTATTATGTTTAATTTTGGTACTTTTCCGCTAGCCAGACGCAAGTGAAAAATTTCTAAACAATGTAGAATTTCGCCAAATTTCTTTGGTGATTTTTCGCTTGTGTCCGGCTAACGGAAAAGTACTTTTATTTTAATTCAAAAGTGCTTCAGAATGAATCCGAAAAATCTATTAATTAACAATGCTTAATTTTAAATGGATCAAATACTAAGAATTTAAACAGAATCATTTGAAATAATTGGTCGAAAACGTGTTAATTCTAACGTCATTAGCATGGGAAAAAAACAAACTGAAGCCTTGTTCATTTGGCGGTGGAGAAATGGAGATTTTTGGAGAGAAAGTTAGTTATTAATTAATAAAAAATTACCTCTCATTTAACCGAAATAAATAGTTGCCAATGTTCTATTCTAGACTATAATCTATCTCTGTGTTAAATTTCATCCAATTTTGTTCAGCCGTTCTAGCATGATTGACTAACATCATCCATCCAAACTTTCACATTCATAATAGTAGTATCGATTAATAACTGATATTTTAAAAAGATTTATCGTTATCTTTCACAAATAAAAGTTATAAATAATTTTTTGATGTCAAGAAACTTTCAACGTCGAGGAAACAAATAATTTGATTTCAAAAAAGAAGAAGGATTTCAAGATGATGATTTTATTCTTTATAATAAGAAGTGGATGCAGTGAAGATGAAGTGAGTAACATATCTCGAATCGTCTATTGTTAGTTTTTAGCATATACGTTGCGAATAATTAAGTCCAAGGTGTTAGAATGAAGATTCGTTACTCGTCAGCCTTAGGGATTGATAGAGAGTTGATTGCATTCACTCGAATGCGGCAGAATTTACTTTTTGACAACAACAAAATATTTTTGTGGTTAGCGGTAGTTTGTGCTTTACGAGTCAAATAAAAACTATTTTTCTAGATTGTTTCGCTTAAGAATATCTTTCAATTAACTAAAGGATAGAAAAAAGTAAATTGAATGAAAGACTGGCCATTCTATCTGAAGTGAGAGTTAGGTTTTCTGCTACAAAATTTAACTACTAATCTTTATTCATTTTAAAATGCATTTCTAAATCCTTACTTCTCGTTTCGCTTTAAACTCCTTTATTTTATATAAGTTGTTAATAAATTCAATTAATTTTTTATATAAGCCTGTTAAATGATGTTTATAATTTTTCTAGGTAGAAAGTACGAGTATTATACAGTTATGATAGATTATATGCATACTCTATGAAATAGGATATCATTTTGCTGAAAACAAACAAATAAATAAAACACCCAGTACTGTATCCGGTTTTAGACTTTTCCGACCCACACTTTCTGGCCTTGTTTTTTTAAATCGTAATTAAATGAGGAAGGCAAGGCGCCCATTAAGTCTCTATTAAAAACTTTTTCACAGTCTAAAAATTAAATTTTGACTATTATCTCAGTGTTAACTTTTCATATCTGTGATAATCAATTATTAACAAACAAAAAAATCAGTTTGAGCCAAGTTTCTTAAGGGTCAGGCCTACAACTGATTCTAATATTTTGTATATGTTTCTTGCTTTTTAGTTGAACATTTCATAATTTGTGTTAAAATGTGAACAGTTAATATCCTTTTACTAACTTTTTCTCTAATTAATTCTTAAAACGTGTGGTGTGGCATATAAGCATTGCGACGACTTCAGATCAGTGGAGGATAAGAATATAACGAACTAAGTTCCCATGGGAAAATAACCCTTTGTAGCTGGTAATTACCGAAAGCGGAGAAATTTGTAAAATGTAAGGAATGCAGACATCTGGTACTCAAAGCGAAGTACAGCAGTCAAGTTATGTCCAGATGTGTCTGGGCGATTTTTCTGATCTCTAAAGAAATGGACATGTGTTGGAACAAACATCGGGGGAAGGAACCAAATGTGTCCCAGCCAATAGATAAGAGATGCCCTCCTTTCAAACCGACACAATGGGGACCGGCGGCAGGTGACGTTTCTTCTTCTGTAGAAGACTACCCCAGCCAAGAGGGAGATCGCCCATCTCTTTGCTAATCTATGCTTTCCCCTCTCATCTGATTGGGAAGATAACTTAGGTCAGATGATCCAGTGAAAGTTGGGAATTATCCTGATTGGTCATTTGTCACCGAAGATTGTCCTAAAAGACTCAAATAAAAGGGGGACGAAAGAGATGGACAAAAGAAGGAAGCCGACTGACCAAGTGAGAGCTAGTGATTGGAGCCAGAATCCGCCTTGGAATTCTGTGTAAAGTTCTTAGGAGAGAATTTGGTGTAACTTAGGCAGCCGCGCCCTGTAGGCTGAGCCCACGTGAAGTTCATCTGAAACATTCGGACCACCGTGTGTCTCATCAGAAGTTTGAAAGCTTATCAGAGCTTTGGGAGACCTCCAATTAATTAAACAGCTTGTCTTCTGAGTTACTCTTCCAGCCAGTTCATCACCTTACGTTTCCGGAAATCCCAGAAGGTTAAACGACGAGCGGATAATCCAGAACCTCGGGCTGAATATTGCGGGAGTTTCAAGAACTTCGTCACATCTCTTCACCTCCGAGAGAGATTCCTTACTTGTCTGAAACACAGAACCTCCCCCTAGTGGAACTCTGACATGATTCTACGTATGTACATTTAAAATAGTTAATCAAGAAGATGTACCTGTGTGAAATATATATGGAAATAAATAGATTTTAAATAGATAGCTGGAAATAAATAGATTTTTGTTTTCTGCAAGACCTGAGTTTGTTTTCCGCGCAACTCACCAGTAGCCTCGGCCCAAAACCTTACAGCATAAATAAACCAACAGTACAGAGTCTTATATTTTAATTCGAGATGTTACAGATAACTGATTCTGTTTTGAATAGTCAGCTGAACAATTTAGGGTAATTAAATTGCAGTTACGCATTTTCCCCTTGTAGTGAAAGCTATATAAGTCAGATAGCAACTCTCGAGCTGAAGTGTCACTTTTGCTCGATCGGCATGTTACTCGGCTACTAACCATAAGATTGGGAGTTCGGGTATAGCGTTATCCACTACCGCCGAAATGGGGAGCCCGGCGATCTTGGTTAAAAGCAACCTTCATACGCAACTTCGTTTAACTGTCGTGGCGCCCTCTATCGGCAACTACAAAACCAAGAAGCGCGTTAAAATACGACTGTTAAGATCACCACCAAAACATCGCATTTGTATCACTCGTCTAACCACCGACTCACTGGTGGGAGAGTATGTGGCGAAAGCTATATAAGCCGGATAACATCTCTCGTGCTGAAGTGTCACTTTTACTCGATCGGTATGTTACTCGGTTACTAACCATAAGATTGGGAGTTCGGGCCTAGAGCTAACCTATTCCGCCTCACCTTCATCATATTTTACCATTTACCATGTCAACTTGATTAGCGGATATAATTTTCTCAGTATATGTTGGTACAGCAGCTTCGCCCTGAAACATCTGATCTGCTGATTTCAAATAAATTTTTAGACATTGTTATTGCCTTAGTTATTGTATGAATTTAGTTTAATAATTAGGTTCATGAGTACTGAAGAAAAACAGGATTAAGGAGCCTTTTTGGGGACGAAATGGATACTGTAAAGCAGAGAAGTATTTCTTCCTTTCTTTATGAAATTTCCGTTTAAGAAAGGCAATTTCAGCTATCGACATTTTTTTTTGTAAACATCCATTTCTAAAATTAAATTTACTAAGGCTTTAAGAAATCAATAAAAATTGATGAAATCTAACAATACCACTTTAAAATGATGTTTCTTGTCGGAAAATGGTTCTTTTCTCTCTTTTTTAATAAATGTTTATTAACCATTTAACGTCCGGTGTGCCGAATTCGGCACATAAAATTAGAATAGTTTTGCCTCAGTAGCTAAATGAATTATTCCCCAATAAGCAAATGTGACGTGTTCGACGCAATCATATCTGCCGGCAGCAGGAAGTGTTGCCATCAAGCCGGGAAAAGTGGAATTTCTACGTCGATAGGAATAAGTCGGAGCAAACCACGTGGAAGATAGTCTACTTGCCGTGTTTTTTCTTTTAATTTTTGGCTTTCATAGGTAAGTTTATGTGTTTCTAAAATTTATTTTGTATTCTTCATGGTTTTCCTTAATGCAATATGTAATCGTGACATGTTAAAGTTTCAGATTATTTGAAATTGAAGGAAAAATAAATGAATGACGAATTCGTCCCTCTGGGCTGTTACGGCAATACAGCAACGTAAGTCAATAAATCGACTCTGAAAACTGATTTCTAATATTTTATAAATATACTTCATGATGTTGTCGCATTTATATAATTGAAAGAGTAGTTAAATGGCTAGTTGTAATATTTATACTTGGAATTGTTAGATAGAGTATTTGTACCCTATTGTCATTTCAGATAATGAATCCTTGTTAATTTTTATGGGAAAAGGAAGAGGGATGTTGTGCAAAATGTCATTGTACCTCTAGAGAATGGTGATGATTCTCATGCAGGTGAAAGCTCGAGCGATGAAGATTTGGAATCAGAGTCACCTTATCACTCCGTAGGACTCCTCCGATGACTCCTGATCTCTCCAAATTTATTTCACTAAGCAATAAAATGTCATCAGACATATTATTATGGATACATTGTTGTTTACTTTTTGAAAAAAATATCTCTTTTCCTCCTTGCATATTACTTTTTACTCTGCCAGCTGATATTTGACTGTAATAAAGTTATTGATGATTTACACATTGTGCATTGAAATAAATTATCAAAGGTAAAATTTGACCAAGGATATTCCCATACTTTGCAAGTAAGACTAACTATTGTAAAGAGGCAGTTAATAAGGAATTATTTCTTTTTGATCTAAAAATTGTGTGACGGGTTGCCTACCTTCTGGTGAAGCCAAACTGTTACGGGAATGCCAAATATACTGAATTTGGCACATACCTTTATTTTTTTTCAACTTTGACAAAAAAGTTTAAAAAATGGGCAGGTATGCTTCCTATGGTCTCCTTTGATTGAGATTTGGAAGGAAATTTTTTTTCCTTTGGTTAAAACATTGTTGTCCATAAAGGGATAAATTTATTTTTACTTCAAATACTCTTTGTAAAGGATTTATTGATATCTCTTATTATATTTCTGTTTGTAAAATAATTGTTGGTTTGAGTTCCTTAATATATATTTCGACTAAAAATAAGAACGCACATTTAAATTCGCCCCCCCCACCCACTACAAACATGTTTGTATCAAAACTTTTTTGTTTCTTTTTTCGCATGAAAAATTTTACATGTTATTTAGATTGAAAACTGGATTTGTTTCTTGACTGGTTATTGCCTTCAGAGCATTTCATAATTCTTGGGAGATAAAAACATCATTTCCATGTGCACCAGCTGTCAAAATTGGCCATGGGGACGATGTTATTAGCTTCCAAAATCCACAACGTCTCTTGGGAGCATCTTGCTTTCTTTTGGTAATTCCAGCGCCAGTTCGGCCTGCTTACTTGGAACTTTCTTTCTTAAAGGCGTCCGTTGCACAACTCTAACCAATTTCTTTACAAAATATCACAGCAAGTATTGAGTAAGTATATTTTTTTTCCAATCTTACTGTTTAACGTAAGAACTATTGTTATCATTTTAAACCAGGAGTGATCTGCAAAAAACAGTTTTCATACTTTCTATTAAAGACGTTATTCTTCACTACTAAAAAAGGGACAAAATGGAAATTTGTGCAAGACTCAGAACGCTTTTTACGGTATTGAATTAAAATAGTTACGAAATATCAGCCTTTGGCAAAAAATTTTATTGAATATATTGTGTCAGAATTGGTATTTTTTTATTTATACATGATGAAGATCAATAGTATCCGTAAATCAAATTTGTATTTTAGATGCTTTTCTACTCAACCGATGAACTGATCCAGAACTACATATATATTCGCAGCATACCAAGTTGGATATATTTAAGTCATTTTTTTAATCAACCCCTTTATATGCTTCATTAAATACAGACAGACAAAGCTTCAGTTCCTTGTTAGATGTGATTCAAAATTTAAGTGCCTACTCTATGGTTTTTAAATTTGTGCACCAAATTTTATCCATCTAGGTATCTTCGTTTTGTCATTATCTTGTTAACATAGATTCAAATAGCCGGACATAAAAAAAATTCCAAATAGAATTTTCTCAAAATTTAATATAAATTTGCAAATTTATTATAAAAACGATAGAAATAATTTCTTACGTCTAGATGAGATCATAAATAATTTATCTTCATCAACGGTACATATTTTTTAATATACTTTTCGCACTCAGAAATTCAGAAAAGTAAAGATTCTTTAAAATCTCAAGTTAGAATTTTTAATGATTTTAATATTTTCCCTATGCTTCGTATACGAGAAAGTAAATATTAATTACTTAGCACTGAATTTTAAAGATTATTCGTATGAAAATAGTTGTTTTAGATTTCTTTTTATGAATATTCCGTTCTGAGCTTAATTAAGTACTTCTAGATATTAAAAAAATTATCTCTGATAAAATGAATGAAAAAAACCCAACTGAGTGCTTAAGTTTTAATATAAAATTGGTTACATTTCGCCGAATGTGAGCCGCTTAAGCTATTATTTTATTCGAAAGCCTAAACTATTTATAGCACTATGTAAATTAGCTAAAAGTAGCTCTAAAGTATTATTTGAATCTTCATCCGAAATTAAATATATTTATCAAAATCATAATCTTTACTACCACCTTTGTATTTTCGAACTATCATGATTACATGTTTGAGAAATTTAGTTTAGTTTAGCTTACTTATATTAACGTCTCGTTGTAAATCAACAATAGGCCTATTTTGGAACGGACCTCGTAATTTTGAACAGTGGTCAGATGACGAGGATGACATCTGAGCTGGCATACCCTCTCCACATCCACTAGAAGAAGGACGTTTGGCTTTGACAGATTTAACGTACAATAGACTCCCTTGCACGACGGTGGAATCGGGTCTCACGCCTAAAGCTTAAGGCTCGCCAGCCGAGACCTTACCATCAGGCCTCCGCGGCTTATGAAAGCACAGTTGGTGAGCCCCTTGTTGTATTTGGTACAAAATTTGCTAAGTGTCCACACTATAAATGTTAAATCTGAATACTGAATCTTATCCCCAGAATGGTATGATTAGTTTTAGGTCTGACCTAGTGATGGCGCTTCGAAAATGCTAACTGAACTTAAAATTATTGCTTGAATTTTGCTTACTTTATAGTTAATTGAAATTCTAATTGTAACTTTTTTTAAATCTCTCTGAGATGCACAGTCTTACTCTTTTATGTATATTAGTTAAACTATCCAGACAGTTATATCTAAAACTAATTTAAATAATTAAGACGCAGTTTCATTTGAAGATTCAAACTGCATGCCTGAAAATTATATATCTATTAGCTCTATCAAATGATTATTAGAATTATTTTCAAGAATATTCTTTCTTTTCATTTTCTTGAAAATAACATATCACATGATCAAATACATACATCACATCACATCATACATCACACATACATCACATGATAAATTTCATCATTTCGGAGCTAGATAGGTAGATTCTATTTAAGTTGAGTATACTATCGTAACATATAAAATGTCCAGTTGAATTCTATCAAATTTTAGAGACATAGTGTAATTACATAAATTTTTAAACAGTTTCTACAAAAATATAATATATAAAAGTTTTTTCTAGAAATTTATGTATTTAAATTTGCATTTTTCAGTAATACAGGTAGCACAACCTGTGGCCCAATATTGTGCTTTATTGAACGCTATTATATAACATTATTCAATATTGTTAAAAACCTGTAATTTTGCTTTCCCAGCATGAACAGTGTCATCGTCAGAAAGACTGTTTTACGAACAGCCCTGTTGGATGCTTAGCGAATGCTACATCAGTGATCTGAGACCTTTGCGACAAACTCGGTGACGAATTTAGGGACTTTGGCGACAAAATGAATAATGCTGGAAACTTCGAGAATTTTCATGATACATCCAATTGAAATCAAGATGCACCCTCATTGGTCTAGAAGGTTCTCGGTCCGCCTCCCTAAAAAAAGCAGATAGTCTCAATCTGAAGGGGAATTGAATTGTGCTGGAAGTGGAGTTGGAATAGAAGATAAGTGACAAGTCTTCGAGAGGGAAGCAACAACTGTGGAGTGTCAGCATTGTGTTTAGTTCAAGCGAGTGCTGAACTGCTGTGTGCCGAGTCGTGTTGTCTACTGTGGAAGCAGCGACGTATAGTGTGTGAAATAACCAATCGTGTTGTAGTGAGTCGGCACGGAAAGTGAGAGGAGTGTGATAACTTGAGTCGTTTGGAGAGACCGTAGAGAGAAGCTCCGACGATCACCTCTCCTGCTTGATTCTAACTTGTCGTTTTGAGTGCTGTGATCGATTACTACTTGTGGGCTACTGTCTGCTGTCCTATGTTCGTCTCTCCTATGTCGCTGTTTATATTTGTCGTCTTTGTGTTGGTGTCTTCGTGTAAATAAACGTCGTTGTTGATTTCTACTGAAGTCTGCTGATTTTCTTTACACCATACCCTATTATATAAACAAACGTGGTTCTCCGTAACGATATTAAACAATATTATACAATATTAGTATAATATATGTATAATATTAATGAATTATATGAAGTATATAAAGGATAGAAGTGTGACAAATAGTCTTTCATATTTATAAACAGATTTCACTTTTTAAATTGCTGTAAAGTAAATTTGGTTTTCCTGTATGGATGTAGAGGAATAAGATTGGTCTACTCAGATTCCAGATTGCCAAATTGTAAAACATGTTGAAGTGACGAATTCAAGACAGAACACAACGCTTCATATCAGTAGCAAATAGTGTAATTCTTTTGTAAGCAAAGCGTAAAAGTTTTTAAAGAAATATTAGGAGAGAGCACATAGCCTACAACAAAAAGCAGAAGTCATCTTTCCAACAACAGATGATCATACCTCCCATACACTTCGTATTAAGATTGATATATGTGCAGGACATGCAAAATGTAAAAGCATCAAGATGCATTTAATTGTATTGAGTAAATCAAGTTACATAATACTGTTAACCTGATATTTGTGTTATTAATATGAATAACATATTAAAGTTTGTTATTTTTTCTGTCTAATTTGATGCAATTTGATTGTTGTTGTATTGGTAGAATATTTAGCACATTTTTAACTAATTGGATAATTTAGTTTTTGAATAATCCGTGATAACCATTTAAAGTTTTAAAAATATCAATTGGCGAAAAATTCTCACTATTTAACTTTTATTGAAGAACAATTCGCATCCAAATGTAATGTTAATATGTTTATCTTAGCGATATTTAACTAGATATTTTACTCGACATTTCCGGTATATCTAATTAAAATTTTATCTATCTATCTATCTATCTATCTATCTATCTATCTATCTATCTAT
>JAOUZG010017696.1:585028-596871 GCA_026289955.1 Argiope argentata | reverse complement strand
GAGCAAACTTTTGGCCGTCCTTTCTTTTTCCCTATAGATGGCGCTCTCTAGAGATTTAGTATAAAAATTTTTGACTTCTCAAATATATAATATGACAAATCTTTTGTTCAGGCACGTATGTATGTGTGTGTGTGTGTCTAATTTTCAACCTTCATATCAGTACAAACATTTATCCACCAAATTATTTTTTGCATATGAAATTGTTTTTGAGAAAAACAAAAATTAATTTTTAAATTAAATGAATTTTATTTTTGAAGAAATGATGCCTTCTTAGATGATATAGAAAAAAAGAAAACCCTTTTTTAAATAAATTTTCTTCAAAATATATACATTTTTCTATAAGAGTAATTTAAAATGTGAAAGCATAGGAAAAATATTTTTTTAATGAAATATCATTCAAATAGTTCCCCTTTGTTTTTCGAGGTGTGTTAAATAGAAACAATGCAATGTTCAAAACTCCTACTGATTAAAATTAGTGCATGGGTAAAAGGTGTAACGAAAACTGGCAGTTGTTTTGTATTTGTGAGGTCCATCCTTCATTAATCTTTTTCTTGCAATTACTCTACCTTTACCACGTTTTACCTTTTGGAAAAACTCTATCTGAAAAATAGGATCAATATCTTTAATTTAAATTGGCAATTATTAAACACCTGTAGAGACGAACATGTTTTTTGTACACCTCTTTCAGTTTCATTTCGTTTTGAGCTTCTCGAATCTTTAAAAGCTTTTGTCTTAAATTTTAAAAAGTTGCAATCAGAATAATTTTTTTTTATTGTTCATGAAATTTTTTAACTGATAATTTTTTTTTAAGAATCTCTTTTGAAAACCGCTGGTGAATATATTTGTTTCACTAATTTTGGTTTTGATTATTGTAGATTTCAAATGAAGATGTTTTCAAAATATAATTTAGCTGACGTAATGTAAAAAAAATTAAAACTAAAATGCAAGACTGCTGGAATTATACGATCTTATGCTGCATAAAGCATTCTGATAAAATCTGTTTAAAGGCATTTGAATGGGCACTAGGGATGTTACTGTTACATTTTTTAGAACACTTCCTTCCAAGTATTGATATTAATTGTTAAATTTTGTAGCTTATTTCCAGTAATAATACCATTTGTTATAATTGTAATTCAGTTGTAAATCGTATAAGATTCTTACTTAGTTATTGTAAAATCAACTTAGTCTCTTCTTTATTTTTATGAACACAAAAAATAATTGTGTATTCATTTAAAGGCAATGCAGCAGAAAATTAAACCCATAGAAAAATTGGAGGGGAGGGGGAATTCAAAGTCTAAATCCTTCTACGCTAAACTTGCAGAATAGTAAGAATATTAAGAAAAGAAATAAAAATAATACAATCAAAATTTTACTTTTCTGGAGGTTAGGAGAAGCAAAGTAAATTAGCATAGTATTCGCTATGTGTTTAGTGAATACTATGAAAAAATGTGGTATAGTAATTGCTGAGTAGATAATTAAGGTTTTAATTTATTAATGGTTATAAAGTATTGAAAAAAAACTATTTTTTATACTATGAAATACTACTACAGTTCTACTTATTCTTAACAATGCACATACACAAATACATACAAAAACAGATAAAAATATTTTAATAGCAGAACAAGAAATAAATTCATCTGATATAAAAATAATACAAATATATAAATTTTTTTTGTTCCAAGAATTAAAAATTTATCCCTAATTTTGAGAAATAATTTCGGAATTCAATGTAAGTAAAAATTTTTCATGAGTTTAAACATTTTTTTAAAAAAATCAAGATATCGGACTTATTTAAATTATAACAGCTAAAACCTTATCAAAACAAAAAAATGTAATTTTTCTTTTGATTTTTTGCTTAAATTTTATGCAGCATTTTACGAAACAATTGAAAACCCCCCACAAAGATTTGCTTTGTTTTCAAACTACGAGGTTAATTAGTTCCAGTAATCGAAAAAAGGAGGATCTATTCCTCTCACATAGCGAAAATTTGTTGTGATAAGCAACACTGATACTGCTTTCAGGTTGTTGAGAATTATTTAACATCCTTTCTAGGAGGGAAGTTTGTAGAAAGGGAAAGCAATATTTTTGCTCAATTTTGGGTACTTAAAAGTAGTAAAGAATGTAGCAAATATTAAACAACGTAAGAAAGGGAGAAATTCAGCTTTAAAAGAGCCACTTTTCGGGGCAATGAGTAAATCTATCAGGTCATCTATCCTTAAAAATTAGATTTAAAACATACATTATTTTTTTAAAAAGTTAATCTTTTTCAAAATACTTTTTAAGAATACAAAAAAGCTATAAAAGAATATTAAATTAGTTATTCTTAGAACAAACCATTCATCTAATGATTCTTCCTAATCCTATAGAAAATATGGATGATTTCTTTTACAATTATCTATAAAATCACATCTAGAAAATTATGTATTTTGTTCGAATAAAAAAATATTTACAGATAACATTTTTTTCCAAAATATATTTAACAAAAAAGAATATAAGATATATTTGCTGTATAATGCTTGAAAAATAATAAGCTTACAAAAAAAGAAATTTTTAAAAAATATACGAATCCCTCTCCGGTTAATGCATCATGAAACCTTAAGATAAACACTGAACAATGTTTCCTTATCAAAACCAGCAGAAATGAGATAGAATTATCAAAAACTTCAATTATAAATTCAAATAAAAGGAATCGCAGGTCTCCTCAGTACTGATATTTTTACTCTGAAGTACTGAAAAATGTATTTAAAAAATTGTATTCATTATTTAAAAAAAATAATGCATTATCATTTATTTTCAAAAGAATGTGTCAACAACAACAACAACATCGAGTGAGTCACAAATTGGCAATACGCAAATACGTTTTAAATGGAAAAGGAATAAAAAGAGTCGTGGATTCCATTCAATCTAAAACCACAGAGGCATGACTTTCCATGTTGACAGTATGCTATCGCAAAACTTATTCGGCCTGGGCCTGATCTTTGAAAGAAAAGAGGGATATCGGCTGATCTCCGTTCTACGAGAGAAAGGAAAACAATCCCAGAAACAAAATATTCTTCTCTTGTATCCTCAGGGTTCCATTTACTTAAGGGGAATAATGATGAAAGGAGAAATCTGAGAATAGGTTGATGAGTGAAAGGACCAGTGAATCTTGGAATTTTCATAACATTGAATTGTATATCACTGAAATTTATCAGAGAGGTGACTTCATTGGGAAAAGAGAAATCACGGTTCCGCTTAATGGTAGCTACCTTGACTTTTCGATATTTGCATTTGAAAATGCATTAACCTATACTATAAAAACGAGTTTTAATTGCCTGTGACATGAGTTTCTGATGGCTTTTTCATTATGATCACTTCGCTGGCTCCATCTATAAGTAAAATTAAGAACTTAAGCAACTATTTTAAAGTGATGACATTTATTTTGAATTCAATAACTTCAACTTTTGCAGAAAAGGCTTTACTTCATTAAATAAATTAAATAAAAGTTTTTGAAAAAATCAAAGTTAAAATGCAAGCTGAAATAGATAAATTAATTCAATCACATTTTACTCAACATTGTAAATTAATTATTAATTATAAATAATAAATTTTGTATCTAAGACTTATTAATAATATGTTTGAAATAACAAATATTTGGAATAAATATTTAAAATTAACAATAGAAAAATTAATAATTATTAAAAAAATGGATTATGCATTTGACTGATCGTTGGTAATTGAGACTTTTTAATATTGCTTATTTAATAACCATTCGTAAAATATTCTTCATTGCGATATTCTATTCTAGTTTTCTTTACAAAAAAGTGTTTTCTTTTTTCGTGAGTCATCAGTTTTTTGACCAATCACTTGATTTTAACGTGGTCATGTGACTTCCAATATGTGTATCCAATGTAAACATGGCTTAACAGGCGCTCCCGCAATTTTTAATGTTTGTTTTTAAGTGTTTTCGAAATCAGTTTGGGGAAGTTTCATTATTTAAAGAAGATCTGTGATTTTGCGAACATAATGAGTCTCCACCAATGAGTGTGATTTTAAAAATTTTGTTTGTGAATTGTCCATTTAATGTCCTGAAGTAATAGGGCATTTGCTGCCCTTAAAAAAGTCCATCTTCCGAAGAATAGAGAAATCGAATCATTATTCATATTTTCAAAGAACGAATCATTTCTTTTCTTTTTGTTGGAAAGAAAAAATTATTGTGTGGATTATTTGCAGTTTATCATTGTCACAGAAATTTCCTTTTATTTGATCCTACTATTATTGTGTAGCAAATATAAATTATGACTTCGATAAAAAAGAAAGACGATTGTATAGATGCAGATACATATACTAATATTATTTCTCGTAAAGTTGCAGCCAATAGGCGTTCCTCGAAAGGTAAAATCTTTGAATGTGAAATATGTAAGAAAAAGTTTTCTTATAAATGTTCTTTAAAAGATCATCTCCTTACTCATTTAACTGAAAAACCATTTCAATGCAATCTTTGTCCTAAAGCATTTACAAGAATATCGCGCTTGACTCGACACATCATAACTCATACAAAAGAAAAGCCATATGTATGTGAAAAATGCCACAAAGCTTTTGCAGATAAACCAGGATTAAAAATTCATGATCGTATTCATTTAAATGAAAGACCCTTTGAGTGTAATTTATGTCATAAAAAATTTACTCAGAGGGCACATTTAAAATCCCACAATCGTTTTCACACTAAAGAAAGGCCTTTTGAATGTGATATATGTCAAAAAAAAGTCTCAAGTAAATGGGTTTTAGATAACCATCGGCGTACTCATACAGATGAAAGACCCTATGAATGTCAAATCTGTAAAAAAACATTTAGACAGAAGGGTTCTCTTGATGGTCATTATCGTACTCATACGAACGAAAAGCCTTATGTTTGTGAATTGTGTGGTCGAGCATGCGCTAGCAGCTCTTCTTTAACATATCACCGACGAACTCATACAAATGAAAGACCCTTTCAATGTGAATTGTGTAGTAGGTCTTTTACTCATAGAT
Organism: Argiope argentata; assembly: GCA_026289955.1. Taxonomy (NCBI): domain Eukaryota; kingdom Metazoa; phylum Arthropoda; class Arachnida; order Araneae; family Araneidae; genus Argiope; species Argiope argentata. Next base: position 591,861 of record JAOUZG010017696.1, on the reverse strand, counting down.
CTATTTTTAATCAGCATATTCGTACTCATGAAAATGGTAAAATTTTTGAATGTGATATCTGTAAAAAAAGATTTGCAATGAGGGGTAGTTTAAATGTTCATTATAAGACGCATACAAATGAAAAATCATTTGTATGTGAACTTTGTCACAAAGCATTCACAAACAATTCAAATTTAAAATGTCATTATCTTATTCATGAAACAGGAAACTCGTTTGAATGTGAAATTTGTAAAAAATGCTTTTCCCAGAAAACTTATTTAAATAAACATTATAAGCGGACACATAAACAGAAAAAAGAGACAAAACCCCAAAAATGTGAAATAAAAGAAGAGACAAATCCCCAAAAATGTGAAATAAAAATAAAGAAAAAACCAAAAAAATGTATAAAAAAAGAAGAGGCAAAATCAAAAAAATGTGTAAAAAAAGAAGAGATGAAACCAAAAGAATGTGAAAAGAGAAATAATTCTAACCTTATAGTTCCAGGACATTCAAATATTCTGTTAGTTCCCGTAAATTCCAATTTATGTTATATATCAAATGGACTTCCTGTATCTGGTGCTGCTGTACTTCTTAAATTTATCCCTGCTCAAAAGGAAATTGCAAAGTGAATATTTTGTTGGAAAATCAAATATAAATTGATATCATTGTTTTAATGCAAAACAAACATTTTAACTCAAAAAAATATAAGGAGACTTGAAAGTATAATTTGAATTTTTATTAGATTTTATAAAAAATAGAAAGTATGCCTTTTATTATCACAGAATTTCATGTAAGGGAAAAAATCTTTTTGAATTTAATGGAAAGTTTATGTGATAGATTTTTAATTTCATAGTAAAAATTATTTAATATTATATTTCTCTATTGTTTAATTACATGTTTAATAATTTATTATCAAATAATCTGTTACAAAGTTTAATTATAAAATTGATGAACTGATGATAATTGTGTGAAGATTTAAATATCATTGATGAATTGTTTTATACAATAAAGATTTGATTTAAGATTAATGTAAAAACAATTACTGCAGTAAAGCATTATAAATTATTGAATGCCTTCAAAGAAATTACATTTTCAAAGAGTATGGCTTGTTACTTCCTTACAATTATTTAAATATTTCCTTGTGGTCATATCTTGACCAAATGTTTAACAAAACATCTTTTGTATTTTAATATAAAATATTTTCACTCTTATTTTAAACTATTTTGTTTATCATTGCTAAAATAATATATTTTTTTCAGAATTAAAAAAAAAAATTCATTTCAATATATTCAATTATCATCTTACAAAAATCTTTTCAATCTGACTTCTTTTATTGTGAACAAAATCTATGGTTTTTATGATCATTACCTGCCTTACATTTATTTTTAAATTGAAGTGTGTATGAATTTTTCTATGATTATATATAAAATAAAATATTTTTTTAAAAAACTTTTATAATTGTTTTTCCTTAGAATTTGTCTTCATTTTACAATTTTTAATTAGTTTAATTTCTTTTATTATTTTTTTAATTTGGACCATTTTAAATATTTTTTAATCATAAAATTCAGCTTTATGCATTTTGATTTTAAATATAATAAAATGCAATGAAAATTAAAATATATTATTTTTTAGTCTTGTAAAATTTTATAACCTCATGTAGAAATAAGTAATATGCTTTAAGGGGATACTTGCATCTACTTAAGTGTTAGCATGCTTACATTTGTTACCTTGCACTTACCATTTTAAACTTCATTTAATTTTATTTATTTATTTATTTACTTTAATAAAATTTCTTTATAATAATACTAATTTTTCTGCTTCTATATTTAAAGAAAATTATTCATCTAACAAAATAAAGAAATACTTCTTTTGTGTTTTAATTTTAACACTTTGCTGACTGGTGACGAGTTAACTCGTCTTTTCATGTCCAAACGTTGTTGACCGGTGACGAGTTAACTTGTTATTGCACTTGCACTATCTGTTTCAATTTATAACACCGAGGGTGATATAGAACATTTTACTTTCGTATTCAATTACAAAAAAGTAGCCGGTGACATAGCATAGTTTCTGTGTAAAATTGCCGGTCACCAAAGTGTTAAGAAAGTCCAATGCCTTTTGAAAATGTCTTATAATAATCATATTTTAGTATCCCTAAGCAATTTTTTAAACCAACATCAAGTATGCTTTTTCTAGAAATCATTTATTTTGGCTTATACAAAAAGAAATACAAATTTATCGTTTTGCATCATTTTTTCTGTTTGAATTTAATATTACTTTTTAAAATCTGTTTTCTGAACTAAGAAAATATAAATAATCCTTTGTCATAATTTAGCCATTTTTATTGCTTTTCTTCAAAATATATTGATTTTTTTTTTAAGTATCTGACAAATCAGTACCTTGATTCTTACCCACCTCCTTCTTAAATGATTGTGTATAAGAAAATATTTTTGTATTTCTAGCTGAAGATTAAAATCTGTTTAGAACCCTGTAATTGAATAAATTTAAGGATAAAATGTTGATGATGGGTTTGAATGGTAGATTTGAATTCTTATTCTTTAAATTTACTATTCAAATTTAATGTCTGATAACTGAAAACTTTGTCTTTTTTTAGCATCTTGTGTGAATTATCTACTTATTGGTATGAATTGTGTTATATCCTGCTGTGTATAAGTCAGAAACAGTGAAAATGCATGTCATTGAGAGTTATTTGCTATTTAATGGAATAAATGCCAAACCATAGTTGCCATAGTTTGTCCTTCTCCACATATATCCAAACAAATCAATAAGAAACCATAATGAATCTGAGTTGGGGTAGGGGGTATAATTTTAATGTTGTTAGTTAAGTCAAGTAAATTATGTATGTCATTCTATGAAATTTTTATCTTAAAATTAAACAAAACAAGAAGATAGGCTAACAAGTAGAAGCTGACATCTGTGAAATATAGCTATGTTGTTTTGAGTTATTAAGTAATTCTTTGATTCTTTCCGTTTTTGAATGCCTTTTAACCCTTTCATTATTAACCCAGCCCAAATGGCCTTACAAATTTTTTACTGGCAGGCAAATTTCTGTTTCAAAGACGGAGTAAAGAATGAAAAACAAGTATTCACTAATAATGTTCATACTTTAACCTTGTTCCCTGTGTTTGAAACAGAAACCAGTCCGCCAATATAAAATTTGCATGACCATTTGAATCGGGCCAGCAGCGAGAGGTTTAAATATTTTATTTCTTTACTTATGTTGTTTTTTATCATTCATTAAATTAATCTAACAATTAGATATTGGTGCAGGAAATTTTAAAATATTAAATTATGATTCATTACAAGATATTAACTTCAATTTTTAATGATTTGTTTATTGTAAAAAGTTTTTTATGCCCTATTGATTTTAATGCTTGAAGTTAAATAGATCAACATTTTCTTTCTAAACTATCAATCAAAGATAACTAACTCAAAGCTTCTTTTTTTAAAGATAAAGGATTAATTTGTGAAATTACTGATTATTTATATATTAGTCTGTGACTTAACAATTCTAAATAATATAACAATGATGTTTTATTACTCAAATGCCTCTTTGGATAATTTTGAAATTGCTGTGCTTAAAACTTTTTTTTTTTTTTGAAATCTAAAAAATATATTAGATATAATTTTTATCAAAAGTTCACTCTTGCCCTTCTTTTCACATAATTTAGGCAACTGAATTTGTGAGTGTGTGAGGGGTATATTGTGGGGAAAACAGATTAAAAAAATCTTTGGAACCTTTATATAATAGATTTTATGCAATTTTAATGCCAAATAATTATTTATTTTGTTTTAGAGCAAAGAAAATGAAGTATCAATTAGTAAAAGTTTTGAAAATTTGAATTTCTCACATTCAACACCTATTTATGTTTTATTCTACTTTAAAAACAGATTGACTGAGTGGCAATTTGTTATTTAGTACAACTTTTGATTGTAATAAATACACCTGAGTTCACTGTATTTGCTAATTGAAAGTGGCTTAATACTCATAACAAATGTGTGCTCCAGCAACACAAAATTTATGAAGTCTTTTAATGATATGAAATGGATAGATCAGAAATGGGTTTGAATACTCTTTACAAATAACAGCAATTATCCTTTGACTTTAATTCTGGTCTCAAACACATTTATAAAGAGTAGGGAACAAACAGTTACCTGTTCCAACATTGGTTCAAAAAAAGGAGACTGGTTTGGAGGCACCATTTGGCAAGAGATAATCATCCTTTACAACTATACTAACATCCTCATCTTCTAAAAAAATTCTCAAATTCTCTTTCCTCATGTATATATTTTTAAAAGTGCTATGGGATCATGATCTTTTTTCGTAAATAACAGTGCTTCACCTCTTTATGTATTACCAGTTGGAGGATTGAAAATATTTAGCATATGGACTAGCCCTCATATTTCTCAAACTTAAATTCAACCAAATATGAGAAATTTTCGAGATATGTTTAACAACATGACAAGTAGAAGAGATTGAAGTATACAGGATTGACCACTTTATTTCAGTGACACGTTTAAAATGCTGTATTTGGCATTAGCATATGAATCCTGCAATACTGTCAGTAATTATCATAATCCCAAACAAAGAAAGTATTTATATATATTTTTCAGCTGTTTTTCCTCAGTGAAAATTTCTTTCTTCTCAAGTTACATTAGAAGCTGCCTTTTCAATAAATTTACTTTGCATTCATTTCATCTTTTTTTCTAATAATTTTTACTTATATTGGAATATTTTGAAAATCTTGTAGTATGATGTTACATTAGAAAAACTATTCTGCTCTTAATTTTTGCATTTCAGTATATTGAAATATTGTTTACATTTGCATAAAATTTAAAATAAAGAATGCATAATTTTATTAATGTTATTGTTAATAATTTTATTTTTATTTATCATAAAAAATAAACATTTTTGTTTTTGATAAAGAAATCTAAAATAATTAAAATGAAAATTCCAACTTCAATATATATATATATATAGATATATATAAAAGCTAACTGAAAGAAGAAAAATGTTGAAATCATTCAAATTAACATCGGCATATTACTTTCTTGTTTTAAGAATATTCCCATAAATATATATTTTATGATAACCAATTTTTAAATTACATATTGATTACTATTCTTATGATGCAGGTTCTGAATAGATTGCGATCTGTACAAAAAGTAATATTTGTATAACTTTAAAAAAAGAATAAAGAGGGTCAAAAGCTTTTCATAACTATTCATAATATTTTTGTTTATCTGTTTCATAGTTAGTTTTTTGTGAATTTCAATTTAACCATGTAATTGAATAAAAAATTTTGAAAATATAATAATAAATAGAAACTATTAAATGTTTTATATATTTTTTATAGAAAAATTGCTCCAATTCACAATTTTTGAATATGTAACTCATTATTAAATTATTAATTTATTACCAATGAATGTAAAACTTTTGCTTCATCCTTAAATTTATCACTCAAGTAAATTTTTTTAAATTAGTTATTGGTTCGTCTCACACATCACAAATTATTCTCTTTATAGTTATGTATTAATTTTAATTATTAATATGGGTTCCTTTTATATAAGCATTTTATATAAATGGCTATAATATTATGTCGATGGTAAATGTCACAATATTTAGTAATTTTTTTTTGTTTCCATTAACTGCTTCATTTCAGTAGAAAAAGAACCCAAAATTAAATTTGTTTTATTTAGTACTATAGAAGTTACATTTATAAATTATTTACATTTTCAAACAGTCTCAAATTATTTATATATCAAGAGCTTTCAATAACGTTTTTTTTTAGATATAATACTTTTCCATTCACCACTGTTTTTAGAATTTTTTGCTGCCATCAGCATACATTTAAAATAAAGTGAATGATGAAATAACTGCTGTTACATATTAAAAAGCTTATATTATATATATATATATATATATATATATATATATATATATATATATATATATATATATATATATATATACTATTATTTTATTAGCACAAACTATTCTATAGAAATTTAATATATATACCACTTTCTACATGCATAGATAGTATAAATACATGCACACATACATATATTTGTAATTTTTGTAAATAACAGAAAAAGGTGTGGGAAGTATGTAGAAATGATTATGACATTCAAGTGTACATGCTACATTTTATTTTATTTTTATAAGTACACAAAAGTTTATCACATGTTTTTGGAGTTTTTCCTTTTGGAAGCTGTTTCATAAAACAGTGTTTTAGCATCAGTGGAGTGGTAAATAATTTATAAAGAAATCAGTTATTGTCATTTATTATATATGAAGAAATCATTTATTTATTTATATATATTAAAATGCCACTATTTTTTTAGAATATATTATATATATATATATATATATACAATTTTAAAAGAGGTAAATATAATAAATTGCCATTTTCATAACAAATTAGAAGGATACACAAATGTATTAAGAGAGCGCGTATGTTGCTATTCCTAAAGACATAGTGGAACTAAGAAGAATACAAAACATATATGTAAGTGAAAAAATGAGAAATCCGGCCTGATGACTTTCTCAAGGGTCACCATCAAGTAAGGATTCCAATAAAAAGTGGAATTCTTTTCTGTAAAGAGTTAGACTATTGTCTAAATATTTTTCGGGTCATAAAAGAGTTAATTTTTTAGACAATAGTCTAACTCTTTACAGAAAAAAATTCCACTTTTAATTGGAATCCTTGCTTGATGGTGACTCTTGAGAAAGTCATCAGGCCGGATTTCTCATTTTTTCACTAACATATATGTTTTTTATTCTTTTATATATATATATATATATATATATATATATATATATATATATATAT
>JAOUZG010017696.1:564491-578113 GCA_026289955.1 Argiope argentata | reverse complement strand
GCTGACTGCAATGCTTTGTTCAACGTTATCGGCAGACTTCCCGATATGCGCAGAACGGTTGACAATTGAACAGAATCGGTTTGTTTGGTACGTGACACGTGACCCATGAATTGACCCCATTATTCAAAAGCCTCTAACAAAAAGAACATCCTTTTTTTACGCGATAAAAACTGACTTCTTATCAACGTGCTTCTATCACGTCAAGGAATTTCAAATTAACACTCGAATTATAAGTCATGTCAGTATAGTTATTATATAGCAGAAAAATGATTCTAACAAAAGAGAGTCAATGAACAAATGATTGATACGTTAAAGATAGAGATGACAAACTTAGTACAACTGTGATTTGACTGAATAGAATCAAATAAGAAGACTGACCTTTAGAGTTGAATCTTCCAGAGTTTTTCAAAAGTTTGAACCCATTATATCTGCCAATGAAAAGATTAACTGAAGAGGATGACATTATTGTCATATTCATCAGAAATTTAAATGCCGAAAATGACCCAGTCAATGAAAAAAACAAACACCGACAGTGAAGCGCCATCATAAATACACTGTCGTTATTCAGCAGAATCAAACCAGAAAAAATATTGCCATGCTACAATTTAACTTTCCTTAATCTTACCTAATCATATTTTTCTTCAAAGATGGTTTTTGCAAAAGCTATCAATAAGAAATAAATGCTTTAAAGTGCTGGGTTATACTTACAAAATAGTGTTTTTATTTTTAAACAAGTCTATGTATTCCACCAAATATTCATTAAATCTGCCTATTTTTTCAATTCCTTATTATTAGTTCACACTCTCCCTGTATGCATTTATCTATCTTATTCAAGTTTTCAATCCTTAATAAAATGCTATTTATTCATTCACTAAAATTCAATTACATTTTTAAAAACTTGTAGTGGATGGCACTCCATGTCAACAGTTTTTTCAAATATTAGTTCATTCTTTAAATTTGATTGATTTTTAATACTTTAAATGGAGTTTTAGCAGTTTGGGATGAAAATTGAAATCAAAAAGCAGTATCTCAATCAGTAAAATGAGAGGATTTCAATATTTTTCACTTGAAGGTGAAGTAAGCGATCTCAATTCTTGCGAAAATTAATAATGTTTTGATAAATTTTTGCTTTTAAGTATACGTTTTATCGAAATGATTTTCGAGAGTGAGTTAGCAGTAATGGTTTAGTGATTAGAATGAAAGATTTTTTCAAAAAATAAAATTTAAGAATGTTAAACTTTAGGTTCAATTCCGATTTCTCTCCATAAAACTTTTCTCATCGGTTGTTGGTCAGTTTTTTAAATCTGATTTTAAGATTGGACTGCATCTCGAGATGGAATTTCGAGAAAGAGAATGGAAAATTGAAAGTATATTCACATTTCTATTTTGACACTTAATATTGTAATTCTTCATAGGCATATTCATCTGTATTATTTCTAATTATTTAATAATACGTATTTAAAAAAAATTTATTCATCGATCTAAGTAGGAATTGATTTTAAATTTTCTTATATTACTTGTTTATTATATTTCTAAATTTGACAAATAAAATCTTGAATATTCAAGTATTCTAACTGTAAATATTGCACACAAAGATGATTTTCAAATTGTAAACGTGTGTGAATCAATGAACTGTGTGCAAAATTCTGCATATACCCTTTGTTGAGTATTTAATTTGAGTTGCCTAGTTACAGAGCAGATTCTATTTCTTTTAAGGCTTTATAGGCTAAAATTTTGAGCGGATTCTCTAGTGGCAGAAATTAGAAAACCCTTGGTTTAGATAAGACAAATTGTTATTCTGAAAACAAAGAAAACTCAAATTAAGATAGAAAAAGTTATTTTCAAGTTATAAAGTTATTATATGAAATTAGTTATCCAATGTCTTTGGGAAAATGGTCTTATCATTTGTGAGACAAAAACTGAGGGAAAAACACGTCAAACAGGAACATCAATTATGTGTCATCAATGCAGACAGGATTATTACCAAAACTATCTCAAGACTTGGAACCCAATACTTCTGTGGAATGACCACTTATAAAGACGGCACCGGAACCTACAAATTATGTAGGAACTGCCCAGAGGAGGATCTTGCTTCGAAACACGTCTTTTCTTGCCCGGCCATCATAAGAAGCTTGCAGGCCATCGATGAATTTCCCTTTCGGGGAGACCTCCACAATGACAAGATTGGGAACATTGCCAAGGCTGTGATTCTGGCTCATGGAGTAATTTGACTTGACTTCATATGGACAAGACAACAACCCACCAACCAAAATGATCTTATAGTTCATAAAAGCTTATTTTTAAAATTCTTTCCCTAAAAGGTCATTAGCTAATTTTTTTTGAATCGCCACTGATTTTTCAGTCACGCAGAAACAAAGGAAACTCCTCAAATTAAGAGAGAAACAGTTATTTTCAAACTATAAAGTTATTATAAGAAATTAGTTAATCAATGTCCTTGTGAAAATGGTCTTATAGTCTATAAAAGCTTATTTTTAAAATTCTTTCCCTAAAAGGCCATTAGCTATTTTTTTGAATTGCCACTGATTTTTCAGTCACGTTTTTCACATTAGGAAATGAATTGTCACTTCCAGTGTTATACTGATAAAAAAAAGAAAGAATACGAGATGGAGCAACATTTCTAATGACATTTCTTATCGAATCTGCAATAAAATCTATCTAAATGTTCGGTGCAAAAGATAAGTGATAAACTGACGCATTTTCGCGGCTGATTTCTCACCTGTGGCTGATACGTGACCAGAATGTGCCCCGCATTGTAGCCCCCCTTTCGACTATTTCGAGACGTTTCTTCATAGAGTGAACATTTTATTGGATTTTTTTTTCAAATGCCAGAAAAATTAAAGCACCTCCTATTCTGAGTTGAGTGAAGAATAATTAAAAATTTTTGATTAGAATAGAATAGTTGTATAGATTATATAGAATTATATATATTCTTATTTCTCTATTACCTTTACTCTAGACCTTTAGTCAAACTAGAGATAAACTTATTATATAAAAAAATGTTTCAAAAATTATTACTTTGACTTATGGCATTTTACAAACCCGCTGACAGTGATTTGTCAGTGATTTAAGCCCAGTGAGAGTCGCTTTTTTTTCCAAAATCATCAATAGGGCCAAGAATTTGAATTTGCTACTTCATGCGTCACATTCTCTTGCACAATCACTTTTTGCAAGGGGTGAGGGACACATCCTAATATCTAACAGACAGAATGAAGATGAACAGCCTTGTCCAAACCATGACTCCAACCCGGGGTGTTCTGATCGTGGGGGAATCGCGTGACCCCTATTCTGAGACGCTCTGATCTCAGAGAAGACGTATTGTCACTATACTAGGATGCAGGCTGAAACATCATTAAATTAATGAACTGTATTGATATTTAATACAATGAATTTTAACAGATCAAATAATAATCAATGTATTGCTTACAACAAGAGAAAGTTTCATTTACATCATATGGGCGGAAATGATTTTATGCGATATAATGAAAATCTTAATTTTCATAAAATTATTTGGAAGAAACGATTTTTTTTCAAAAAAATTTTATGAAAGGAAAATTATTTAATCATCAATAAAATTTTTAAATGATGTTTGGTTTTAACTGCAGGGAGTGAAGTTTGAATTAATGATTTTTATTAAATTAACGAACTATATTAATAATTAATATAATATATTTTAACAGATCAAATAATAATCATTGTATTGCTTTAAACATGAGGAAGTTTTTTTTACAACATATGAGTGAAATAATTCTATCAGATACGATAGAAATCTCATTAAATATTCAATTTAAATGAGTATTAAATTCGAAGAGTGTTATCCTTTCTTTGTCACAGCTGAAGTACACCATTTTGATGTCATAGATCCATGCAATTGAGGATTGTTATGGAAGAAAAAAGGTTTATTCATTAATAAATTTTTAAATGATGTTTTGTTTTAATTGTAGATAGTGAAACTTGAAATGACAATTAAACGGAAATTAAGTTAATTTACATATGTTGCTGACAACATGTATGCAAATAGGACAATTGTTTTTATCTTTGAAGCAATCTAGGAATCAACAAATGCTCAATAGATTTAGTCTTATTTTAGAAAAAAAAACTCCGATGATTTTACAAGCAAATTTTAAATACAAAACTCTTACAATATAATTCTGATATTGATTAAATGGAAACAACAAGAAACATGAAATACAGAAAATCATTCTTCGTAGTCAATTATTAAAAAGAAATTTATCATGGAAAAATTAGCTGTATTTCTGAGCTGGCTAATAAGACGCCAATACGGAACAATGTCAACATGCCAATCTTAAACCATTACAAGAACTAAAATGCAAGGGAAAATATCTAAAGAAAATTTACGAAGCAATTTGCACGTGGATGGAATGCTGCCAGGGTGTGGATAAATTGCTTACGATGACCCAAAACATTACGACGAAGGTGTCTTTAATGTAGTTTGGATGAAGGGAGGCACTTAAAAAAAGACCTTCTTATCATCTTAATTCCCAAGATCTTTTCGCGCTTTGATAGGAGAAAGAGAAGAAACAGAAGTCCAAGTTATCTTTAAGGCCATTAGATTGGCAGCCAGAATTGGAAAAGGAGGCACAATTTGGAGACAAGGAACCCGGAGTCTTCACTTTGATATTCACCGCTATCTAAAAAATGTCGATGCGAGTGCCATTATTTTTTATGAATTTGTTAGTGTATGCACACACGCAATTCTAGCAGTAAATGTCCACTGGAAGTCTCTTCCTCTAAAATGTGTTGCGAACTCTGAAATAAAAGGAGAGATCGATGTAAGTTTTCCAAATTCGAGTGAAGTTAAGATATAGCATTTAATGTTATTAAAAAGATTCAAAAATTTTCAACTATATGATATAAATTATGTTATCCGAGGTCCAAAATGTTTTTAAATTAATTGGGGGGGGGTCAATAATTTTATTAAATAGAACACAGTTAACTTTTGGGACCTCGGTGACCTAGTGGTAAGGTTTCGGCTCATTAGGTTTTTTTTATTCAAGAACCGATTCTACTGAAGAACAGTCGTGTAAGGGGGTTTGTTTAGAGTTAATTCTGTCAGAACCAAATGTCTTCCCGTTGGTTTGTGTGTAGTCGAGGCTGCCTGCTCAGTCATTATCATCTGACCCCGATTCAAAGTAATGAGGCTCATCCCAAAATATCCCTAGTGTAGCTTTACAACAGGACGTTAATATAACTAAACTAAAAAAAAAAGCTGTTTTGCGGTGTCCTGGTGTGAAGGGAAAAGTCTTCCCCGTGATCTGGGCGAGTCCCGGTTCGAGCAGGGTTGTTCTTTTATGTTCTATCTGTAAGGAGAGGGAATGGGCCCTCTGTAAAAAGAGGCTGTGCAAGCGAATGTGATGAGTGTGTATCTAAAGGCCCTTCTCTCTTGGCCCTTGTTGGTGCTACTTCAAATCAATTGACGCTTATTCGGATTCTGCTGGCTTGTCTATGGCCAATGCCAATAGCAATAACAACGGAAGCTGTTTTGGAGATCACTCCTTCTAATATGAGGTAGCTTTAAAAAATAATATAAAAATTGCCATTAAAAAAAACCCAAATCACATGTTTGATTGCTTAGCCGCACTCACCCACATAACTTTATTACATGTTATCTATACATTATGCAGTTAATGTTTCAAATTGCCCAACTCTAATTTTTTGCTAGCTTTTGAGAATACATTTTTTTCTGAGAATTTCTGAGGAATTTTTATATAGATGAATCTTGGTGGAAATTTGATTTCTGGGCTAAAGAGTCGCAGGGTTCGAGACTTTATTAGATGGAAGAACCTACGCACAAAACTATCTCGATGCATGTAAAATACAGAATTGGCAGTGTTTGGCTCCTATATTATTAAGTGGAATTTTAGCGGAGATATGCAGCTTTTATGAACTGATCATGATACTGAATTATTCTTTTCTTTCATAAATATCGCACGTAAAGCTTTAAGAAGTGATATGATTGCAGCTTATTCAAAGCAATATTTCTCTATATAGATTGCAGCTTATTCAAAGCAATATTTCTATATAATTAGTAATTTAACTATTTCCCTTACGTCGAATTACGCAATTGCACTTTTAAAGGGACCCTTTCAAAGGCAAAACAGCCGTAGTGGTAGTCTAGGAACTTCTTTGCATACTATATAATAGAAGTCTTATCTCCCTTCTTCCCTTCTTCCTGGGGGTCGGTCAAAAATACGAGGAGATGCTTTCGGCCTGGTGGTTGGATCTCGCCACCTTGGAGTGTATACAAATTGGGTTGGGAGATTGGCTCCTACCATCAATGATGGGACTTACTTCCCACGAGAAGGATTATAATATGACCGGTAATGGTCCTTAGGACTCAACTATAATTTCCGCCAATGCTGAGGTGGTCTGGTCATTCAGTATTTTTTTTATTCATGTGCCTTCCGGTGGATCGGAGAGTCAGTGTGATATGACTTCCTTCTTCCCCGAATAATTGTGGACTTTGCCTCGAATACCTTATATGGCACAGGCGGACAATTGAAAATTGGAGTTCACAAAATATAGACCTTTGGCTTAAACCGGACATTTTTACTGAACGTATTGAAAGAATAAAGATTTTGGAAGCCTCCTTGCCGGCCAATTGGCAGCAAAATTTGACCCTAATTTATAGTTTTAATCACAGATGTATTGAAATTTCTTTGGTTTAAGTCATTGCACTTATAGTGTGAAAGTACAAACCAACTATTCAAGAAATTTGATTAGAAGTTTTATTTTAGATGTTGAAAATGTGCACAACATTTTATCTATCTAACTTTTTAAACTTAATAGCCAGAAAAGTAGAATTTCAGTGAATGTATTTCGTTCCAAATTTAACATCAATCTTCAAAAATTTCAACCACCTAGACCATAACGTATTTGAGCAATCCTATTCACAGACTGGTAAACAGAACACACAGAGAGACATATACCAAAAATTTGTTTTTCAGAAATCTGAAACATAGAGAATCCTTAAAATTCGTAGAGATTTTTTTTTTTACAATTACAATTTCTATGTTTCGTGTAAGAGAAAATAAAGATAAAGATGAAATCTGCTATGCATGTTTTATTGTATCACGTCAGAACATTGTTTCTTGAACGGCCCAATCGCGCAAGTTAAATTATACTTTTATTCATTTTAATTATTTCATTGAAGGAGTCACTTTAGTATTGCAAACGATCCAAAAGACTTTGTCTCGCATTTATTATTTAAAAAAATATCACATTTCCTCTTTATTTCATTTCATACAATCACGTGCTCAAAATGACATTTTCCTAGGTTTTATTTGCTCTTGTCATTAACTTATTTATTTTAAATCAGAGCTTTTGTAAATACAATGACAACACGTTTTTAAAAGCCGATTCTTTGAGATGCTCGAGCAGATAATGAAATTTTTATTTTCCGCCTGAGGACTTTTGCCGAGGTCAAAAATCTCATCCCCAAAACAGCATCATGCTCTGACATGATAAAAAAATCCAATCTAGAGAACCTCAAAAGTGTCCATAAATTTGAAGGCCTTTACGTGTTTTGAGCGTTATACGATTTTTTTCCTTGGTCCTAGGAAATATCTAGACGATTATTTAATGGATGTTGGTGATAACCTTTGCTCCCCATTAAAAAAAAACGGGGCCTGTAATTTGGTTCTATTGACAACTCTATCACGTGCAAAACGAAGACATTTTGCAAAACGTGCCACTTTTCAAATCTGTCGACGGTATCAATTTAATGTATGTCTTTGTAGATACCACAAAAGTATTTTGTAAAAACCCAAAGTGGTGCCGACTGTTGAAATGGGTGCATTAATATTATTTCGCAATGTACCGACCTTTATTCTTCCTGAAAACGATTTTAAAGAAAAGAACGAATCTCTTCATAAGTTATCTAGTTTAATAACAACACTTTTAAAGAATATTTCATACTTAAACATTAAAAATGTATTATTAGAACTTTTTAACAACATCGGGAAAATGAAATTACATTAAAAAATATTAACTGTTTTTTTACAAAAAAGTTTTTAATTCGGGAACACCGAGTGTTTTTAAACTCAATAGAGCTTCCTTTATATTATTATCATGTCAGAACATGATGTTATTTTGGAAATGATATTTGTGTTGTCAACAAAAACCCGTAGGGAAATAATAAAAATCTTAATCCATGGGCGAAAAATTAAAATTTTATTATCTGTACGAGCATCTCAAAAAATCAGCTTTTAATAACGCATTTGCATTGCATTTACAAAACCTCTGATTAAAAAAAATAAGTTAATGACCACAGAAAATAAAACCTTGAAAGATGTCACTTTGAGCACGTGATTATATAAAATGAAATAAATAGGAAATGTGATATTTTTTTTAACAATAAATCCGAGACAAAGTCTTTTTGGATCGTTCGCAGTACTGAAGTGACTCATTCAATGAAACGATTTAAATGAATAAAAATATAATTAAACTTGCGCGAGCACGTGGTGCTTGGCCGTTCAAGAAATGACGTTCTGACATGATACATTGAAATATGCAAAGTAGATTTCATTTTAATCTTATTATTTGATATTAACCCTTTTTTAAGCATAATAATTTTCACCTTCCAATTGTGGTAAATATTTAAGCAGGGATTTTTAATAATCTTACACTTATTTCATTCATTGTCTGTGTTAACAATTTTAAAAGTTCTAAATAACTTTTCGTGTATAATTGTATGGTTACATTTCTTAATAGAAAATACTTCTTGGATATCAACCTTATTAAATATGCTTTGGATATCAACATTATACAGATGTTTTACTGAATTAAAAATAATTAAAGATTGAGAATCATAATACTTGAAGCTATCGTATACATTTCTTAATATAAATATCTTTGAAGGCTTATCAGTAAAAAAATTATTAATACAAAAAGTAAAATTTATTATGATATTACTAAAAATAAACAGAGTCTGAAAATATGAGTATACTATTCCATATTTCATTTCAGAGGAAGAGAATTTTTATTTTGGTATTTATATTAAAAAATGATAACGATACGAATTTCATTGGAATAGTTAAATTTTTTCAAAATTATACATAAAAATATCTTTAAACAATTGTTAATATTAGTGAAATGATTAGAAAGTAATTCATTTAAATCTTTTAATAGATAATCACTTGGGTTACAGAATAAGATAAGAATGATTTTTGGGTGATGATATATTTGAAAGCTATCAAAAATGTTAAGTAAAATTGTTATTAAAATTTTAAGAAAGTCTCAGACGAATATTATCAGTTTTTGAAATATGTTGCCAATTACAGAGAAGTAAATATTTACAGACACACATTAATTTTCCTTATTAGTAGAAACAGACACCCCCCCCCCGTTTAACTTCCTGATCCGAATAGGCAACTTATACAATATTGCAAGATTTTTTATGAAGATTATACTTCCTTTTCCAAAATTTTAATACATATAAAAATTACTTTTAAAAGTATTGTGTAAAATATCGATAAGAAATCAAAAAAGAAATTAATCCACATCATGAAATTTTCTCTCAAATCCAAAGTTAGATTTTTTTACTTTTTCTGTTTAAAATATTACAATTTTTTTTCGTTTTGATCTTAAAAAAACTTTTTCAAATGTTCTTTTTGAATGTTTTTGGCAACATACCGGTGGATAATTTGAGTTAAAACAACTGAATTAATTATTAACACCCAAAAGTTTTCAAATTGTATTAACTATAAAAGAACACTTATGATAGCGATTTAAATTCGTGAGTAATAATGTTCCTTGAACGACAAATGGAAACCATTAATGGAAGCGAGTTGAAAAATATTGGGTTCGTCATTATTATTATTATTTTTTGTGATTATTCTAACTATAACTTTGATTTTCATTTGAAATTTTCGATTTCCTGCTATTTTTATCAAGTAATTATTATTAATATAATATACTTTTATTTATCATCAATAATTACTTTACATATTTATTATTTTTATAATAAAGAAACGGGAAAAGATTGACTTGAGAAAAATCTTGCTTGCATTATCATTAATTATTATTTTTTTGCCTTATTTCCTTATTTATAGATATACAATGTCGTACTGAACTATACATAACTGAAGAATCACAATATCATTTTCATAATTAACAGAGCATTTTTTTCTACCGGAAGAATTTCTCATACATTTGTATCCTTTCCATAGTGAAACCACTATTATCTAAAGTATAAATCTACTAAAAAATATAAAACAAATAACTATTATTGATATTTTTCTAAATAAATGTTATTGTTATAGAAATATCGTGATATTATTATACATAATTTTTATTTTAACGCTATTTTTTATGTTAAATATATTAGAACTTAGAAGTTAAATATTATTAGTTAAAGGCAAAGAAATATTCTATATGTCCCATTCTCGAATCAAAAGCAAATTTTTAAAATTGTTTATTAAGCACTGTTTTATTAGAGACCCTATTCCATATTTATGTGAAACTACACGAAATATAATTGTCGCCGTGGAATCATTTGCTATATAATCGAATGATTGCACGTTCGCATTAATAAAAAATTATTAGCTTCAATGTTCCATTTTTTGAGGGGAGGAGGGGTGAAGCTAAAGTTATTTTAGGTTACCAATAAAAATTTCGTATTTATTTGGATACCATTCTTTTAAATATGACCATTTTAGCCCCGCCTCCTTTCAAGTATTCAATTACTGTTTCACTAGAGGTACAAAAGGAACAAACGATGTCATATTAAAAGTTTCCTGAAACTCTATATTTTGTGAGAATGATGCTTAGGATTATGAATCTTGATAAATATTCCAAAAGAAAGTATCAGTATTCAGTTTACCAATATTTTAAAGTGGAAGTTTTTTAGCTTCATAAATTCTAATTAAGTAAAGCCAAAACATAAATCAAAGTTCTAAGATTACGATAAAATGCAGCATTTAACATTGTGATAAAATCCTTTTATTTTTCATGGTAAACAGAACAGTAATATCAAATGTAAACAAACCATATTGTGTTATATTTTATACTCGCTGTTAATTGATACAATGCATTATTAAATCAAAAGCTTTCTTTTCAGATTTTCGATTTTTTAAAAAATAATAGTTATATTTTCATTGATCCCTCTTTTTTGGTCACTTATAATCTTGGTCAAATGATAAAACTGAATTTAAATAAAAATTAAAATGAAATCTGCTTTGCATATTTCAATGTATCATTTCAGAACATGATTTCTCGAACGGGCAAACACCACGTGTTCGTGCAAGTTGAATTATATTTTTATCCATTTTAATGGCTTCATTGAATGAATCACTTTAGTATTGCAAATGATCATAAAAGACTGTCCTGCATTTGTTGTTCAAAAAATATAACATTTTCTATTTATTTCATTTCATATAGTCATGTGCTCAAAATGACATATTTTAAAGATTTCATTTGCTGTAGTCTAACTTATTTTTTAAAATCAAAACTTTTGTAAAGGGAATGGTGACACGTTATTAAAAGCTGATTTTTTTTGAGATGCTCGTGCAGAAAATAAAATTTTTATTTTTCGCCAACGGATTTTTGTTGACGCCCAAAAACCTCATCCCAAAACCACATAATGCTCTAAAATGATAAAAAAAAGCTTGTATTTTTCTAATAAAGTATTAAAATAATGATTTGCAGTAACAATAAAACTTATTCTATTTTAGTTTTAAAAATGCGGTTTATTTAATAGAAAATAGAAATTTTCAAACACAAAATAAAATGAATTTTAAAATATCCAAGCATACATAATTTTACAAATATTTTAAAAATGCATTTATATTCGAGTGTGCCAGTTGCATTTGAAAGATATAGAAATCACACTGAAAGAAATTATTTTGGGTTTAGTTTTGTTTCCTTTTATTAATTCTAGAGCAACACTAGAATTGTTTTGAGATCAACCTCGTAATTTTTAACTGTGACAAGAGGACACACTGTGCATATATAACACGTATATGCAGTTTCTGGATGCTATTAACCACTAATTAGTGATTAATCACTAAGAGAATCGCCTTAATAAGATTGAAAATTTTATGCCCAGTAAAGGAGAGTTCATCGTTTCCTGAAAATAGACGAGAAAGTTTTGAGGGGACCATTGTTGCTGACGCGGACATGTCTCTCTGCGAAAAAGATAATTCAAAATTGTTTGGATGAAATTTAGTATATTATCTCTACTCCATTTTTTCTCTCTGTACTACTGTTATAAATGGGAAAGTTTGGATGGATGATGCTAGTCAATCAGATCAGAACAGCTGAATGAAACTGGATGAAATTTAGCACAGAGATAGAATTTTGTCTAGAATAGAGCATAGATTACTATTTATTCCTGTTATTTGAGTAGTTAATTTTTTATTCATCAAAAACTATCTTCACCATCAAAAATCTTCATTTTCTACCTCTAAACTAGAACGATTTCAAGTTTTTTCCCACGCTAATGAGTTTAGGCATAACGGGTTTATGACAAAGGATTCTGTTTATTTTCTTAGTGTTTCATGCACTTAAAATTAAACATTGTTTATTAATCGATCTTTTGGATTCATTCTGAGGTACTTTTGAATTAAATTAAAACATATTAAAGGAAATTAAAAACTTCTAATATGTATTGCGTTACCCCGATTGGCGTAGAAAATTCACGAATTTGTACTGCCCCTACTGATGTTGAAAATTCAAACATTTGAAGGTTGTTCTTGACTTGATTTTGTTTTGGCCAGACTAATCAGCCAAACGGTTTTGAATAATTAATTCGCTTTTTTGCTTTATTTTAAGTACAAACTGTTTTTAGGTTAGTTCTGGGGGTTAAGTTTTGATATATTAAACAACTGTTATTTGCTTTGCGAAGTTGGTAATTTTTCGGTAGCACTTTGTTTGGGTTTACATTGCCTTCATTTTTTATGTTACTGATTTTTTCGTGCTGTTACTTTCACCTACTTTTATTATTTGGAATTAATTTTTTTACATGAATTTTCTGAATTTAGTGATTTTTTTTCTATATTTTCATTAATTTTCATCGAAATCTTACTATTGGAAATGCTATGTAGTTACATTCGGCCATTTTGCCAAAATTTGGCGGCAAACTATTTTTTTCAGCTAAAATTCTTTTCAACAGCAACATAATGATACAGTTTGATAACATTTTACATAACGATTAGATCGTCAGTTCTCACACATACACACCAAAATTTCCACGTGGACGAAGTTGCGGGGAAAAGCTAGGTTTTATATAAAATTTTGAATGAAATCCACTCTGAGAAAGTTTCGTTGTTCGAATATAAGTGAGTGCTCTAATTTCAAGACAAAGATAATTAGATTGATAGAACGTGATGCAAAGATGTAAAATTAAAATTATCGTGTAAGTAGTAACTATGTGGTATTTGAAGAGTGTTTATGTAGTTAATTTGAAAAGAAACCCGTAGAGGGTTTGAGTGTCAGTCGATCTGTTCTTTAGTCTATATATAAACACAATATCTCAGAAGTGCAAGCATTTAAGTATATGAATTATTTTATGTGGTTTTGTGATTATTATTGTAGCTTTGTGCAAAACATTGTTTTGATTCGGTAGAAAAAAGCAAGAATTCCAA
>JAOUZG010017696.1:550120-564091 GCA_026289955.1 Argiope argentata | reverse complement strand
ATATATATATATATATATATATATTTAGAGAGAGAGAAAGAATATGTTAGAAAGTTTATGAGCGATCACTTCTGAATTTCTTGCGTTGCTTATACTTATAAAATTAAACTAAATCACAGTCACAGAGACAGTGAAAGTAACTCTTCACGTCTAGTGTAAGCATATGCTTCCGAAAATTAAATTATCATTGCTGAGAAATGTACTTATTTTCCTAGCATTTTAATTCTGAACAATAGGTAAAGCAATTATTTGTCCTATGTTTGTGCTTGCTTCGCCAACTTTTGAATTTATAGTTTATTTAAAAACTTTAAAATTTCAAGAAACGTAAACCATCTTAACCATCTCACCCTTGAGCTACAGCATTCTAATATCTTTATTCTATAAAACCTTGTCAGAATTTTATTTATGAAACTAGAGTTAGTTAAAAAATGACTGATGTCTGCATTATTAGGAATTGAATATATTTGACAATTTGAAATGGCTACTTTTTAAAGTTTATCAGAATAAATATTTAATTGCTCAGTTTTTTTCTCAATTTAAAGTATTGGTATAAAGTAAGGATTAGAAAATTTTAGTGTCTAGAAAGAATCGCTGGATATTTTGCGATGGAAAGATTGGAATGTTAATTCTATCACCCGTTATTAAAATATAAATACTTGAAAAAAGTTCGAGTTATTGAAAACCTATTTTAACGCTTTAATTATATTTTGAAGCCAAATAGTAGTAATTGTACTTTTTGGTATCTTAAAACATTTCCAACAAGCTACAAACCGCTATTCCTCATGTATGTAAACTAATTAAACAAGAGTGGATTGAAAATACAGTACTTGTCATTTTAGTCTTGTGTCTAACTGGAAAAAATATTTAAGGAATAAGTCCGTCTACTAAGTTTTTTATAAAAGTAGAATTAGGGATATCGTATTGTCAAACTAATGGTGTTGTTGCCCCAAACGAAGACTTCATTTAAAGGCATTACCATTAGCTTCACGTAATTTTCAATTCCATGACATGCATGAAAATTTGTACAATACTTTATTTCCCTTTGTCCTGTCTAATGGCAAGGGCATCCTTAAAACATTCGATTGCAAAATTTTACCTCAAGTGAGACCGCAATGAGTTAAAAGATCTAAAAGCACCCTATTTTTCGTTTATCGAAAAAGTCCGACCTAGAAACATTTCGATTGAGGATGGTAAAAAGCAATTACATTTGTTCCCTGCCTTTTTTTACAACTATTCTTATCTCTGAGAATGAAGAAAAGCAAGATTTCCTGGGCGCCAATACAGATAAGTGCTAATTGCAATCCAATCGCAGATTTCGATATTATAGTTTCGGATGGTTCATCATTTTTGACTGGAAAGTGATGCAATTTATCTTAGAAAGACATGCCTTATCCGATGAAGATAAGCCTTTTTTTAATGCATCCTTCGAATGTAATTGCAATGGACATCCAATAGAATCTACCTTCCTCTTATTTAAGGATTGAGAAAGTGACTGTATATTTTATAAAAGCTGCGAAGCTTCAGTCCATTCTCAAAATTGTTCCAAAAGGAGGTGCTGCTCATGAGTCTTACAGGTAAGTTTTGCTTTGTTTCTTGTGTATCTTTTCTTTTATTTGGCGAAAAAATAGCATTTAGAAAAGTTTGAGAACGCATTAAAACTGAGTTAGTCCACTGATAATCTTTGGTGTTTCTCTCAGTTAATGAGTAATCCAGAGAAATAGAATCGAATATAAAAAGAATTAAAATTAGCTTAGTTTTTATCACGTCAGAACATGATGTTGTTTTTCGGATGAAGTTTTTGGCGTCAGCAAAAATGAGTGGGTATTGAATTGAGATTTTATTATCTGTATGAGCATCTCAAAAAATCAGCTTTTAATAACACTTTGCCATTGCATTTACAAGACCTCTGATTAAAAAAATAAGTCCATGACTAAAGCCAATAAAATCCAGCCAAAATGTCAATTTGAGCGCCTTATTCTGTGAAATGAAATAAATAGGAAGTGTTATACTTTTTTTAACAATCAATGCGAGACAAAGATTTTTGGATCGTTTGCAATACCAAAATTACTAATTCAATGAAACAATTAAAATGAATAAAAATATAATTTAACTTGCTCGATCACATGGTGCTTGGCCGTTGAAGAAATGATGTTCTGACATGATATATTGAAATACGTATAGCAGATTTCGTTTTAATCTCTATTTATTAATATCTTCTGTAGTTAACACATTTTTCTTTGAATAAATTATTTGTTTAATATGTTTTCATTTTTCTTTTAAAAATCTAGTCATTTCAAAGTTAGCTATAGGAGATAAATTTTAGAAATATTTTCTTGGATGCTTTCTAATCCAATAAGCATGGGAGAGGACATATTAAAGAGAGTATTTACTCTATAGAGAATCCAACAGACATAACTGAATTATACTGTGATGTATTTTTGCACGGATAAGACTACAAAATGGAAAATTTGATATATTTTTCTTTCAGTTTCATCCTAACTTATTGCTTTCTTAGAAATAATAAATTAGGAAGAAAAGAATCGTTTTAAAGTGTTCAAAAGAAACACGTTCGAGAAATCATGTGCTTAATTAAAAGAGTGTTGTATTAGAGAGAGTATATTGCAGTTTCATTTCTTCTGATTAGTTAAGCTGTCTAAATCGTTTCTTTTGATAGTAATTCGAAATAATTTTTGAAACAACAGTTATAAATATTACATAAGAAACGTTAAATAATAATTAAAGATAGTAAATAACAGAATAATTTGTAAATACTGGTTCAGGAATGTTTTTATTGATATTTGAATTTTTTTTATTTGCAGAAATTTGTTGCTTTTATCTCTATTAACGGCGTTTCAAACTGTCATTGATTCTTGGCCAGATTCTGTTTCCTTTAAGGACAAATCAATTGTTGCTAAATTTTCCAGGTAAATACGTTTGAATTTATTTATTCTTGAATTGTATTTTTGTTTTTCAAAAGTAAGTCCTGCAAGAGTAATTCTTGCTTTTGATATACAATAATTTATTTCTAAGTTTATTTCAGAATCTGGTATTTAGCATTTTGGGACATTTCATATGCATTACATTGAAAATTTTGTTTATAATATTTACATCTACTTCTTAAGTTTAAATTATTTGTTATTTTAAAATAATTATGTGCAAATTCTATAGCTGTTTCTATCAGTTGTAAACGAAAAGTGAACAAGTTTTATAGGAAGAATTAAAAAAAATATTTTTTAACAATTCAGCTTTAAGGGCCCTGCTCTTTGTGAAATGTATCTAAAATAGAAGTTGAATAATTTGCTTTTATGCAAATTATATTTTTTATATTAATATTTGAAAAAACAGTAATGATAAAAAAGTATAAAAATATTTGAAAGTCCTTCCTCTCCAATTTCTGTTTTAGTCCTTTTCTGTATATATTGTTTGAAATGAAGACAATAATGTCTGATTAGGGTAAACGGGTCTCTTTAGGGTTTTCTTTCCTTATTTTTTTTACAAAGCTAAATTTTTTCTTTCTAATAATTAATTATTCAAATAATTGACTTGATATTCGCCCAAAACCGGAGGGGATGGTTTGAATGAAAAAAAATATTAACAGAAGTTTGAATGGATGCATTTTTTTTAAATTTTAATTTTTAACAATCACATAATAATATAAACCTAAATAGATTTTTTGATAAATCTTTTTGAATGTAAAAGATTTTGTAATATTAAAAAATTATGCGCAATTCAAGACTTTAGAGATAAGGTTTCCAAATAAAAATAATTTTTGTTTAATAAAATAATTTTTAAAAATATTTAATTTTTAAAAATTTAAAAATTATTTATTTTTGCAAAATAAAATAATTTTTGTTTTTATAAAGTTTCAGTTTTAGATTTTTCTTGGCAAAACTGGGAATATAATTATTGAAAATTACTTTAAACTGAAGATACTAAATAAGTATAACAATTCATATGCGATATTCCATGAAATAAAATATAGTTTTTTAAAATAAAGAAATGAACCAAATATTATTTAAAAAAATTTAAGTCTATTTCTACTTAAGTCAACAAAGTAAAATTTCATTTTAAATACTTTTTATTAAATAATTAATCAAAAAATTATTAATTTTCGCTAGAATGGAACTCGCATTCTTCACCTTCACGCGAAGAATACCGACATCCTCGCATTTTTCAAATCAAGCTACTGCCTGTCGATTTCCCCTTTCATTACAAATTGCTGAAATTCTATTGAAAGTATTAAAAATGAATTTAATTTAATTAACGATTTAATATTTGAATAAAATATATTAACATTGAGTGCCATCCACTACATGTTAAAAAATGTATTCTAACTTTAGAGGATGAATAAAAAGTATTTAATTTACTATTGAAAATTTGAGCAAAATATATATAGGAAGAATAGTAGGAACTGAAAAAAGTCGATACTTTGGGACTCTTAGGATTGAAAGATAAAATAAATTTTGTGGAATTTAGGTATAGTTTTTAAAAATTATAAATATATTCTCTTCAAACCTGTTCGTTTCTGTGAACGAACATATTTTGCCGAAATACGTGTTCCAAATAATGCGATATATTTTTTTTTGGACTATTGGGAATACATTGGGGATGAATGTTGCTGTAAATTAATAAAAAAATTAATTTGAAAAAGAGGCATTGCTTAATGAGTTCTTAAGAACCTAACTGTGCATTCATATAATTAAAGATCTATTTTCTTTCTCGTAAGAACAATAAAGAAAATGGCAAATTTTAAAGAATATCCCCAATAATCCTAATAGATTCTAAAACATTTCATTTTTTTAAAGAATAGATCATAATATTTCAGAGTAAATTGTTCTGCTGTAAAGCAAATGAACTACAAACTGTATTCGGAAAATGGAAGGACATATTTATTGTATTTTAAAATATTTGCGGTTGAAATCAATTCAGTTTGTATTTTTTTTGTCGGCGTTCTGGCATAATGATAGCGCGTTTTCCTCGTGTTCTTGGAAACCCGGTTCGGGCGTGGTTGTTATGTGTTCTATCTGTTATGCGTGTGAATGCCCCTAACCTTTGTAAAAAGAGGCTGTGCAAGCAAATGTGATGCGTGTGCTGCTAAAGTCGAATTCTTGGCCTTAGTTGGCGCTACTTGAAACAAGAAACGCTCATTTCGGCTTAAATATGCTAATGCATCAGCGGATTTGTCCATGGAAAATGCTATTAGTAGCAAAAAAGGTCCCTTTTTATTATAAATGGACTTCTCATAGTTTTTGAGGTATTTATTAATTAAATCAAAATGCGCTTCGATATTCAAAGATGGGACAGTGAAATTTTGGGTTTGTGTTAAAAAAAATGAATAATAAAATCAGTCAGTAAAATGGCTTACAAAATGAGTCCTCGATACATTAATGATTTAATCAGTTTCAAATGTCAAAAGCATTAATATTTTTCTAGAATTCTTATGAAATTTTCGTAAAATATGACTGAAAATATTTTTAAGACTACAGAATACTTAATTCTTAGTCAGAAAAGTAAGAAAATGCATTTTACTATTTTCAAGATTTCTAAAGAATTTTGAAATATTATGCAATACATATGTACAATAAATTGTGAAAAAATATTGAATTATACCTGGAGCTTCTAAAAACTAGTTGATAGTACAAATCTTTAATCTAAAAAAAGCTGTAAACTATTCAAGAGTCTTAACTTTTTCCAGTTCCTAATATTAGTTCACACTCTCCCTATGTATATCTTATTCAAACTTTCAATCGTTAATAAAACGCTATTTATTCATCCACTCGAGTTCAGATAAAAATTTTAAACGTAATTAATGACACTCGATGCTAATGGTTGGCCTGATGGTAAAGTCTCGGCTACGGGACCAGAGGGTTTCAGGCTCGAGATCAGATTCCACCTATGAAGCATCAACGGGTCTGGTGAAGGTATATCCATTGAGGCAAAAGTTCTCACGCTGATGGGGTGTTGAAGTTTGGAGTGGGTAATGCTTACCAAGATGTCATCCTCGTCATCTGACCGCGGTTTGAAATTACAAGGTCTGCCCGAAATAATGCTAGTGTGGTTTTTTTTAAAGAAGGGAACGAATATATATCTAAACTAAACATCCATGGATAATATTTCGAATATTAACATGTCATATGAGGAAAATGAACATATTGTTACAAGGGGGCGAGCGGCACGAAAACTCGCCAAAGATGGCGAAGAGCCTCGCGCCAGCTTGATTGGTTTGGCGAAAGGAATAGTCTAGTAGCCGCTGGATTGTGCGCGTTGTTTTGAGAACTTTCACGAGATTCGGTGCACGCGCTTCTTCGGCTATATAAGGACGAGTAGCCGGAGCGAGTGAGTTAGTTGAGAGTTTGCTCTGAAATAAAAAGCGTCTCGCTGGACTAGAGGATTTGTGAGCTGTGTTTGCGTTTGCTGTTAACGCTGTGTTATTGAGCTCGCTGTGATTTACTGTATCTGTGCTATACGATAGCTGTTTTGAAGTCTGTTTTTATCGTGCGTAAGACTTGCATTTACGCTGTAATTGACTGTTGATTGCTGGATTGTACTTATCTGAATTTGTTACTCTATCAATTATCCTGTAAATAGCTGTAAATAAATTTGTTGGTGCTGTCCGCAAATAAAGTCCATTCAATCTGAACCCGCTACGCTAAAAACGTAACAATATAAAGATCAGATGTATATCGCTGTTTATGATATTTCCTGTTTCTTTTTGCCTCACTTTGGTTTTTACTTAAGGTGAGTATTTACTGAATTTTTAAAAATTTATTTGTACAAACAAGAGCATTTCTTAAAATTATTTTTTTGTTTTGAAAGATTGACAAATTATTTCATAGATTTCATTACGTTTCATTTTATAAAAATCTGGTTTTAACAAATAATTTTTTTTGCGCATATAAATGTAAGATCAATATTTGGGTAAAAAGTCTTTCTTGACTTAAATATCTTTCAGATATTATGGCCTATATATTTTTCTTCATCATGAGTTTTAAAATGAGATTTTAAGAAAATTAAACTTTCTCAGCTAAATAAAATTTAACCCTTTATATGACATGGTCAATAAAATACAACATATTACTGTTGCAGATCTGACATACTGTTAGATCTGCAAAATCAAATATTTTACATAGATGTAGTAAAAATACCTTCTTAGACAAATTTCTGAGTATTAATTAAGATAAACTTCAAAGAATAAATTAAAAATTAAAAATAATAAAATAAAAAAATTCTGAAAAAAAGTAAATAGGTTAGACATATTCCTCATACTTATTATGTAGCCTGAAAAATTTACAACTTTTTACTTGTTAAAATAGAATTATGTTAAGAAGTTAATTATATAATGGTATGAGTATTTTTGAATTTATATAAGTGCAGCGGCCAAAAATCTCCTATTCTTTTACAATAAAACCACATGTCATAGAGTACCGGTTCTCGTATAGTTGTTTTTTCCAATGGCAATGGTCATGGACAGGCTCGTTGACTCTGTCAGCGATTTTAAGCCGAAGGAGCGTCTCTCGTTTTAAGTAGCCCCAACTAAGGGCCAAGAGTATGTTTTAGCCACTCATGCATCGCATTCACTTTCACAGTCCCTTTTTAAAGGGAAGGCACATTCACACATCTCACAGAGAGACAGAAGAACAACAACCATGCCTGAACTGGGACCCGAAGCAAGGATGCCGGCAGGTTCTCTTGCATTTCTGCAAGTGAAGTTTATAGTGATTCACTTTATTCTCAATAAACTGAAAAATTTTTAAGAGATGAATAGCACACATTTTTTCCATCAGAAATTTCATAAGTTGAAAGGAACATTTTTTTTGAAGAAAAAGAATTTATTATTGAATGTAATTTTTACAAAAGTATCTTCATTAAGTGTTGTGATGGATATTTTTTTGGCTCATATTATATTTTCGCAAATTTTTCAAAGATTATCTATCTATCTATCTATCTATCTATCTATCTATCTATCTATCTATCTATCTATCTATCTATCTATCTATCTATCTATCTATCTATCTATCTATCTATCTATCTATAATTTAAAATTAATTCTCCCCTCCCCCCAAAAAATCTGCATCTTCTCATAACTTTGTAGATTTTTTTAACATTAAAAATTTAAAAATAAATAAGAAAAAACCTTAAGTTGATACTTTATCTTAAATGATGAATGAAAGTCCCCATCCGCCGGCAAAGGGTTAATACTGCTTAAATTATTGAATTAATAAATTTAGACACTTGTTCTATTTTTCATTATTTTTTTCATAAAATAAAATGTGCAGTTCGTACAAGGTTCACTTTAAATAGTACGCTGAGAACTAGAAAATTTAGGAAAACTATGCATATTTTAGTAAAAGGCTTAAATTCTACATCATATATTTGATAGTTGTTTGTTTCTATTATGCTAATTAAAAGTAACAAATAAGTGATAACAAATAATTTGACCACAATTTCGTTATTTCTGAAATATTCTGGGAGCAATTGTATGTGTATTAAAATGTAATGTATATATTGTAACTTAATTTAGCAATTATATTCTAATGCAATTATATTTGAAAGTC
This sequence comes from Argiope argentata, assembly GCA_026289955.1. NCBI lineage: Eukaryota > Metazoa > Arthropoda > Arachnida > Araneae > Araneidae > Argiope > Argiope argentata. The sequence continues at coordinate 555,536 of JAOUZG010017696.1, read as the reverse complement.
ATAATTCTCGAATTTAGATTAAAGTCATAAAAAATATATAGTATGAAACGAATTATTCATGAGCAAACTTAAGAGATGAATTACGAGATCGTTATAATTAAGACTGAAAAAAAGTAGTTGAACCAGCTGGAATGGTCCTCCCAAAACTTTCCCTCATACTATCTATTGAATTCGTCATTTTAGAGAATGCCTTCCTTTATACTGACAGATAATATTGCGAAGTATTAACTTTTGGAATGAAATGAGCTTTTTTACAGTATTTATAAAGTCATAATTGGCGAGCTGTTTGGAGATTAGTCAGAAGATGCGGTTAGTAATATCCAAAATTCAATGGGTTTTGGGCATAGATTTAAGGTGGTTTGAAGTAAAGAACAGTCTAAAGTAGTTCAAACATATGGAATATTATTGTTTGATATAACCAGTATTGTTCGATATGTTTGTACCTCTTGGGACTTGATGACGTCACGACACTTCAACTTGGATGACAAGCAAGTAGTCTCGATAAATCAATGTCTTGTCCAGCAGAAGCAAGCAGAAAAGATGGACGTTTAAGGCATTTTTGAATGCCTTAGATGATAAGGTATCTGCTATTGGTAAACATACGGTAACAATTATATTCGCTTCATTCTTGGATGTTCATTGCTTGAAATGTTCAGTTCAATGGACGTTGGAAGTTTTGAAATTATTTAAGAATTCAGTAAGTATTAATTTTATGAATTTAAGATATACACAAAAAATATCTTAAAACAATAAAATCTTGATGGATGATGCTCTAAAAGATGACCGGCAATGGAGGGTGACAAAAAGTTAAATTTCTTGTGTTATAATACACTAAACTGACGAAATGATTATTTTTGGATCTTGACTAAGGCCGTTAATGATAAGCATTGGTAAAAATGATATGCATGGCATTGGTGTACGATAGTTCAAAAATATAGATATTTTACGTTAAATCAGTATGTTTAGGAGTCTATTGCTAAAATATGTATTTCGAAAACTTTTTTGATTGCTGATTGATACCAAAATTTAAACGGAATAACAGTTGTAGTTATAACAGACCGAATGTAATTAATTTAAGACATTGTTTTCGTGAATTATTGTAATTACAAGCATATTAAAGTACTATAGGATTCCCAGTAACAATTAAAAAAAAGTAATGAGTTGTACTTTTTTGGTTTAGACTTCTAATAGCTATTTTTTAGATTTCTAAATTTATAGATAATTACATTTAAAATTTTAAAACAATTATTTCTGCTTCATGTACTTTAAGATTTCTGCAAAAGTAAATAGCATAAGTTTAAAGACTACATCGAAATGTTATATAGTTTCCAAGTTAATAACAGTATTGTGTCAGCAACGATGCAGTCGGTACCATTATTTCATTTTCTATGAGGGGCATAATTGAAAATCCCTTTGAAATGTTAATTTAATTATAGCAATTCTGAATATTTTAAAAAAATGCATCCAAACTTATAATTATCTTTCTTCTAAAAACTATATTATGACCCAAGAGTTTTGATAATACATAGTTATTTTTGCATGAAAAATGAAAAACATATTAATTAAAACTGTTATGAATTGTTAAACTAACTTGGAATAAATACGAAAAAATTAAAAAATAGATTAAAATGAAATCTGCTGTGCATATTTCAATGTATCATGTCAGAACATCATTTCTTGAACGGCCAAGCACCACGTGCTCGTGCAAGTGAAATTATATTTTTATTCATTTTGATTGTTTCGTCGAATGAGACACTTTAGTATTGCAAACGATCAAAAAAAGTTTGTCTCTCATTTATTGTTTAAAAAAAATATCACATTTCCCATTTATTTCATTTCGTATAATCACGAGCTCAAGATGACATTTTCTAGGTTTTATTGACTGTAGTCCTTAACTTATTTTTATTAAATCAGAGCTTTTGTAAATGCAATGGCTACACGTTATTAAAAGCTGATTTTTTGAGATGCTTGTACAGATAATAAAATGTTTATTTTCGGCCTACGGTTTTTGGTTGACGCCAAAAACCTCATTCCTAAAGTAATATCATGTTCTGATATGATAAAAAAGGCAAAAAATGCAAGACAAGGATTGAACCGGGGTCAACTGAATGTTTAACCAATGTCCTAACTAATATACTATTTTATCTTCTGCAATGGCGACCCTATATTAGTATGTAAGTTATTCAGGAAATTTGACATCCATTTTCTCGAAATCGACTGACCATTCAGTTTGCATATTTTCGTAAATGAACATTTTAAATGTATACCACATTTATATTAAATCTCATCGCGAACTAAATTTTTCCTCTCGTGTTCTCACCTTGTCAGAACGTTCCTTACCCAACATTTGACAGAAATGTACAAACTTGGTGTAAAAACCTAATATCAAATTTTATCCGTCTGGTTCAAAGCATTTTTGTTTATCTTGCCATTAACAGACAGACGAATAAGCAGATATAATTTTAAAAATGTGTTTGTCGGACTCAGGGAGGTTTGAAACAGGGAGTTTCATCCAAGTATGGAGTTCCAATATTCTCAATTTTTACAATTCCTTTTCAATACTTCGTGCACGAGAAATTACAAATAATATAATTCTACTACACATACCATTTCTTTGAGGAGAATTAACACTAGAATGTTAGAGATGGTTTCAGCTCTGGCTTAGGGTTAGGATTTTAAGATCTTAGGATTTTAGCAAAAGCTTAGGATTTGCGGCAGATCCGAACTCGAAATATGAGGGTTTGTGGCCGAGTAACATGACCACAATAAAAAAGCATATTCTTGTATCGTCGATATTATCTGGATTATAAAGCTTTCACCACATACTCTCCCTCCAGTGAGTCGGTGGTTAGACGAACGATACAATTGCGCCAAGTTTATGACGAGCATATGTGAGATTTGGTGATGTTGGCTGTTGTGTTTAATGCACCTCGCAACTTTTGCTGCCAGTAGAGGGTGCCACAATAGCAATCCGAAGCTGCATAAAAAGGTTAGTTATTAAAGGTCTTCGGGTAACCATTAAGGCAAATGAGGAGTGCTCTAGAAACGAACTCGCAATCTGTGGGTTTGTAGCAGAGTTACATGAACGCAATGCAAAAATATACTCCTGTATCGTCGACGTTATCTGGATTATAAAACTTTCATCATAAATTTATTCAGTATTTTTCTGTGATGTACTGGAGATTTGACTATTGTATTATTTTTCTGCTGGGATAAGCTGTAGAGAGCTTTGAAAGTGAAACGAATTTTGAGGTATCTAATGAAATTTTGTTATGGAAAGCTGAGAACGCAGATTAACGTACCTTTGTTGTGCCAATGGAAGGCGTAGCTACTACTGCAGGTGTATGCTGCTCTTAAACAAGCTATCTCTGGAGTAGTAGCTCTGCCTTTTTAGGTTCTCTCTTCAAACTTTCGAGGCAAGAATTAATTTTTTCAATGTCTATTTGAACAAGGTAAGTATTAAATTTTATTAATATCAACACTTACCTTAATTGTTTCAGATTCTATCTTGTGTATATTTTATTGTTCAATTTATTTCTTTGAATAATAGTTTTGAAACTGCGTTTTAAACTTGATTTATACAAGGGATATTCCATTGTCAAGAAATAAAATAACATAACTCATATTGTTGTAAATAAATAATAAATGTAAAAAGAAAGAAAACCATACATATTTTTTCTTCCTGATATTTAATCTAATTATATTAACTTCTCATTTTAAAGCTACATTAGAGCTATTTTGGGATGGACCACGTAATTTTGAACAGAGATCGATACTTTGAAGATGAAACCTTAAGTGGCGCCCCTTCTCCAAGCTTCCACACCACATCAGTGAGAGCACGTTTAACCCCGAAGGATTTGACATGCACTAGACCCGTTTAGACAATGGTTCTTTGGTGGAAACGGTTCTTGAATCTGCAACCCTTTGGTTTCTATACCGAGACCTTATCAACAGCCACACAACCATACTTTTATTTCAGAATAGTACCATCACTTAAATATTTTTAAGAAAACTTATATTGTTTCTTAACCCAATTTCTGGAATGTGTTCCAGAAATTGGGTTAAGAAAGGGAAGAATTCTCTCTTGCAAATAATATTTTGTTACTGACGTTTATATCAAAGACGTTGATGCTTATGTAAGTGTATATAATCAGAAAACATTTATTCAATTTGTTAAAATATTGACTGACCGAGTTTCAAATCTTAAGGGCCTAGATCAGGATTGGTGAACATTTATGGATCAATGAGCCATTTTTTCTAAAGAAATGTTTAATTTTGTGAAGACGTGCCATCAAACAATTTCGGTCGTGATTGTTGGTAAAATAATAAAATTAAATACAAAGAACTCAAAACTTTTTATTTGCTACGGAAAAATACGTTTTGTGTTTTAAACTATAAAGCTTTCAATTATATGTGTAATTCAAATTAATATACATTAGTGTAACTTCTGTTATTGCAGTTTAGATGACAAACATAGGATTGTAAGATGTTACCTTTAGTGGAATGCATGCTAAATTGGAAACATCTGCCAAACGCTTTCTAAATCAATCTTTCATATTATTCATTTGGAAAAATAATGACTAGTAGGCATAGGTAGATGAAAATATTGTTAAAATAGCATGATTCAGCCTCTCCAAACAGTTAAATGTGTCTGGAACATATCTTGACATTTTTACTTATGTTTGTATGTTACTCTTTGTGATACAATCTATTCCAACTTCTTTGTTTCAATAAATTTTTGAATCCATTTTGAGTCAGACTAGAAATCAGTCAATTATGTTTCAAATTCTTCGATTTCCAATCAATTGACACGTCCAATTAATCAAATGAGGTCACATGTAAACCGTTTTGATCTTTGGCGTACCCAAAATATTAAGTTGCATGCCATCAATGGCCCGCTTGTCATTGGTTTGGTTATCCATATCAATCTGTACGTTGCCCATTGTGATAGTATATCCTCATCTTTTATTTCTCATGAAAACTGCTCAAATAATTAGCAAATGTTTGAATAAATGAAATTTGATACATTATCTTGTTAATAACGTTGAAGCTTTACATAAAATTTTAGTTCCAATCAATAGGAAAAAAATTCAGCCAAAATACACATTCAGTTTTCTGGTACTCGTGCATTAACCGCATGTCAGTGATTAATCACGAAATATCGATATTTTGTAACTATTGTTCGTTTACACCATGCATTTAGTATTCAATTACCAATTTTTTCAGTGATGCTATATTATGAAGGCCACAATTCTCATTATGAAATTAAAAAAGGAGTATTTTTAGCATTCATTGCTTTGCTAATAGTCCACAATTTTATGATGGTAAGGGGGATAGCACATTTAAAGAGCATTTTGAAATTTTCTAGAAGACTACTCCTCTGGGATCTTAAAGAAATGCTCTCTCTCTCTCTCTC
>JAOUZG010017696.1:532041-549720 GCA_026289955.1 Argiope argentata | reverse complement strand
GAATTTTTTAGTTTTTTTACTGCATCTCGAGAGGCGTGCAGTATGTACAAAAGGCACAAACAAAAGCAGAAGAAGATAAAAAAAAGTAACGAAATAATTTATCCCTGGTCTAATATACCATGAGATTTAATAATGAATCTAACACGCGTCGCTTCTGACTAGAATTCTGACACGTATTGACCTTATCAATGGAAACGCAGGTATCCAATTTACATTTGCGATTATCTATCCCTTCATTCGTCACGTGGAACCGATGATGCAGTATTTTTACAAAGTTTTATTTGATTTAATTAAATATAAAAAAGTGGAATAGAATCAGGAAATAAGAGAATGTTTGCTGAATTAAACTAAAATGTAAGAAAGTAATTAGGATTAAATGAAATTTTAAAATATCAACACACACACACACACACACACACACACACACACACACACACACACATTTGGAACAATAAACAAGTCCTTGTATATTGAATAATTATGCATCGAATTACTTTTGTATTTAGACTTTAGAAAATTATGATAAAAAGCAGATGCTTTTCTTGTAATATTTTCTAATCTTGGAATATTATCCGATATTTTTGAACAAAAATTTTAAAATCCCTCAAGAAAAGTTAAAACATGCACTGTAGTAAATAATGACTGCCTAATTCTTTTATTGTAAATTATTTCATTCTGCAAAGAAATGTTTTTTAAATATATTTTTATTTTATTTAAATTGAGGCAATATTTGTAATTCTTGTCGAATTTGTTCGTTATTCTCGATGAACACCAATTGACGCTGAATAGCTTGTTTATGGATTTATGGCGAGTTTGATTTTTTACGGTGAGTTACAGAATTTTATTCAAGTTCAATTATATTGCACTGAACTGATGCTGCATCTCTGAGATATTTGTGGAAGTTCTCAGACCCCCCCCCCCATTTGATTGTAGAAGTCTCATACAGCTATAGATGCAGTGGAGGAGAAGGCTCTGTTGAAAGTAATTGATTTTGAAGAACACAGTTACTTTGCACAGGGTCCTCTTCCCTGTAATGTCGATTCTTCATTCCTCAACTTACGATAGAGACGATGATTAGTTTCTCAATAACTAGTAAGTGGTGGTCTTTTAATTTTTAAAATTTTTTTATGACTGGTAACATATATTGGAACCAGACAGAAAAAGAATAAAATAAATAATATTTATTTTAAGCGAAAAAAGTCTTATATTCAGTTTTTATGAATAATAAATAAATTTTATTTGATACTTTTTATTTTTAAATTGTTATTTCACCTTAGAAAAACGATTTTAAATTCCTTGCCATTAAGCTTAAATTGTGGCATTATCTTTTTAGTTTATTTTTATAAACGTCCCAGTTCAAGCAACTAGGTTTACTTTGGAATCATAATTTCGAAACCCAGTCTGATGACGAGAACGATATCTGAACTGGCATATCCTCTCTAAATTTCTTCTCCATATAAGTTGGATGGTATTTGGTTGCGACAAATTTAATATTTATTAGATCAGCTTACAAATTTTCAGTAGAATAAAGTCCCGAAAATGTATTGTTGGTGGTAGTACACACGGTAATTTCATGGCATTAGTTGTAATTCTTGACCTAATCGTTAGTTAATTCTGTTTTGGATTAGAATATAACACATTCGTTTTGTTTTAGAAAGTAACACATTCTTTTTGCCTTAGAAAATAATAATCTCAATGAGATGTTATCATCACGTCTCATTTACTTGAATGTTAACAATTTAATTTTTGGGCGAAATTTACTTGAAATTAACTATGGATAATAACGTTGTTGCATCGCCGTTAGAGGGATATTTAAAATAGTTTTTATATTATCCAACAGTTTGTAGAAGTTCCATAGTATATTTTTGAAGTTTAGTTTAGTTATATAAACGTTACATTTTAAAGCAACAATAGGATATTTTGGGAGGGACCTTGTAATTTTGAACCCCTGTACTTATGCCGAGGAGGTTCAATAGACAGTTATTGACCACTTTGTGGCCAATTACCTCGAAGAGTATGTCAGCTTGGCAAATCGATGAATGTAAAGATTGGCATTGCTAAATATAGCAGTCGGTCACAACAAATCCTCTCGATATTGCTGCGTTCAATAGTGTTGGGGTGTTCACACAAGAAGAAGTATGCCGAGGATGACACCTGAATTGGCACCTTCACTTCCAAGTTTCCACTCCACATCACTGGGAGGAGGGTTGTCCCCTACGGATTTAACACTCTCCAGACCTTCTAATACAGTGACTCTTCGTTAGAATCGGGTCTGAAACCTGGAACCATCCTGTTCCGAAGCCAATACTTTACCATGACAACGTGGCTCTTTATGCTTTAGAAAGTAGTGGCGAAGAAGGAACTGTTCTGAGGTATATTAATTTTGAAAATGAAGTTACCTATGCACAATGCCTTCTTTTTTTATCATTGCGATTCTTCAATGACTGGTAGGTGATAGTGTCAGTCCCCAGTTTGTCAGTTGAAGGTAAGTGATGGCTGTTATTTTTCTCAAAATCAGACGAGCTCCAAAACTTTGTTAGCCAGCTAGAAAAATTGAAAATAAAAGTTTAATATGTATAAATATATATATAATAGATATAGGAAGAGACAGAGACAGGAAGAGAGAGAGAGAGAGAAAGAGAGAGATAGAGAGAATTTTTTGAATACTTGTAGTAGATGACATTTGATTTAAATGCAGATTTTTCGAATATTAATTCATTAAAAACTAACTTTCTCGCCGAAAACTCTTCCTTTCCCTCCGATAAATAAGCATCGAATTCAGTTTGTTTTCCCCGCACACTAAGGAGGTTAGGCTCAACATGTTTTCGACTGGTTATTTTAAACTATTCTATTTATTTTCATAATATTTGATGCATTTAAAATCATTATACGTCATTAATAAATCAATTTTTCGGATTCATTCTGAAGTAATTTCGAATTAAAATAATACAGAATAAAGAAGATCAGAAATTTCAAATCTCTTTTGCGTTACCTCAATTGGCGTAGAAAATTCACTTATTTTACGTTGCCATAATTGCCTTTGAATCCTCAATTGGAGTTGAAAATTCAATACCAGTATAATTTTTTGATAAATTATTTATAGTAATTGTAATTGTTAGGAAGGGTTAGCCTGGTTAGTATGGGGTTGGATTCGCATCCTTTGGGCAGCGAATTCGAACCTGCCAGCTGAAGATTCTTCGTGTGTGGCGGACGTTAAATCCATCGTGGTCACAAAGCTCTCCACGTCAAGAGTAATAACACTGGAGTTAGGTTACTGGATCAGAGGTTATTGTTCTCTGTTCCAGATCTAAATTACGTTCTGTGGATGAATGAATAAAATGTATGAATGAAGCCCTCCCCGTAAAAAGGGTTTGTGACGTGCGTGAATCTTTGAAGTCAGACTTCTGCGTACGCGTGCTCAGGATTTCCATATCCTCAGAAGCTACTGCACCTCTACTTTCGTTGTAAAGCGGAACACGAGACGACAATAATTGTAATTACTTAATAAAAAGCAACTAAAATAAAAAAAAATTATAATTGTCTCAGTAGGAATTGATTTTTAAAAATAGTTTTTTTTTATATTACTTGATTTATTCTTTATATTTCTGCAATTTTTTGAATTATGATATCATAGTAGGCAAGATTATTCATGGAACATTAATTGTTTTTGGTTTCCTTAAGATTTCTAATTGATTTTATATATACTAAGGAAGAATTAATGATATAATGTTAATCAAGTTGCAATAAAAACTTTTACTTTTTCACGTGAGTACTACTCAAAGTGAACATTTTTGTCCCCATAAAAAATTTGTCTTAACACAACACATGAAACACTTTGTTTACATGGAAGCTTGGTACTGAAAAACATAGCCCAGAAGTTAAAATGTCATCTTCGGTTACGAGTGTCCCAAGATCTAGTGCAAATTTTACGATTTGGATGCAATTTGTACTAATGCTTGGGGCTGCTTGAAATCTGAAAACTTCATCCTCCCCAGACGTGGTGAAATACTAAGTCCAAAATGTATAAATTTGGTGTTTTTTGACTAGCACTGATGAAGGAACTGTGAAGAGGGTCTGTGCGCAGTATTTTTATTTCATGGAAAACAAAATGTTTTTTCATGCTATTTGTGTTTCTTATTAACAAGTAAAAACAAACAAACAATTATTTAAAATCAATTCTTACTTAGGTTATACGGGATTTTTTTAAAAACTTTTTATTAAATAATTACAATTGTTTTGTTGTTCTAGGGTTCTGCTTTACAACGGAGTGAGGAGTTTAGCAGATTCTGAGGCATAAGCACCCGAGGGCAGAAGTGTGAATTCTGGCTCATTTTTTATTACAAACCATTTTTACCGCGACAGCTTCATTCATGCATTTCATTCCTTTATCCAGAGATCGTAATTTAGATCCGAAAAAGAGAGCGGTCACCTCTGATCCAGTGCCCCTAATAATATTACTCTCGACATGGAAGACTTTGTGACTAGCTACCACCACACAGAGAGTCTTCGGCTGGCGGGATCAAACTCGCTGCCCAACGTCCTACCGATCAGGCTATTACGGCCTAACATTTACAGTTACTATAAATAATTCCTCAAAAATTATAATAATGTTAAATTTTCATTGCCAATACAGGATTCAATGCCAATTGTGGTAATGCAAAATGCGCGAATTTTCTACAACAGTTGAGGTAAAGCAATACAGATTAGAAATTTCTATTTTCTTTATTCTAAATTATTTTAATTCAAAAGTTCTTCAAAATGAATCAGAAAGATCGATTAATTAACAATGTTTAATTTTAAATACATCAAGCATTATGAAAATAAATAGATTCGTTTAATTGAAAATTTGAACGAGAGATATATATTGGGAGAGTATGCGATAATAGTAGGAATTGAAAAAATAATGGAAGTAATGAAGCATGAACTGCATTATTTATGCTTTTGTAACTTAAATCTTCAGCGCAAGCAAAAGCACTTAACGATAAAGTAAGTGTTTTAATTTATAAACTAACATGAATAAATAAATAATATGAGAAATGAATACATTTACTTGCAATATAGTTAAGGAATAGTTATATCAAAATTTTCAGTAACATTTAAACATTATTTAAAGAAATACAGTATCTGGTTGTTAAGTATGCGATACAATCGATAATTTATTTTCTTTATGTATAAAAAATATATAACATGAAAATAGGATAACCATTCCAGCATTTATTTCTTGCTTTGAATATAAGACATATTTCTATCTTTTTGGAAGAAAATATTTTGGAAGGAATTTAAAAAGAGCTTTTTTAGCTTATACATCGTTGCAGGTTATTCAAAAGTTATTTTCGAAATATTTAAATAATATTCTTAATTTCTGGATTTTCTCTCAATTCATATATTCCAAAAATTAGATGAAACATTTCGTTTTCATTCTGAAGAAAAAAGCATCGGAGGCATAATAAACTACACTATTTTTTACAGACACACAGCAGAGGATTTGCAAACAGAAAAAAGAAATGAGGAATGGTACCCTGAGGTTCTTGATCTGCAATTCCTTGACAATTGATTGCAAATCAGAGACTCAGTTTCCCATTTCTTATTACACTCCATCAGATAAAGAATGAAACCTTCAATTTTGGTACCAAAAAGATTATTCTGTTGAAAAGGGCATATGAATATAAGGGAAAGCATATCTTTGAATGGTGCTTAATAGATATTTTATAGTCTATGTCCTTGCAAAGAGGTAGTTTGTCTGCCTCGTGATCTGGGTGTCCTGGCTTCGAGATCCAGTTTGAGCAGTTTTGCTTCAACTGTCTCAAATGTGTGATTGTGCTCCACACCACCTGTAAAAAAGGCTGTGCAAGCGAATATGATGAGTGAGTAGCTAAGATGTACTCTTGGCCCTAGTTGTCACTACTAAAATAATTAGACGCACCCAAGGCTTAAAATCGCTGAGAGTGTCAGGGAGCTTGTCCAACGCCATTGACATTAGGAGTAACATTGAACATTATGTTAAACATAAGTAAAATTCAGAATGGCGTTGCTTTCATGTATGTACACATATTCCACATCTCGTTCCAAATAGAACAGCAAATAGAACTGAAATGTCCTTCCAAGTAGAATGAAAAACCATCTTCCAAATAGAATAGTCCCCTTCCAAATAGAACAGACATGCCTTTCCAGATTGGACAGTCTCCTTTCAAACAGAATAGAATTTAACCTGGATATGAAACGGAATGCTTCATTGTTTACAAAAAAATAAAAATTAGTTAAATATTCAATTAAACAAAAAGCAATATAAAAAACTATTTTTTAAATCAATTCCTACTAAGGTTATTAGGAAAATTTTTATTTCATTACTTTTTTAATAAATAATTACAATTGTTACTATTGTTCTCGTGTTACACTTTACAACGGAATGAGGGGTGCAGTAGCTTCTGAGGATATGGACCCCTGAGCAGCCGTGGGCAGAAATCTGACTTCTAGCTCACACACGTCACACACACTTTTTATGGGGTAGATTTCATTCATGCATTTCATTCATTCATCCGCAGATCTTAATTTAGATCTGGATCAGAGAAAAGATCTTTTTTTAAAATTTCGATTTTACTATTAACGTGTGCAATTTATTTTTGATCATTAAATCGGGAGTGAATTTAGAACTTCTTTATTTGCTCAGGACCCGACTTAGCCTAATTTGAACCCTGAGCAGAACTTCTTTGGAACTTTCTTGGTCTTTTTTCTGTTTGAAAAGCAATGTTACAAAAACTTCATAAAAGAAGGAAACGTAAACTTTCTTTCGTTTGCCCTCCTCCCTCTAAAGTAGGGGGCAGAGCCATCCCCCTAAATTATTCAGCCTCAGTATTTTCTTTTTACTAAATCTTTCAACGTATATAAAAACTTCACTAATTTCAAAATTTGCCGATAGATGGCACGAAAGTTGTCCCATTGAGTTACGGATAACATTTTACTATTTCTTCTTTTGATTTCAGAAATCAACTTTATAACCTAATCTACGATCATTTAAAAGTTATGGGGATAGAGGCTACGAATATAAGTAGGAAAAATACATGTTTTTAATTTCTTGAAATGTTTAATATGTTCTTGAAATTATTTGACTTGATTGACTTAATAGGGTTATTTTATCATTTTTATTAATAATTATTTTATATTTTAATTTTTGCCATTTTATTTACACTATTATCTATCTGCACATATTAATAATTCAACTTTTTGATGCACAGAGTATTATCTAAAACTGTTTAAGCTTAATTTTACTTATACCTTAATGGTTGCATTCAGATGCTAGTGCCCTTGATATTCAAAATAATTTGCCTTTGCTTTATGAAATATAAGTTTCCGTAACATACCATATTCCGTCAACCCCATATCTGTTTTGAGTATTATGAAATTTGGTTAATATTAAACATATATTTTAGGAAATGTGTCATAGGCCAATGAAGAATTTCTAAGATGAATGGTGTGTTGGAGAACTCTACTTAAAATACGATGAATATGTTTCCTTCATGAATTGGTGTAAAATGTTCTGCAAGCCTCGGAGGATGAATTGTCTGCTTTTGACTCTGGTTTGTCAAAAATGCAGAGGCAAATGAAGGCAAGTCAGCTTCTGAGGTATTTTCATCTGTGCACGTCGATGCAAGAATGGATGGCGATTTTCAAAGATTGGCCTTTATAAGTAAGTTTTTCATTATATATATAATTTGTCCGAATTTAGTATTTTCTAAAATCCATTAAAGTTACCATGGCTTGGAGGTGACTCTTTACCGTTACTAAAGAAACATTTTATAACTTGGGATTCAAATAGCATGCTAGGATAGGATTCAGTAGCATGGATTCAATAGCTTCTTCAAATAGCATGTCAGGAAATAATAATCTTAGCATATAAAATGTGAGACAAAGCAGAGAAAATTACGGACTGAGCCCTAAAAAATCCTCTTTATTTGTGAAATTCAGATGAATTGTGATTTGTTCCCTCATCTCTATTTGGCATTTGATCGTATAATGTACCAGGAAGGATTGCAACTCAGGACATTATCAGCTTGTAATGAAGCTTGAGATGAACAGACACTAGTGCAATCGATAAAGTGCGAGAAGTTCAATATTTTTCTCTTAAAGGTGAAGAAAGCCAGTACAATTCTTTCGAAAATCAATGCTTTTTTTGATAAATTATTTGAATTAATTGTAATTATTTAATAAAAAGTAAATGAAATATAATTTTTCTTTGTTAACCTAAGAAGGAATTAATTTAATTTTTTAAAAAACATTATTTGTTTTTTATTACAGAAAGAATGAACACTTTTTAAGTCAAACATTCTAAGAAAGCATATTAATTTACAAACTTCTGATTCTATGATTTTGTCTATTGTCCCAATAAACATGTTTTTTTTCCATTCAAATTTGATAATTTAATTTGTAATTATTTCATTCACAAAACAGAATTGTTTTTTTATTTAAGGAAATGCCAAACATTTTGAAAACAATGCTTTTTTAAAAATTAGATGACGTAAAATATCACTAAAAATACTGTTGTGACCAATGGCACTTGTAGTGGACAAGCTTCCGCTGATACGATCAGCAGATTTTGAGCCTAAGAAGTGCGTCTCTTTGTTTTACAAGTAGCGCCATCTAGGGCCGAGAGTACGACTTAGCTACACACACGTCACAACCCCTTTTAGGGGGTGGATTACATTCATGCATCTCAGATCGTACTTTAGACCTGGAAAAGAGAACGATCACCTCTGACCCAGTACCCCCAGTGATATTACCCTCGATATGGAGAACTTTGCGACCATGAACAGATTTAACGAGCGCCAATCGCCACACACTCGGGGAATCTTTTGGCCGGTGAGCTTCGAACCCGTAACCTAAGGAGTACGAGTCCAACGCTCTACCAACCAAGCCACTGAAAGTATCAATACAAACGTCTTTTGTAGCGAAACTGCCACTTGAATTAAATAGGAGAAAGATATTAGGTTGAAGTATCCGGTTTTTTAAAATACAGTAACTTGGTCTAGTTCCTTCTTTACGACAGCTATAATTCCTCCACTTTGGTAATGAATGAAGTTTTTTACGGTTTCTTCAGCATTGATGGAGAGGTGATTTTATTTATTTAAGAAAAAATGCCTAATATGAAAATAGAACAATTATATAGCAATATTTATTTTGTGCTTTGAATTTATGGCATCTTTTTTATATTTTCGGAAAAAAAATCATTTTGAAGCAAGTTGCAAACGACCTCTTTTTATAATAGCTTCTGTATTATTGTAGGTTATTCAAAATTTTTTTTTAGAAATCTTGGAATAATTTTTTAATTTCTGAATTCTTTCACAATTCATATATTCTAGAAATGAAACATTTCCTTTTCATTCGGAAGAAAAAAGCATCGAATACAGAATAAACTTCACCTTTTTTAAATACATATATGCAACAGAGGATTTACAAACAGAAAAAAGAAATGAGGAATGGTTCCCTGAGTTCCTTGATTTGCAATTACTTGAAAGTATGAAATCTTCAGTTTTAATCAATGTGCTACAAAAGAGATTATTCTGTTGAAAACGGTATATGAATATAAGGGAAAGCATATCTTTGCTTGGTGCTTAGTATTCATTCTATAGACTATGTCCTGGCCCAGAGGTTGTGCGTCTTCTCCATGATCTGGGCGTCCTGCATTCGATGCCCGTTGCAGACATGGTTGTGCTTCGTCTGTTGTCTCATGTGAATATGCTACCCTCTAAAAAGGGACTGTAAACGCGTATGTGATACATGAGTATCAAATACGTACTCTTGGCCTTATTTAGCGTTACTTAAAATCACTGATAGCGTCAGATAGCCGGTCCACGGCAAGTGCCATTAGAAACAACAGCAATAAGATCTTCTTTAGACATAAGTAAGAATAAGACAAAATAATAATAAGTTGAATAAGACATCTTTTTCCAAACAGAAGATTCTCCTTCCAAATAGAATAGGCATCTACTTCCAAATAGAACAGACATATTCTTCAAAATAGAGTAGTCTCCTTTTAAGCAGAATAGAATTTAATCGCGATATGAAACAGAATGCTTTCCTTTTTTTAAAGAAGAAAAATTAATTAAATATTCAATTATAGATAACAAAAATCTGTTTGAACTACACCATCATAATTTTTTAAAATTTTCATCTTAATCTGTCTTTTGAAAATTCTATTTGTTTTAACGAAGGGATCTAACCCTATTTTAAATTAAGCTTAAGTGGATTAGTAGAATGGAAGCAATCTTTCATATACTTAAGCATCTCTAACTGCGGGGCACCTCAGAGATGAGGATGAGAATTTTAAGGTTGATGATTTGCTCTCGAGGAAAACAAAGTACATTTTAGAAGGTATCTAGTATAAACAGCAATTTTTGAATGGATTGCCCTTACTTTATAAACTGTAACATCATCAGAAACCTATCTCAAAAATAACCTTATATTTGTAGAAGTTGCATTCCATAATTTTATTTTAAAATTTCTACTTCATTCCTTAATAAAATATTCTTATATTGGGAGTGGACATTAAGTAGATTATGAATGACCAGTGGACATTTTGAGGTAACCATTTTTACATAGATGCGAATACTAAAAGAAACTAAGTGTTACATCCATGTTTTGCCCATTTGGCAATGTCGATGAAGAAGAAATAATTAAATATATAAATTATATATTATCTTTACATCTCTATACTTTCACCGCTACCAACGAGATATAAATCCAAATAGCAATTCTTCTGGCTGATGACCTTTTCATTCAAATAAATAAATGAAAATTAAAGGTATTCTTCCGATAAATATTATAGAGTTGAACCTATCTAAATTGACATAAGAAGCAAATTTCAACTCACAGAAACTACATTGGACGTATCTCAAAGACAAGATATCTCGCCGTCGCTAGCTTTGGAAGTGTTAAGGAAAACGTGCTTTTTCTCCTTCAAAATGGCAATTTTAAAAGCATGTAGCTCAGACCTAAGAATATCTTTTGGAATCCAAGGGGCGAAACAAAATATCCAATTTGAAAAAAGTTGCATATCATTTAACATCGTTCTTTGGTTTTCATACCTATGTGAATCTATATTTTCATCCATAAATATAATTCAGATAACATATCGTTTCCATATCACAGATGGCCACTTAGAATTCTGTATTATTAACAGTATTATTATTCTGTATTATTATTCTGTAAGATTAACAGTTAGCATATACCTGGCATGTATATAATTAGTCATTCCGAGCGTGTTAGCATATGCTTATCTAGGTATATTATCATATACATAGATATTTAAAAATGACATGTCATAAAGAATTGAAGAAAAAAATTGAGAATTAGGAGAATTATTTATATTGCTCAAATCTATATTGTTAGACAATCATACAAATTTGAACTCTAGATTGGATAACTCGCTGTATATTGAGCAACATGGCAGTGTTACAGGAGCATAAATATCTGCCATGCATCTTGCAGATTCCTCATAAACGCGAATCTCGGGTGTGTTTTCACAGATTCATATTCATTCCGGAAGGTAGTCTCTTCTCTCTTCACTCGCGCCTCACGATGCCATTGTTTTGAAAATCCCAATCAAACAGATATTCATTTTTTTAAATTCCGTTTTTACTATTAATGTGCCCAAGCTGTCTTCTAACACTAAATCGGGAATGAATTTAGAGTTTTTGCTCAGGGCCATATTTGATCTAATTGGGGCCTTCTTCTGTGTTTTTTTCTTAAAAAAATAATGTTACAAAAGTTCATCAAAGATGGAGCGTAACAAACTTTGTAATTTGTTTGGAGCCACTCATCATTTAGGAGCCTAGGGCAACTTCTCCAAATGCAACTGCCTTTGTCAGTCTCTGAATTTGCTTTTTTCTCATATCTTTCACCGTATACAAGAGGGGGCCGCTAATTTCAAAATTTGCCGACAGATGGCATTTAATTATCTCATCGAGTTACGCATAACCTTTTTGAAATGAAATATCATCTGTTGACATCAGACTTTAGCTTTATGGCATGAGTTACAATCGTTTAGAAATTACGAAAGTTGAAGGGTTGACGAATATTAGTGAGAAATCTGTATTGAATTCGAAGCATTTTCCATGTCTATCAATTCAAGCGTTCGATATGACCTTGAATTTATTTGACTTGATTGACTTAACATGGTTATTTTATCATTTTTGCTATTAATTATTTTAGATTTTAATATTCGCCAATGTATTTATACTATAATCTATAAGCATTTACATCATCTATCAGACATACAAATAATTCAACTTATTGAATACAGAATATTATCAAAAAATTATTAAGCCTAATTTTATTTATTCTTTAATGGTAGCATTCATATGCCAGAGCACTTGATATTCTAAATAATTTGTCCTTCCTTTATGAAATATAAGTTTCCTTATCATACCACATTCCGTCATCCCATAGATGCTTTGTTTATTTGAAATTTTGTCAATATTAAAAATACATTTTAGGAAATGTGTCAAAGGCCCATGAAGATTCTCTAAGATGAATGGTTTGTAGGAGGACTCTATTTAAAACACGATGAATGTGTTTCATTCAAGAATTGGAGTAAAAAGTTCTGCGAGCCTTGGAGGATGAATTGTCTGCTTTTGACTCTGATTTTACAAAACTGCAGAGGCAAATGAAGGCAAGTCAACCTCTGAGGTACTTCCACCAGTGCACTTCAATGCAAGAATGGATGGCGATTGCCAAAGGTGGCTTTTGCAAGTAAGTTTATTATATATATAGTTTGTCTAATTTAGTATTTTCTAAAACCCATTAAAGTTGCCATGGCTTGGAGTTGATTCTTTTCAGTTACAAAAGCAACATTTTGATCTTTTGAATATTTAAAAGATCGGATTGAGGATTTTTAAAATAGCATGTCATGAAATAATACTCTTAGCATATAAAATGAGAAACAAAACAGAGAAAATTACAATCCGAACCTATGTAAAATTCTTCCAGATGGTGAAAGTTGATTCAATTGACTGAGGATTTGTTACTAACATTTCTATCTGCCATTTCGTCATATAATGTGCCACGAATGATTTCCCCTTCAGTCTTAATCAGAATAATGTGGTATAAGGAGCATGACTTTTTGGCGGGAAGGAAGATGTAGGAGGGTAAAAAATAAAATTGTAATTTTTCATTCCTTTGTTGATTTAAATATCTATCGGGAAGGTTATCATGGTTTAAAATATCATTAATAAGGAGATTTAAAGGCATACTTTTATCGACTGTATCTAAATTCTAACAAATTTAAGTTTTAGATTTCCTTAAAAGACCAAGGAATAAAGTCTTAATTATCACATCAAATTCTTTAATTAAGAATTCATACTGATCTTTTTATCGTTTATGAACATCGTTTTGCAAAATTAAATCTAGAAGCAAATTTACCATTTCCCATGTTTACAATTTCTCATTTAATTTTTTTACAATTGATGATAATCCTTACAAAGTAGATATAAGATTTTCAATCAAATGCAGATCTCCAACTGAAATTAGTATTCTATGGCTTTTAAAAAACCCGGATAAGTAAGTCATATTATCTTCTAAGTTTTCAATTCCTGCTATTAAATTACATTCTCCCTATATATATCTTGTTCGAATTTTCAATAGTCAATAAAATACTTTTTATTCATCCACTCGAGTTCAAATATATTTTTTAAAACTTGTAATGGATGATACTCGATGTTGATATTGTTTTTTCAACTATTAATTCATTCATTAAACTTAATTAATTTTTAATACTGTAAAAATCAGTTTGTAATGTAAATTAAAATCAAGAGGCAGTAGTTCTATCTGTAAAATGCCAGGATTTCAGTAGTTTTTCCCTTGAAGGTGAAGAATGCGAGTTCCATTCTTGTGAAAATCAACAAATTTTTTTGATAAATTACTTATATTAATTATAATCATTTGATAAAAAGTAATTTAAATATAATTTTTCTTTGTTGACTTAAGTAGGAATTAATTTTAATTCGTGTTTACTTATTTCTTAGTATAGAAAGACGTTGTCGCTTCTTGGTCAAACATTTTAAGAATGCATTTCGATTTACAAACCTCTACTTCTTAGCCTTTGTCTATTGTGACTTAAAATCCTAAATCTTTTGATTTCATTCTAATTAAGCAAGTGAATATTTCATTTTCTTAACAGAATTGTTTTTTATTTATAGAGGCCTCAAAAATTTCAGAAACAGTGTGTTTTTTTTCTAAATAGAGGACAAAATTGTCCTCAAAAATGCAGAAAGTATTAATATAGTCATCTTTTGTATCGAAGGAGCTGCTTGAGGATTTACAAATAGAAAAAAAGAAGTGAGTCGTGGTTAACTGAGTTCCCTGATCTGCGTGCGTGAGAGGGCAAATCATAGACTCAGTTTTCCATTTCTAATTACACTCCATCAGGGTAAGCATGAAGTCGATTTTGATCACCGTAATTCAAAAGAGGTAACTCTGTTAGAAATGTCATTTGAATTCAAGGTAAAGTATATCTTTGCATGGTACTTGATAGACACTCTACTCAATATAAATGAAAATCATAGTGGACATTATACTCAATATAAATAAAAATCATATAATGAAAATCATAGTGGACATTATACTCAATATAAATGAAAATCATAGTGGACATTATACTCAATATAAATAAAAATCATAGTGGACATTATACTCAATATAAACAAAAATCATAGTGGACATTATACTCAATATAAACAAAAATCATAGCATCCATATATGTACACATATTCCCCAATTCATTCAAAATAGAATGGGCAGAATTTAATAGTTTCATTTTTCAAAGAATAAAAATTAACTAAACATTCAATTAGAGTGAACAAAATTCTATTTTTTTTTTTACACTTTGAACTGCATCAACATCACTTTTTAAAATTTCCATTTTAATATATGTTTTGACTCCTTTTTTTCTTTGTCTTAACGAAGTGATTAGCCATATTTAAAATTAACTTAAATCACTTGAGAGAACGGAAGCAACCTTTCACATGCTTAAGAATCTCTCACTGCAAAGTACATCTGAGATAAGGAAGAGAAGTTTCCGAATAGTGATTGTTTCTCGATCACTTGGTGGATACAGAAATAGTGAAGATTGTCTAACTTCTAATGTGTTTCCTATGGGAAGGATTGTAACAAGGCCGGTGATGGCCCTCAGGACTCTCCCATATTTTCCGCTAGTGTTGCTGTTGGGGCCGCCCGATCATTTAGATTTAACGATTGGCCAATTTCGGGGGGGGGGGGATGGACAGAGTAACTGGTTACGGTTATGCTCACGCCTTCGTGGAAAGACTAATACAACAAATATTAACAACTCGTATAAAAAATCTCTATCGGTGATTTGCAAACTTCACCTGGTCTATTTGATATTTTAATTTAAACAAAAAGCTCACGATAAAAAATGTGCATTCTATGTAGAGATTTAATTAGAGGTCATTACCAATTCGCTGTTATGCCATGTGAATCCACATTTCAATTTAGTTTTATTGTATTGTAATAGATGGCATCACGGGTCCTACTAATCCAGAATGCGTCAAATAACCTTCTTCCTTCTGTGGTTCATCGTCGATATATAAACTCTTATAAAGAGAAATGAATAAAAGATTTCTTAAAATATAAGTAAAAAGATTTTTTATAAACTGTTTTGAATCTTAATCATTCCAGATTTCATGTGGTATCGTAGAAAGAGAGGTAAAATACTTCAAGTAGGGTTTTAGAGCAAGTCATGGTAAAGAGTCATTAAAAACTCAATCTCGCTGTGAATTAATATCTGCGCCTATTTTAGTAATAACTATTTTGTACTCTTACTAGTAGCAGCATCTGGAATATTTCTACATAA
Source organism: Argiope argentata (assembly GCA_026289955.1). NCBI lineage: Eukaryota > Metazoa > Arthropoda > Arachnida > Araneae > Araneidae > Argiope > Argiope argentata. The sequence goes on along the minus strand of JAOUZG010017696.1, from coordinate 533,858 downwards.
GACACAAGAATATTTTACTCTCTTAAAGAAAATCCTGACAATAATTTTTGCAAACCATAGAGAAGAAACTACTCGGGTGAATAAGACAACAAAAAGATATCCCCTGAGTTGAATATTCTCTAAGGCATCTACAAACACTGATGACTTAGAGCTTTAGTTTCAATCAGGTAAGTGATGATTTTTTTTGCTATAGAAAGTTGTTGTTGCTACTTATAGCACTTTTCAAGCCCGCTTACAGGTCTGTCATTAATTTAATTTTAATTTTAAGGTTTTGAGTTTTTAATTTTTAAGAATTTTATAGGATTCAGGAATGTTTTATAATATTACATATGTTAACAAAATAAATATATGGAAAACTTTATTTAACTGAGATGACTTTTATAGTGTTGGCGATACAGTACATTCCCGAGTACCAGGCCTAATGTGCCAGAAGGCAAGCCGAATAACATATAAGCCCAATAGGCCGGAGTTCTATGGATTCATTTCTTTGCCCACCAATACCAGTTGACAACGTTTTTATACCAAAACTCATTACGTTACTCCATAATTTCTCATTTCTTATCGAGTACCTAGACCTCCATTTATCTCAGGCTACGTCAAATCTGAATGCGTTCGTGGCAAGGTGGATCATAGAAGATTATACAGGTAATGCTTCCGATTAAAAATAGAAGCTTTTGTGATGGTGATTTATATATGTTTATATAACTCTGAAGCCATATTTTTTTGCTGTTACTTCAGAGTCTAGTCGTTATAGAGCGCTTATTATTTTCCCCACAGTCATTCTAATTTTTTTTCGTTTATTGAATCATTTAAATGGTATTCTTTCTGAAATCATAACTATGGTAAATTTAAAAGAAAACGAAACATTCAGAGCATCTTAAGAACAATTTATTTATATTGTACGTACTGTGCAGTTACAATCAGGAACAGCAGCAACGATTAAGGTCTTTTATACTCTGAAGAAACAACGAGCAACGAGCAGAACGCTGCTCTTTTCATGTCACAACTTGTATTTTGCATGCGATGCGTAGGACGATCTTAGTAGACACCCACTTCCAATGCCTTGCTTTCATATTTTAATTACGATAAATGGAAAATAGGCTAATAGAACGGAAGCTGGATACTAGAGAGTGTATTGTATGTGTTTTTATGTAAATCTTGGTCAAGTGCCATGCTAAGCCTGGAGACGGTTTCATGCTATGGAGGGTGAGGTGTCTTCTCCTGCTGATTATTTACAAAGACTGTTATCAGCAGGATGGGACATTTCATCCTTTATAGAATCTTACCACAAATAGGATATTTTTTCAAGTTTTTCCAAGTTGGGGTAAGTAAGAATGCTATTAATACAATCTAATATGGCTAAAATTGACAGTTTAAATTGACATATTCGTGTACGTTTTTCATTTGAAATAATCAATTCATTTAATTTAGATATATTAACTACCAGCTTTAAAGCAAAAATTAGTCTATTTTGGTGCTAAACTAGTATTTTGAGCCATGGTCAGATGACGTGGAAGACACCTGACTGGCCTTAAATTTCAAGGAGCTCCATGTGTTATTCCGGTGCGTGACTCATTTGCTTTCTTTAGTAGTTATTATTTTTTTTCTCTGTGATTCAACACGGTTTTAGAGACTCTTATCGTCAAAGAGCGAGTATATATACGTCAGAGAGAGTGCATTTACATATGAGAAAAAGAAAGATTTAATTGTGTTTGAGGGGAAGGTAAGTGTTTTTTAGGCAAACAGTGGCACGAGGTCAGACAAATTTCAATTTTATTAATTTGAATGAGTTTTTGAATCCTTTTAATAATAATAAT
>JAOUZG010017696.1:510320-531941 GCA_026289955.1 Argiope argentata | reverse complement strand
TCCCGTTCTTCAACATCTTAAATATTCTTTCATAAGACTCAAAAGTATTTTTCTTTTTTTATAGAAGATTCACAAACGTTTTCTGCAAGCCACGGAGAAGACACTTGTCTGGTGCATCTGAATTTTAAAAAGGTGCCCCGAGACGTGTCTTCGCTGAGGCATTGCAATCTTCAGCAAGGGGCAGCAAATGGAGAATTTCCTCAGTAATGGAGATCAGTGTGGCAGTAGTTTCCTCAGTAATGGCAGTAATGGAGTTCAGTAAAATAACCGATTAATTTCGATTCTATAATATGTATTTTATAAAGATACTAACAAGTAATAAAACCATATTAAAATTAGTTATTTAATTAGTTTCTCTTTTTAAATCCATTTATTCAAATTCCAAGAGTTTCATATTTGATTTCATATGGCGTCATTGAATGAGGATACTTTAGCAGAATCTTTCTCTTATAAACCGCAAATTTTAGAAAGCATGGAAAAATGCTTAACATGAATACTTGGTTTATTTATATATCCTCAATGTCATAATTTTTGGGATTCGATTGAAATTTGAATTTTTAAAAAACAAAACGTTCCAGTTCCATTTCAAATGCCCATTTTCCTTCATTTTGAAATTTAAGTTTTTGGCGAAGCAATAAAATGGAATTTTTTTCTTTATTTTTCGTGTACGACATATAAAACAAAGAAAGAACTATATTCTTCAAAAAATTCCTAGAGATACTGATGAATCTCTAACCTCCAAAATTAACCAAGTCCGAGAAATATATTTTATTAGATTACTTTTGTCCATCTGTCTGCATGTATGAGAATGCAATAATAATAATAATAATGAAATAAATCAATGAAATTTAGAGTACACTAAACTCGTAAATTTTTATGTTATTCTGAAGAAACATAAACATATTTCTATCAATTTTGAATGAAGTAAATAAGTAGAGCTGTCTTTTTCTAAGAGAAACAGTAACTATAAAACAAATACAGTTAGATGAATAACATTTGGTGCACTGATTTAAGATTTGAGGTAAAAACATGCATAAAATTTGGTATCAAATAGATGAATGAATTTACCCTTTATCATCTAGATATTCAAAAGCATGTAAATGTGAGAACTCAAAAATGCATTGAAATTAATATTTAAAATATGGTGTATGATTTTGTGATTGCAACTATAGTTCTGTGTGAAATTCTCATTTCATTTTGTAGGTATATGTGCAAAATACATATTTTCGTGATTGTTTTTTAAAACTATGAAATTTGCATCGAACATTCCCATTTCGCAATCATTGCTCATTAATACTGAGCAAAAGCATTTGAAGCCTTACTCAAGATCCATCCCCCCAGGGGGCACCACAAAATAAGAATGAGATTCTTCCGGCGTTGTGGCTGGATCTCGCCACCCTGCAAGGTACACAAATAGGTGAGGATCTGAACTTCTCCTATCGATAACGGGACTTACTTCCTACGGTAAGGGTTATATCTTGACCAGTAATAGCCCATAGGGCTCAACCATAGATGTTGCTGTTGAGGCGGTCTGGTCATTCAGTTTTATGGTTTATTCGTGAGTCTTAGGATGGGTTGGAGAGTCTGGTATGACAACCCAAGATCCATAATTTTATGCTTGAAGTAGATGTGATAAGATTTTAGTTGGAGAGTATGCGAGAAAGTTCGGAGAAGACCACTATTGTGGCTTCTGGAAATTATGAGATGCTTAACGCGAAATTTTATATCTCTACATGACATGCACCAGTTCGCCATTCCAACAAGCGATTCATCATTGTGCTTTGTCAATTTTGATTTTCTTCTATCTGTGATTTCCTACTGTAGTAATACAGAGAGATTGTATTAGACGAGAGCCAAATAACCTATTCAGATAGGGTTAGATGAAAAACAGCCCGCTTTTGGTCGGGAAGGGTAAGTGATTATATAGGACTCAATTTTATTGATTTTGTTTAATATTTTGAGACGTTTTAAAGACATATAATTATCAGCTGCAACTTCTGGTGTATTTCCATGTTAGACCTCACAGTGTCCTGCTCTCTCGAAGAAGACCAGTGAGGCTTTGTCGCATGCCATGGAGAAGACACTCGTCTCGTGCATCTGATTTTAAAAAAGTTGCACGAAACCGTGTCTTCGCTAAGGCATTGCAAATTTCAGCGAACTGTAATGGAGGAAAAGATAAAGTAAGTGATGGATTTTATCAGTATTCCAAGTATCTTCAAAAGGCATCAACAATTTAAAAAAAATGATATCTACTATCGGAACTTTCAAGTTATCAGAACATTACTATTTTTAGTTCATTATTTGTCTTAACTAATTTAAGTCATCATCCAATATAAACCAGTTTGAAACAATATAATACGTCTGTATTGGTATGATAAATTTTTTTCGAACTTTCATTTTCAATTTATTTAGCTGATAAGCAAAACTTTAGAGCTTCATCGATTTTGAGACAGAAAAAATTCACCGCATCATTTTTTTTAAATATCGACGCATGCGTTATCTCATAGCCTTCTGATTTGTTTTTACTTACAATTTTTTTTCTTTACGTAAATAATTTTTAGACTAAAATTTTTAAAAATCAAATTTTTGCACATTGTATTAAGGTTATTTAATTGTATGAATCAAATACAAAACATTTTGTCAGGTTTTCTCATGTTATGACACAGGAAAAATCCATAGAAATCCTCAGGTGAAGCTATCCTCTAGTAGAAGCCCCAAACAATGTCATCGAGAAATGGACACTGAGTTGAAGTTTCTGATTTTTTTTATGCAGAAACAACAGCCCAGTGTCATGTTTTCGATGGTTGTAAATCTTCAGTCGCCAGCAAAGGACCAAGTTTTCTGAAATTCGTAAGCAATATTTCAGGTAAGCAATATTTTTATTGATAAGCAACAAGTATCAGATCTCACACATATATTACAAAGAGATACGCATATTATTACGCATTAAAATTATATTACTTTTAACTCGACATTTCTTAGACCAGTTCATAATGCTCTGTTTATTATGATTCATTTTTTCCGAAACGTAAAAACACTTGTCAGTCTTAAGGCAACTAAATAATTTTACAATTGAAAAGGGGATTGCAAAAGCAATGGACGATCAATGCAACTCCTTTTGTTGGTGAATTAAATAATAAAAAAAAGATTTAAATGAAATCTGACATGCATACTTCAATGAATCATGTCAGATCATCATTTCTTGAACGACCAAGTACCACGTTGTCGTGCAAGTTAAATTATATTTTTATTTATTCTAATGGTTTCATCGAATTAGTCGCTAGTATTGCAAACGATCCAAAAAAAACTTTGTCTCGCTTTCATTGTTTAAAAAATATCACATTTCCTATTTATTTCTTTCATATAATCACGCGCTCAAAATGAAAATTTTCTAAGTTTTATTTGCTGTAGTCATTAACTTAGTTTTTTAATCAGAGTTTTTGTAAATGCAATGGCAACGCGTTATCAAAAATTGATTTTTTTTGAGATTCTCGTGCAGATTTGTTTTTCGCCTACGAATTATTGTTGACACCAAAAAACCCATCCACAAAACATCATGTTCTGATATTATAAAAATAAAAGCATTAAATGAGTTGCTTCAGATACTAAAACATAAATGTATTTTGGATACTGAAACATAAATGAAATGGTATCCGAATTTATGATAAATGGCAATGCAACTCCATCAAAAGCATGCCTGTGTTTGGGGAACAAGTCTTTTGAACACTTATCTTTCGTTATTCAATATTCATTAGTCAATATTTCGCAAAGTGCCTAACGTTGCACATGATTTGAATTATTATCGATATTGCCATGCCATTTTGCTATGGTGACTTTGCCTTTTATTTAATAATTGCTGCACACATTTTCTGGCCATGAAAATGAGTTGCTGATTTTATATTACACAAGTATTAATCATAATATAATTGCATAAATTTCAAAGAAAATTCTTAATTTTTTTCTTCGAATAAAGGAATCTCAGTTCTTGATTTAACAATTCGCTTCCGGGAATCAGTCTTGAATTAGGGTTATGTATCAGAATAAATGCCTTCTTTTTCAAGTCCTACTATTAGTTCCAACTAATCCTATATAAATTTAGTTCAAATTTTCAATCGTTAATAAAGCACTTTTTATTCATCCGTTCGAGTTCAAATACATTTTTCCAAACTTGTAGTGGATGACACTCAATGTAAATACGTTTTTTTTAAATATTAATTCATTAAATATAAAACTAAGGAACTTTATAATATTTTATATGTTAACAGTCCAGTTTCGAAAATTCTCCTGAAATTTTCTTTAATTCCAACTAATAGTTCTCTCTCTCTCTCTCATCGTTAATTAAATTTAATTTTTTAATACTTTAAATATAGTTTTAGCTGTTTGTAATGAAAATTGAAATCATCAGGCAACTGTTTGGTATGTTTAAAATAATGTACAATTATTCTATAATTAAAGACAGAAATATACTATATGTTTGAAGAAGTAACCTAAAGTTTTGTGAAAAAAAAACTAAGAAATAGATATGAGAAAAAATATTCTTCACGAAAAGTTTCAAAACATAAAAAACAATTGCATAAAATTAATTTTAATCTGGTAATGGGAATTTCACCAGATCAGATTTCACCTTTAAGCATAATCGTTTAGAAATATAAAGAAAGAAATAAAAGGTTGTAGAATCTGTAAAACTAAAAGGACTTGATGTCAGTAGAGTACCTTGGGATCATAAAGTAGTTTTTAAAATTTAAAAAGTTATGTATTTAGCTGTATAATACAAAACATGTTAAAACAGTCTTTTAAATGTATTAAAAAAGATATTCGTTTGTATGATATTGAAAAGGCAGACTTATAATGGTGGAATTTTCCATTGTTAGAATTTATAATAAAAAAAATTTACTATATGTGTTTGAAAAATACTAATTTTAAAGCCAAGAAATATCAAGACCAGTGAGTGATTATACTTAGAAAGGAATGAAAACTTTAAAAAAAATGGAATAATTGTTTCAATGTTTAAGAAATATTTTAGTAATTCAAAAATTTTCACCTAAATAATATATTACAATTGCTTATAGTATCTGCAAAAAAATGAAAGTTGAATAAAAAAAACTATGTTTATAAATTGCCACTTTAAGCAAGTTTTAGTCAAATATTCGATTAAAATTCTTCGGTTATTTGTACAGTTTATTCGTACATACCTTTTCTAAAAACAGAAAAAAAATGTAAAAAATGTGACGCTTGTCAGCTGTTACAAAATAAACTTTTTATAGTAGAGAAAACTTTTTTGAATTTTTTCTGTCACAGTCTTTAAACATCACATTTCTTTCATAGAACTTGCATCCATCTAATTTCTATCAGGTTTCCATCCGGTGAAATCTCATGAAGAGCAGAAAGCTGAACCTCTGGCTTGCACTAATACAAATGCAAACCAAGGGGCCCAACTTGCCGCTCCTCACGATTTCTTCTTCTTCGCTTTTGAGACGGAGGGTGCCAGTTCAGGCGTCGCCCTTGTCATCTGACCGTGGTTCACAATTACGTAATCCATTCCAAAATATTCATAGTGTTTCTAAAAAAAACAGAACGTTAATAAAACTAAGCTAAACCTACTTACTCGCCCTGGTGGTTCATAAAGGCGAAATTTCCAAGGATTAAGAAAGGTTGGAACTATCCCTGGATTTAATGCATTCTTTCGATGAATATAAAGCAGAGTCTTTTATTATCGAAAAACCTGTAAAATATCTCATAAGTCGTTGTTTGAATGTAATTTCTGGATAAAGAGTGCACTTTCTTAACTTGTCACTCCATTTAATTCTCTATAAACCATTTAGACTGCAAATGAATGAAAAACTGTGAAAGATAGGTTGGATGGGAAACTTGGACTTTTTCTAAATTTAATGATCGCTTTCTTCGATTTCTTCCTCATCGTCCATGAAATCAAAACTTCCTGAGATAAAGTAAGGCTGGAATCATCTCTGGATTTAATGAAACAATTCTATGAATATGAGGCAGAACATTTTATTGTCAAAGGTTTGTAAAATATCTGATAATATAGATGATCATTAAAATCGAAATAATTGTATAGATAAAAGCTCCTGGAGCTTTTTCAACTCGCCGCTCCACATAAACTACCATAAAATACTCAGACTACCATTAAAAGAAAAACTGTGGAAGTTAGGATAGATTTGATGCTGGAGCTTTCTCTGAATTTGATGACAGTTTCCCCAGATTTCTTTTTCGTCATTCTGGAAGTTCATGAAGGCAAAACTTCCTCTTAAGAAGTAAGATTAGTAGGAGCCTGTTCTAGATTTAAGGATTCTAATTCTATTATTACGAAATCCGATATTTTATAACTTAAAACCTTTAAAATATCTGAAAGCAAAGTAAGATATTAAGTTCAAAAAATTATTTCATAAGTGCTTCCTTATTTTTTCCCGCTTTTGCTTCTTTTAGATTGACACACTATGCTTTTATTAAATCAAAGAACTACAAATTTGTTGAGGTATAAGTGAAGCTGAATTTCATGACCCATTGATAAATACAAAAAACGCCATTTTATTTTCGATTTCTTGTAAAAGAAGAAGCTGAAAGTTGATGAATGATATCAAGAAAAAATCATATAGAACAGGGTTACTTGAGGTTTTCTGAAACTACAAAAATATATCTCGACCATATCTATGAAGTAAAATTTATTATCTGTAAGATGTTTTGACAAAAATTATGTGACCAAAATGAAGAAGTGAATAACGCCATTATATTGAGTAGAAAAGTCAAAAGCATGGCTTCCTGGACTTTCCAGCTTCATTATCGTCTGTAAACGTATAGCCGGTAGTGAATAAAGAATACTTTTTAATTGAAAATTTCCATATTATTAGGAAGAATACTGATTTAAGATTTAATTAATAATAAAAGAAAAGAAATGTATTCCAATGTACTGACGAGTAAATATACAAAGCTCTTTTTGAGAATGTTTTTAAAAATTACTTTTACCTCAAAGTACAGGAAATTTGAACAGAAAACCTTTATACTCCTTTTATTATTAATCTTAATTTATATTTTATACTATCAGAATTAAATTTCATCCTTCAAATTTTGTTCCAATTTGTCATAAGACTGATGAATTAAAATTTCGTTAAAATATGTAACAGTTTTTTTAAAGATTATTTTAATTATTTCAAATTTTTCTTTGAGCTAACTGGAAACATTTTTCAATTTTCTAGCAAGCCGGAAACCATCTAGAAAACTCACTTTCTGCAGTAGAGATACAGAAAATCAGTTTCCTGTTTTTGCTTCTGACACTCAGTTTAAAAACATTTGACATAAATGTAAAACCACAGAGAGAATTTTTAGAAATTCTTTTAATGAATAATATAAATGTTCAATTAGAAGATGAACTACCTCTTCTGACATCTACAAAATAAATTAGAAGCGTTTTTCATCATTCTTGCAGTGAATGGTATAAATGGCACAAATATAGAATCACAGAAAAGTTTTCTTTTATTCTTGTATTGAATAAAGATGTCTATATTATTGAACACAGAAGTCATCTACATCTTTTTTAAACTCTGAAACGAAATTAGAAAAACTTTCAATAGTCCCTTTATTGAATGGAATAAATGTAGAGAAACATACAAAATGTCAGTTATTCCTGTATTGAAGATTAGAGATGTTAGGTTAGGCTCTGACTTTTAAACCAAATTTAGACAACTTTCAGTCGTTCTTGAATTGAGTGCTAAAAATTGTCCAAATTTAGAGCCATAGAAAAAGTTTTCGCACATTCTTATTCTGAATAATACATATGTAAAGCCATAAAAGATATTTATCTCTTCTTATCTCTGAAATCAAATTAGATTATCTTTTTCTAGTTTCAGCATTCAACGGTATAAATACAAAGTCATAAAAAGATTTTTGTCCTTTTTGCATTCAATAATAAAGATGTACTGCTGCAGAGTTTCTTAGCTCCACTGGAATTTTTTAAAAAAGAAAATCTTTCAATCTCCTTCATTTGAGTGGTATAAATATAAACGCAATGAGAAAGCAGAGTCTTCTCCTACAATTTTAATTTTGTGAAATCAGAGATTATTTATCCTCCCTGATCTTTAATATTTTGTCACATACAAATTAACTTATCTGTTCGATCTTTTCTTTCTTTAATTCATCAGTGTTACATAAAACGCCATAACTACTTTTATTTTAGTTTTACGAAGAATAGTTAAAGAGGGGATTATTTTAATTTAGTAGAATTATTTAAACAACAATGACGAGTCGTTCAATCCCATTCGTGATTTAGAAAATGATTTACTTAACGATTAAAGAGAAAAATTTAGCGACATGTACTCATGAATAAAATAATAATTATGTGTTTCTTTTCAGGATAATTTTAAGAATAATGCTTGTAGAATAATCGATTCAAAATCCTTTCTTTGATTATCAAGGCCATTTCATATTTTGTTTTATAAAAATCTAAACTAGTTCTACTACTATTGTCATAAAAATTTGTGGCCTTTAGATTGATGCATTAAATGTTGACTGGAATAATGAAACTTACTTGAACATTTGATTAAAACAAGGAAACTTTCTTGAACTTTTGACAAACACAAGGAAATTGTATTGAACCTTCGGCTGAAGTAGAGAAATTTCTTAAATTTTTAACTAAAATAATGAAACTTTCTTGAACTCTTGACTAAAATAAGAAACCTTTTCCTGATCTCAGGTTTTAAAGAATAATCACTTACCTAATACTATACGATCTAAAAAAACTATCCATTCTAGAACTGCAGGTTATAGAAGTTGGGTTCCAAAGAATGGCCTGCCTCATCCTGTCTCTGCAATTTCCTGAAAGCAAAGACTGGGGGAGGCATTTCATCCTCAGCACATGCAAAATTTCGGTATTACACTAGATCAAACAAATTTGGTCACAACTAGAAAAAGTTGACTGATTTTAACAATAACATAGAAGTATAATGGAGAAAAAGTTGGTCTTATTCATATATACTTACAAAATGCAAAACCAGAAATATATCTAACTAAAAATTACACTAAGTATTCTTTACTTATATAATTTAATTTCAACTTCTTATTAAATTTTAAAATATTTAGAAATAATTACTTTGGAGTTTAAAACTTTCTGTAGATAGATTTATTTAATGATACTGAACTGTTCACTAACAAATTATACTTATTTTTTTATTTTATTTGAATTTTTTAATTCTTGAATTGAACTGCTCAGATTTGACTTAGTTGTTTAGTCGTCTATACTTTACAATTTTAATTTTACACAATATTTATCAGTTACACGCTAAATTATCAATAAGAATAGGAAATACATTTATTCATTAAATAATAAAAAAGTGAGTTAAAAATTAATTTGATGAAACCTCTTTAATAAATTCTCAGAATGCCATTGCAAATAAAAAAAGAAAGAAAGAAATCCAAATGTACTATTATGGCATTAACAGTTTTGTCAGTTGATTTCTCTTTGACAAGATGAGGTAAAAAAAATTGGACAAAGTTAGTGTATCATACAATAGAAAGGAATTCCTTTCATTTAAAATTTTGTTCCTTTCTTTTTGTCTACCACTTAAGTTAATAAAATATTTTATAATTTATCTTTTAGTTTAATAAATATTTTATAATTTATCTTTAGTTTTTTTGGCGTTTTACAACGCCAAGCAAAATATATGCTATTTGAGAGTTGTTTAAGGCAGGAAAATGACAGTATGTGGTCGTTTGTTTGACTAATATGCCCCAGCAAACAGTGTCTGATACAACCTTTTGAATGATGCTGAAAGTCCAGGAAGTGAAAAACAGAACCTATGAAAAACAGAACCATGTGAAAGATCGCTAGTGAACTGGGACTAAGGAACTGATCAGTACAACATATGGCAAAATCAGAGCTTGGACTGAAGACTTACAAATTCAAAAATCTCAACAGCTCACTGATGAAAACCAACTCTTGTTGTTCCAAACATGTTGAAAACTTTTGAAGCAGGCCACAAGTCATCACTGGAAGCGATTTCTTTTCAATAATGAGAAGCTCTTTACCTTCCAAGAGCTCATAACTCTTAGAACTGTGGTGAATGCTACATAAGCCAGATAACTTCCTTCGAGCTGAAGGGTCCCTTTTGCTTCATCGGTATATTACTCGGCTACCAACCATAAGATTAGGAGTTCGGGCTTAGCGCAATCAAAACACATCCCAACATGAAACTTTCACATTTATAATAGTAGTATAGATAATGGATTAAGTGTTGTTTGCTACCATAGCCTTCATAAACTGTTTCACGAATGTGCTACACTAGTGTTTCACTGCATAGCTCTGCATAACTTACTTCAACAGGAATTGCACAGATACCACCGAAGAAGTGAAGCACCCAGAATGCTTTGCGGATGCAGCCTTAAAGTTTCCAGAAACACTGAGATATTGAGCAATGTTGGTTTCTAGAATACAAAATTACTCAACATCCAGCGCTACTGGAAATTTTGAAAGAGATCTGAGATTCCTTATGGGTTCTTTTCCTCTGACTTCCTGATAGATACTTACATGTCAGATAAAAAGAGTAAAACTAAACAAGTGGCTAGAGTTGAGTTGGGGTAAGGCCCATATTGGGATATATGGTAACGAAAAGGCGGATCAATATGCAAAGATGGCGACGCAGAAATAGAGTGCGGATATAATTGTCTCCAAATCAAATGGTGTCTTAAAATGGGAACTGAGAGATGAAATTAAGCTACAATGGTTTGGAAGACGGTATAGGTCCAAAAAAGGAAGAGTGACTTACGATTTTACTCCTAATCCAGAAATAAAAATAAGAAGATGTCATCCACTGGTAATCAAAATTATCAGAACAGGGAAGATTCCCTGCATATTTCCAAAGATTTGGAAGAATGCAGGAAAACAAATGCATTTGTGGAGGAATCGGTATACTGCTTACCACTATTTAAAGGAATGCACAGAAATCTCCGATCACGGAAAACATCTGAAAGTTGAAAATAATGACTTGGGTTCAGCACTGATGGTTCCAAGGAATCTTAGGACTCTGAAGGACATGTCTAAAATTGTCAGTCTTTTTCCAACTGTTTGAAAGTTGGAAGAGGAGGAAGTGATCAGTTTATGACCACTTTGGGGTCAAGTATCTTGAAGAGAATATTAGTTTGACAGATTCGGTCAATGAAATTATAGATATTGCTACAGCCCACAGTTGGCCACAACAAATCCTGTCGATACTGCTACGTTCAGTGGTGGCGGGGTGGTCGGCTGTACAGAAGAAGAATATACTTACGTGTTAAGTCTTCTTATGACTATCGGGCCGCGGTGGTTTGGTGGTAACATCTCGCCTCGTGAGAGATAGGGTTTGAGGTTCGGGATCTGATTCTACCTAAGAATCGTTGTGTAAAGATGTGTGTTGCTCTTTAAATCTGTCATGCCAAACGTCCTCCCGCTGGTGTTGTGGAGAGAGGGGGTGCCAGCTCAGGCGTCGTCCTCATCATTTGATTGAAGTTCAAAATTATGAGATCCATCTTTAAATAGCCCTAGTGTTGCTTTACCAAGGAACGTTAATATAACTAAACTAAACTCATGACTATCTTAGCTTTTTTGAGGTATTTCAAAAAATTTTGAAGCGTTACAAACAACTTTAAAATAAGATATAAGACTGAATGTATATAAATGCAAGTTCTCTGGTTAATTTTAATTGAAGTTTAAATATTATTTAATTGGTCCTCTTTTAACTTCGAAATATTGAAATTTGCTTTGATACATTATGCAATTTAAAATATATTTTATGAAATCTGTTAGAAAATTTGCATCAGAAATATTTCCATAAGTGTCTTTAGCCATGTAAATTTTATCTTTTTATAAAAGGCATTTTTAAGCCTGTAAGATATTTGGATTTTTTTTTTCTTACCTTTTAATAAATTTTTTTGACTTGATAAATGGTGTACAATTAATTGTAACAAAATTATGCCACTTACTTGGTGAATAAAGCCTTCGAAGGTCCCAATTTTTCTTGTGCACAAGATAATCAAGACTGAAGATGCGAAACCGCGAAGGATGGAGTGTCGAGTGCTGTGACAGCATCTCTTTGAATAAAGCAGCAACAGCAGCGGACACTTCAACCTTCATGGCCTAAACACTTAATATTGAAGAATTTTCACAATTTATCACATGGATTCGTGCATAAATACATCTACACATAGAAGAAGTTTTGCAAGTTGCGTTGGATGAATGCTCTCGTAGACACCAACTATCCAGAAGCACAGGGTGCAGTGAATGTGTGTTGCAGCATTCTGTGTTTCTTGATATTTTTAAAGATATCTGAAATATTTTCAAAGTTCTGCTGCTGCTTTTATTTCTCGCCAAAACACAATCTGCTTTATTGAGTAATATCTGGAATAAAGCATATTTTGAATAATTAAGAAATTCTTTTTTGTAGACAATGTAGTATTTACATTCCACAAAGTTTGTCCGTTTCTAAAAGCTTCCAGTTTTTTTAGCAACTTAATTTTTTATTTATTTAGGTAGCATCTAATGTGCATCTCATTATTTTTAAAAGGTGTCCGAAGATTATTGAATTGGCCATCATTCGTGAAATTATGTGTTGGTAATCCTATTAAAAAAACAATTTGACTACTAATAGTTTCGGATTAGTAAAAAAGTAGTACTACCCGATAGTGAACAGCATATATAAATAATAAAAATCGGGTGCACACAGTTCGAAAATCTGAGAATTGGTTCCTTAGATCGTATGATTTAACCAATTGGATTTTTTATGGGGTTATTTGAAGTCAAAGGTCTATGCCAACAAACCCACAAGCAAGCGTACATTGAAAGAGGAAATTCAAAGCTGCATCAACGAAACACAGTCATATTTATGTAAAAGGATCATGAAACATTACAAGAGAATGGGCATGTGTCAGCACAGCTCTGGGGGCCATTTGCCTTGTGTGTTATTCCATACATAATACTATCCTTTGTACTTTACAATTCTATAAAAACTTAACAATTTAAAGTTTTAAAAAAACGTATTTTTTATATTTAATTCAAATTTTGAGCAAACAACGCTCCATTTTCCTTTATAATAAACTATCAACTATCAAATCGTTTTTTTAAAAATAGAATTGCCAACGCTTTAATCTACGAGTGGTGGCAAACTCAAATCTTGCTTTAATATTAGAACGCCCTTTATATCAAAAGTGAATTGCCAAACGTCATAAAATTTTATATAAAATAAGAGGCAAACTACGGTATGCGACATGATATATATCTAAAGGTAAATTAACAACGGCTTTATTAATAGGGAAAGACATAATTATGTAATTCATAAAATACACATTTAAGTTGCATAACTATTTATGCAAATGGTTGCAGCAGAAAGCCTTATTTTATTATTGATTATTATGCAATATAAGAAAAGGGGGAAATACAAACACTCAGAAATTCAGATACAAAGATAGAAAAAAATTCACATTTTCATGTGTCCATGAAAGAGTAGTTAGATCTAAAAAGAACAACAACAACAAAAATAGTCAGCGAGAATAAATGCTATAATGTACATTAAACTCTTAAGTACTTCTTAATTATTATTAATTAAGAAGTACTGATGTATGAGGTTCAATTAAAAAGAACTCGTTCATAATGTTGTATCTTAAATAATAAAGTTTAAGAGTTGTGGAGAATGGGTAAGACTGTACTGGTAACGTTAGGATTTGTAGCCAAGTTAGGATTTGTAGCCTACTCACACATCTAGACAAAGGTGATCATTCCAGTCCGGAGGTTGTTATCTGGCTTATGAAGCTAGCACCAAAGAGACATGTTCATTCATATGTGTAGGCAAAAACAATGAGTATGTTTGAATTTGTTTTCTGACTTCAGAAGTGGTTGGGAGTCAGCAGAATCCTACAAGGTGTAAGATCCATCCAACGATTTTCCCTTATCACAAGGTGACACAGAAATTTGAAATGTCTTTACTGTCAGGAATTTTGCGTAAAGTTTGAAGATATTTATGGTTAAAAACATTTCCAGGACGAAGGAATGAAATCCATACAGAAAAAACATAGATTAGTCTCCCTAAATCTGTTTCGCATATCATTTAATAAAGATAATATCCCATTCTTTCTTCTTTTGTAAAATTGTAGCCTTTGGGAAAAACTGCGAATCTCTTGCATGAATGACAGTGACGAAAAATAGTTACGAAAAATGTTGTTGTTACTGTTGTTCCTTATGGCACTTGCCATGGACAAAATCGTTGAGTTAATCAGTGATTTAAGCCTAATCAGCATCTTTTGTTTTTGAAGTAACGCCAATTAGGGCCAAGAGTACGAGTTTTGCTACTCACACATCACATTCGCTTGCACAAACCCTTTTTACAGGGGGCACATTCATACTCCTTACAGATAGAGCACAGAAGAACAACCATGCCCAAAACGGAACTGGAACCCGGGAAGTCCAAGTCACGGAGAAAGGCGTGCTACCTCTATGCCATGATGTCGTCACTGTATAATTGTAATAATATTCATCACTTTTTAAGTTAGAGTTATAATTTTTATGCAAAATTTGTGTTGTAATTCAAGTATTACGTGAATGAACATTTACTTTTTGCATAAAAACTGAGTAACATGTTAAATAAAACTGTCTATAAATCATTAATTTAACATAACTCTTTCGCTCGGAAAAATAAATCGACGCTTAATTATTTGCCTCAAACAAGGACTTGCTTATTGAACAGAATGAATATATATACTTGTTTTAAACTAAATATTTCCGAAAAGGTTATCTACATTTTTTTAGCATTCTGTTAAAGATTTTAACAATCAAAATTGAAAAATAAATAAATAAATGGAGCATCAAAATGACGCGTCGTTTTGAATGACATCTGAGAGGGGACACCCAAGTGTCAAAGGTTAACATTTTTTATTAAAAAAATTAAGAAAACATTTTCATATTTATAATATTTTTCTTTTAAAACTAAGTTCTAATTCAAATTTTAGATATATATGCATTTGGTTTTCGTAAATAAGATTAATTAAACATATTAATCAAAAAATATCTGTAAATTCTTAATTTAATTCGAATAATTATGAATAAAAGAACTGTTTAGAGGACTACAACTCCCACTAATGATATTATTTTGAGACTATTCTGTTATAATGTTTAACGCAGCCACAACTACCAGCAATAAAATATTGTCAATATTTCATTGCACTTGAATATTTTATTGACCGGATATCGTAAAGAGACTGATTTTGCTGTACTGATGTACTGTAAAACACATTCTTCTTGAATGTCTAGATTTTAAATCCCATCTTGAGAGGTTTTTTCAGTCATCTTCTATGTAGTACTTAGTGGGTGGAAATTACCACTCCAAATTTTTTAATTTCTTAAAAGCTATTTCTCTTTTTACATGTATTTGATAAATATTTATCTTAGATTTTATCCTTTATCAATTGAGATCCTTTTATTCACTTTGTAATTTTTACCCAGTTTTGTCTTAATTTATGTATTTGGGCAACTTTTTTATACTTACAGTTCCATTCAACTTGTGTTTTCATTTTTCCATCTTTTTCTTGTTGCTGGATATGATAAATTTTCAACCCTATGCATAGCGCAATTTACCCAAGATAGATTCTTGTTTCATTAAACCCCATAAACCCAACCCAACCCAAAAGGTCCTTTATTATTACATTAAGCCTCATTCCAAATTCAATTTATCTACATGTACCCTTTATTATTAGTAATTCTCGGAATGTAACATTTTGAAGATTCACGTTTCTATAGTTTATATTCAAGAAGAAAGGAGTTAGTTCCTTTTTTTCTCTACAAGAAATTCTGATTACTATTATTCAAAATATTCTTTAGTAAACACTTTGTATACAGAGTAATTTTATTGTGTTTAGCATCAAATAAATTTATTTTATTGCTATTCATATTTTGTTGCAGTTAAAGAGTTAAAACTTACAATTTAGGAGCTTCGAACCTAATTTGAAAATTTGTTTTACATACCTAGAAATATCTGTTATATATTCCTTAAATGCGCCTTAGTCTCAAATTGAATTCGACATTTTAGAAGCAGTGTTATCGTACTCAACTAAGGTAAAAACTTTAAATGAATAAATAACATTAAAAAATAATTTTAAAGTCAATTCCTACTTAGGTCATTAAAGAAAATTTTAATTACTTTTTACTAAATAATTACAATTAGTATAAATAATTAATCCAAAAATGAACGATTTTCACGAAAATTAACCGGGCATTCTTTTTCTCGCGATAAATACTGAAGTCCTCCCATTTTACCGATCGAGCTACTGCCTGTTGATTTCGATTTTCATTACAAACTGCTGAAACTGTATTTAAAGTATTAAAAATGAATTAATATTAAAAAAACTGTGTTAACATCTAGTGCCATTCACTAAATGTTTTAAAAAACGTATTTGAACTGAAGTGGATGAATAACAAGTATTTCATGAATGATTGAAATTTTTAACAAGATATATAAATATATATAGGGTTGATTGGTTCTTCGGTATTTTAAGGCGCAAGAGTCATATTTGACTAAACTGCGCCAAATATATATAGAGAGAGTGTTAACTAACAGTAGCAATTTAAAAAAAGGAAAAATATTGAACTTTAATTCGTCCAAATGTTGTATTCAAACGTGTATATAAACGTATGTATAAAAAATTAATGATCAAGAAGTGAGCCCACTCCTTAAACTACGTAACCAAATAACTTTAATATCTTTGAGACTCCTGCCTATTTATTTTAGCTAGAGTATTAAAATAAAATCAGTCAGCGAAACTTTATTGAATAATTCTTAAAAGTTAAAAAAAAATGTTGATATTCTTTAATATTTAGTAATGAGAGGAAAACACGAATGATAATATTTTGCAGAAACATGAAAGTACTGTAAGTTTCAGTTTGGAAATAAAAAAAGTTGGAATTATTAGGTATTGGAATAACTTTTAAATATTTTTCTATTAGGCAAAAAAAACCTACAATTACAATGATTTTGAAAGATGATATTTTTTTGAATTATAAATAATGTAGAAATATTTTTAGTACACGGTTCAAAAGGTTATTGTGAGAGAAAACTTAAATTTCATGCAATTTTTAAGTAATTAAAATTTTGAAAAACTCTCCAGGGTGAATATTTTTATCTGACAAACTGAACTTTAAGCTTAAGTTTAATTCTTATAGACCGAATTTCCAACACATTTTAAGTTTAAATTTGATTCTTACGGGCCGAATACATAAAATATAGACCTTGAACAACAATATGAACATTAAAAATGCTCAAATTTTTATTTTTAAAACCCCACAAATGGTATTTGAGCACTTTGAGGTATTTAATATGAGTGGAAAATTTAAAAACTGTCAGCTAAACTTTAACTGAATTCCATTTTAAAAAATTTTTTCTTGCAATATTTTGATTTAAATTGCAGTAATCACAAAATAGGTAACAAATTATAAAATCTAATAGAAGGAAAACGAACTCAAATCCTTATTCTTTTACTCTCATTTTTTTCTTTAGAGGCAAAGAAAAAGTGATATTTTCAATGAAGTAATTGCAATCAGAAAAATATTTTCATCTTAAATTTTTGTTAGGAAGTGTGCAAACTCTGAAATCTATACTAACTGCAAAATTTCCAACGATAATAGTTTTTTTAGATTTCAGTAAAAAAATCTTATAAAAATGATGCCAGATACCAATTTCGGTTTATATATATTTAAAAGAATATTTGTTATTTAATATATGTTTAGAAGAATATTTGCTCGTTTATCTCTAAGTTTAGAAAGTTAAAATATTTGCTTTTCTCTAAACGTTGATAGAAGAATTTTTATTTACCTGAGACTTTAAAGGCTTCTACACAATTATGAGATACAGGTTATAATAGATTTCTACCAATTGCCTGATTTTATTGCCTTAATTTTTCTTATGAAAATTTTATTCAGTCTGGCAATAAAATATTCAAGAAAGTTGTAATTTTTTTCAAATCATGCATTATCTGAGTTAAAAATAAAGACATATATATATTTAAAAAATAAATGATGAAATAAAACGACTTTTAAATTATTTAAAAATTATTTAAGATTATTATTTTATTAATAGTCGTAATTGGTTTTGAATGTAATAGAGAGAGAAATAATTTGTTAAATACATAAAACATATAAATTATGTTAGGCATTTCAAATTGGGCTAAATTTCTATATTATGAAAAAAAATTCCTTTAGACAATAAAATGTTATTTTATAATTACATTGTTTGGGTTGTAAAATAAATGAACTTACAAAAAATAGATCTATTCATAACATATTCACTGTCAAATGAGGTTAAAATATAAAATGCATGCCTTACTCTCCTAATAATGTAAACATTATTATATGGATAATAAGATTTCTTTTATTTCCTGTTAGCCATTGTGACATATTCTAAAAATATTAGCACCCTCGCCCAAATGAGAACGTAATGCTAAATGATTTGTCATTAATGTCCTTTTGAGGGAATCTTCAATTTTACTTTTATAGTAATTCTCCTCCCCAAAACGCATCTTTTTTACATGCAATCTTACAGAAGCTTAAAATCATTCAGTACCCAATTTTTTCCAGTACTAATGCAGTCAATAATGGGCTTTAATACAGTTTGTGGAACATTAGTCCATACTAACCGACTTGTTACATTTATATTTGCCTACTTCAAATTTGACTAAAAACCTGACCAATTACAGTATTATTTATTAAGAGACTTTAAAACAGTATTATCTTACAATTCAAATTTTTTATATGAACTAATTTTGAATAAATGCAAAAAATACTTAAATGCTGTTATAAAAATGATTAAGCCAAAGGACTGATAAAGAAATGATGATTAAGTCAGAAAAAGTGATTAAAAGTTATATATATCTATCTTTATATAATTTACCAAACGAGAAAAGTATTATATATTTATTGAGAATGATAGACCTTTTGTGAGAGTTTTTAAAAATTCGAAATTCTATTCCCAAAAACGTAACATCGCCTTTATTGATAGAAAAGGTTTTATATTTTGAGTTTTTAAAAATAAATTTAACAAATGTTATTATGAGTTAATATGCTAATAATTCTTATTTCAATACGCAATAAATATTTTCACCGTTTTTAAAGAAAAGCATTTTAAAAATAAAAATCTAGCAATCATGTGATTTTAATAAAAACTATTTAATTTCTTTTTTAAAAAATGAATATATTGGTTGCTGGGAGTATACAAAAATAAGCCGAAAATACTTTTAATTCATACAAGCACTTTTCACAAGTTTCCATTTATATATATGCATATATATTTGGCTATTATATATATCACAAGAATCTATGTTAAAATGTTGACGTTGTATATAACTCTACCTAATTGCTGTTTATGTATATTATTTACACCTATCTCGGTTAAATATTCGTCAAATTATTCAGAATTGCTCGAAATTACGGCTTTAAAATATTAAATGCTCAAAAAAGCTCGGAAATAAAATCATACATTTCTTACAAACAAAGTTTAAAGCTTTCGTTTTCATTTTGAAAAAGCTGTTATATAGAACAAACTTTAAAAAGAAAGTTTCGGCCAATATCTTACTTTATTTCTTTGAGAGCTTTAACTCTGTGTTTTTTGATAAATTTTTTTGCATGACTATTTCATTTAGAACTTAAAATACTCAATACAATATACTACCATCTTTTTTAATTGTTATTTGATTTCATTCCAGGACGCAATTGCACTTAATTATCGGATCTGAAAATGATTCCTACTCGATTTTTACTTTACTTCAGACTGTTCTGAAAGCCTTTGGTTGGAGTTTTTTTTTAATGTATTATGGGATTCGATAAAATTCAGGATAGGGATTTTTAAATCTAGCTTTCTCAAAATGACATCCCAATTTATTTGAATTTCTAATAATTTTTTTAAAAATATTTTAAATAAAAGATTTTTAAATGTATCAAATACCCTTTTAAATATTTTTAAAATGCATAATTTTTAATAAATTATTTGAATAAAAAATAAAAAAGTGTCGTGAAATATTATTATATTTTGAAATAAATAAAAAAATCAAAAAAAACTCCCATTTAATATTAGGAATTAAATTTTTTATTGCTTACAGCTCTTTAGACGTTTGATAAAAATTACAAAGTGTTATAGGAATTTGAGATATTTTAATCTAGAGAATCTTGATATACATTGATAATTAAAATGCTGCAATTAAAAAAAATTGAATTTGAGGAAATTTCCTTATGATAACTACTTCTTTATTTATATTTAATCTAATAATTAATTTAGTATTTATATTTAATGGTATAATAATTAGTTTTGCAATTTTAAATAGCATTCGGATACTTTTATGACTCACTCTAAAATAAAAGACGAACTAACTGGGAACGTTATTTTAAAATGATAAAGCACTGATAAAGAATAAATAAATGCAAAAAGGATACACCAGAAAAACCTCACAAGCACAATCGTTGATAAAGGAAACATTTTTAAGGAAGTATTTATGATATTTCAAAAGCCATTCTTCTTACCTGACGATGTATTCGGGACTAAAAATTTCTGATTGAAAAAATTTTCTTAAAGTACACAAAGCAATTTTCAAAATACAAAAGCAGAGTTTGAAATTTTGAAATTTTTCTGAAATTATTGTTTTTCTTAACTTAAAATTTTAAAAGAATATTATTGTTCAAAAATACTTTACAAAATATTTACTAAAAATAAGAATTTAATCAGTGAGAAAATTTTACTTCAATTATTGCTGAAAGATTAGAACTTATAGTAAATGTTTAATTGTATTAGTCCAATTAATGAATGTAGATAGGGATAATATTTTATTTCTGAAACATTTTCTCTGACTATTAAGATTATTATGCTATAAAAAGCAAAGATATAAAAAATCATTTAAAGAATGATTAGTATTAAAAGAAATTTAAAATGTCAGAATGTTAGTAAATATTTACTATTTGAAATATTAATTATAAATATAAATATTTATTATTTGAAAATAATTACAAATTAGAAATGAATAAAGGAACAGAGAATGTAAAGAAATGAATATGCATGTTATTTTTCTAAAAAAGCTCTAAATTTTATTTATATATATATATATAAAATTTTCAAATGAGATAAGATATATATATATATATATATATATATATATTTTTAGATATTTTAATATTTGAATTTTTTTTAGAATAGACTGTTTAAAAAACACAATTTTAAAACACACAAACAAAATACACAAAAACACAATTCAAAGATGAGTCCATGCAAGAGTACTTACCAGCGAAACAGTTGTACATGAATATAGTTGAGAGAAAGATTCATAATAATCTTCAATGTATGAAAGCACCGCAATAAAAGATTTAAAAATCAAGTTTTCTGCAAAAGAAGGAATAGTATTAGTTTCAGACATGGAATTATTTATAAAAATAAGAAAATAATGACAAATAAAGAATTCTTTTTTAATTTAAGTTTTTCGAGTCTAATTGTTAAAAAACAGAGAGATAAGGTTATTAATTAATTAATGTTTTATTAGTTATTATAATTAAAGTTTTAGTATTTTATCAATTGATTTATTAGTTATTAATTATTATTAATTTATTAGTTATTATTTGACTTA
>JAOUZG010017696.1:500172-510310 GCA_026289955.1 Argiope argentata | reverse complement strand
TATTATTAATTTATTAGTTATTATTTGACTTATTAGTTATTAATTATGATTAACTTATTCAACTTATATGCATCATGCTAATTAAATATTAGAATAACTAAAAAAATACATTTTGTAATTTCAAAAAAAAAAAAAAGATATGAAATGAAAGATAATTTTTCAGTTTTTTTACATTCATGATCTGAAGTAGAATATTTGCTCGCGTAATTTTGAGAAAATTATGTTTTTATTTTATAATTTTATGTTATTAAGTATTATTGTTAACTATCAGCTTCAAAAATTGAAACAATTACTTTGAAATCTATTCTACAAATGGTTTTGCTACATTTGTTAAATGTATACCATTCGAAGAAATAAGGGTATAAAAAATCTGGCAAAGATTTAAAACTATCAATATATTGAAATTATTATTATTAATTAAGTTAGATGTAAATTCTAATGATTCATACACTTTAAAGTATTTAAAAATATTAATTAAATCCCCGGGTATTGGGTTTAAATTAATATATATTAGAGGCAAACTAAGATCAATTGGATTCACACACTTTTAGGAACTTAAAATTTCACAAACCAGCAAATAAACTGAATCATCCAAGATAAAACAAACTAAACTGTATAGCACAGAGATTGTTCTTATTGTCAAGTTACTGTTAATGCCTGCAAAATCCACTCAAAGAGCAGTGAAGAACAAATACAGAACTTACCAAAAAAGTTTGTCGGGGGCTTCAACTTCTGATACTGTTTGAAGTTTGTGCAAAAATATTTCTGCTTTTATGCAGTTTCTAATCAGTATTCTGACACTTACCTAAATCAAGAGAGATCGGTTTCTGTTTGATGCCGATATCATTGACCCGCAAATTACTGAAAAGTGCCATTTTCTCAATATTCAGAAGAAAAAGAAAAGAAGTGCATTAGTTTGGCGCCAAAAATATCTTCCTTTCTGCACGTTAGATAAGGTAAGCGTCAACAATTGGATACTATTACCATTTGTCGGTGTAGATTTCTTGTCATTTTGAAAAACAAAAATAACTGTAAAACCATTAAAGATATCTGATTCATTTTTTTACCGTGCCTTGAAATATTTTGTTAAATAAAAAAACATTTTGGAGAAGAAAAATTCTTCTACATGTAGTAGGATACTTCAGAAATCTGTAATTGACTTGCAGTTAGCGCTATTTATTGCCACCCGACCAAGGTGAGGTCGACCCCAAGGATAGCAGAGCATCCTTAATTGCTTTTCTACATCTTCCACTGGAGAGATAGTGCAGAATTCTTGCAATAAAGGACATTAAATGCGATAACTTCAAAGCATTTTATTCCTCAGAAATCTCAATTTTAGGGACCGTTTGTCACCCTGTATTTCTGCGGTATTCTTCAAAAGATTGGGACATTAAAAATTGGAGCGTTAAATTTTAAAAATACAACGAGGGAATGTTTGCAGAATTTGAGGACATTTTTAGGTTATTTGAGGTTATTGACAGGGCTTAATATGTCCTTGAACTCCGAAAAAAATTTGAACTTCAGTAGCGATGTAAATTTTTTGTTTGAAGTTCAAAGGCATTTATTTTAATATGCAGAGGTCATTTCATAAAAAGCAATTAAATTAAATGTTTTAGCCCTAAAAATTACATATTTTCTGCATTTATTTCAATGTGTAGCTTGTTAAAGTATAAAATATTAAATAACGGAATAAAATGATAATCTAGTTTGTTTCATTAATTAATTGAATTGAAAAAAGTTTCTAAATTTATATTAGCATTTATTAATACAAATTATTGATTTATTTACTTAATACTATTATTTAATTTAATTTATTAATATTGATTATTTATTAATAAACAAATATTATTTATTATTTATTAGATTATTTATCAAATAATGATTCCCAATGGCCGAATTATGAGTCCTGGGAAGAGTCAACCTTCTAGAGAATATTAAGTTTTATTATTAATAGAGATTTTTTTTACTTAGTTCATACTGAAAATATTTTGTCATAAAATATAATTTGAAAATTCCTAAATATGCAAATAAAAATATTTAAAACTGACAATAAAGTTACTGAAAACAAGCTTGTTAAAGCATAAAATATTAAATAACGAAATAAAATAATAATCTAGTTTGTTTCATTAATTAATTCAATTGAATGAAGTTTCTATATTTATATTAATCTTCCTTAATATAAATTATAAGTAATTATTTAATTTATTAATATTGATTGATTATTAATAAAAATATTAACTAATTAGTTATTAGATCATATATCCATTAATTTTTATTAATTGTTATTTTTAAGTTTTTAGTTTTTTTATCAAATAATTTATTAGATATTAATGAATAATTATTAATTAATTATTAATATACTTTTTAATCATAACTCATGCAACTTATACGTAACATGGTTATTAAGTGTTAGAATAACTAATGTAATATATTTATTTTTATAATTTCAAAAAAAACCGAAATGAAAGATAATTAAAATAAATAAATAAATAAATAATATTAGCTTACTTAAATTCGAGCAAACTTCAATTTTATTTTATAACGTAATAGTCATTAAGTATTTAATGAATCAATTGTTTGTTTGATCGAAGAATAAGTTTATATACAAAATTTTAGTTTATTGTACATTTGTATACCTATTTATCTTCCCTTAAAAAATCGGAAGATATTTGAAACTTTAAAATTAGTACACTTTAAAGGTATCATTTACATCCTTTATTATTACCAGGTAAAATGCTTGTGACAAAGTTGTACTATTTTAAAAACAATTAGTTATTGAAAATGAAGTAATTTTATTTCAGCTGCATTTAAGTAGCATTTATTTTCAGTTTCCGCACTGAGTCTTCGTAATAAAGTGAAATCAGAGGAAACATTGCATTCAAATTGTAACCGCCTCCATTATTTAGCATCTAATCTTGCATGTCATTGTATTTCACCTACATATGGAGCATTTATTGAATCATTGAGTGAGTGTGACGCGTACATCGATATTATGTGAGTACAACCACTAGAAACATGATAAAAACAAGTAATATAAAAAAAATCAAGTCAATTCCCACCTAGATTAATAAAGAAAAAAATTATTTAAGCTAGTTTTTATTAAATAATTACAATTAAGATGAATAATTTATCAAGAAAGGGTTTTCGAAAGAATAGAAAGAGCATTCTTCACCTTCACATGCAAAATATTGAAATCCTCGCATTTTACCGATGTAGAAACTGTCTAATTCTAGAATATCCGAACTTTTATATTAACATATATGCTGAACATGTATTCTTCTTCAAAAGGAAAATGAAAAATCCCAAAATCCATCCCTTTGATAGACTTCTCTTCCCACATAATTATAATTTAAATAATCATTCAAATATGATTTTATTGATATAATATTCTAATATTTTGCGCATATTTTCTTGCAATGAGAAGAGTTACATTTTTTCAAGACACCAAAAATTGGCATGATTGAACTTTTAAAGATAGGATCAAAATAGAATACCATTAATTTCTCTTCCTTCCTGATTACTATAAAAATAGATTTAGTTTAGTTTTGTTAGATTAACGTACCATTGTAAAGCAATGCTAGGAATAGTCTTTGACGGACCTCGTCATTTTGAACCGCTGTAAAATGACGAGGATGACACCAGAGCTGACTGCGATAGAAGATACTTAGGTTTTGGATACTAGGTTTCGATTTTCTTAGATATCTTAGTTGTAAATGATGCAAAATAAATAATCAAAAAATCTGTTTTCGTCCCATTAATATAAACTGCGTTCACATTAGAGACAACATAAAATTTTGCAAAGAGCTTGGCAGTTTTCGGTAATAGCCTTGTCCTCTGACTTCGGGTCAAGATTTAAAAATAATTGTCCAGCCGAATTCAAAACAGTCTACGATTTTACTTACCAGTCTTGTTTCTTTCCATCAGCAGCCGCGATGGCCTGGTGGTAAGGTTTCCACTCATGGGCCGGAGGGCTTTGGGTTCGAACCCGATTCACAGAAGGACGGACATCTAATGGGGTGAGATGCACGTTAAACCAGTCAGGGCCAAAAGTCCTCCTGCTGATATGGTGTAGTGAGAAAAGGCCAGCTCAGGTATCGTCCTCTCCATCTGAACGTGGGTCAAAATTACGAGGTTCGCCCCAAAATATCCCTAGCATTACAATGGGACGTTTCCCTCTGGAGGCATCTCGTAATCGGGAATGAGATGTTTCCAGTATGGTGGTTGGATCCCGCCAACCCGGTTGACACACTAATAGGTGCGGGTTAGGCTCCTCCCATCGATGACGGGACGTACTTCCTTCGGGAAGGGTTGTACCGTGGCCGGTGACGGTCATTAGAATTCAACTTCAGTTGCGGTGGTCCGGTCATTCAGTATTGATGGTTAATCCGTGTGCCTTCGTGGTGGGTCGGAGAGTTCTATGACTTACAATGGGGCGTTAATATAATTAAAATGAGCTAAATATAGTTCTTACAGCAATCAAGAAGGAAGCAGATCCCCCCTCTTCAGACGAGAGTTGGACGTTTGACCTTGACGGATTTAAGTGTAATAGATCCTCTTACACGATGGTTCTTCGGTGTTATAGGGTCTCGAACCTGAAACCCTACGGATCACGTGACAAGACCTTACCGCCAGGACACCGCGGCTCTCTGTAAGATCTTGAATGTCTAGTTAAATTAATCTCAGTTCAGATTTGCCGAGAGTGCAATGTAGCAGATATGTGGTGCACCCTGTTTAAAATAAAATTTGCGACTGCTTTACCTCCTTCCTTGTGTCTCTGACATTTTAATTTGTGGATCACATCAAATATTTGTCGTTATCAATTTTTTTTATTCATCTTGACTCATGCTCTGTGTTTTTGAACTATATTTCAGAAATATTAGAAGGCTAAAGATCTAATGACGTCATAGCCAATCTTCTGGACAATTGTAATGAATAATTTTACTGTGATCATCCCATTTTTTCTTCTTGATAGAAATTTATCAAAACAAATGCGGTCAGATTTTTATTCCATTCACAAAATATTTGACTTCCTGAAGGAGACTTTTGATTTACTCTTCGGAAACATGACATTTTATAATTGGATGCAGAGGCTGTGAAGTATCAAGTAAATATTTTTAAAAGTTCCATCAACTTTTAATGAATAATCCTGTAAAGTTTGAGTTAACAAAAGATGTCACTAGATGGCAGCCTAAATTCACCCGTAGCTACAGAGCAGCTAGAGAGAAGAAAAATACATGATTTCCCAACTGAACTGCCAGTTGTTGAATGCGACTGAAAATGAATTATAAATAACGTTTCATGAATAATTAATTTTAATTTTAGATTACCGCTATTTTAGAAAAAAAACAAAATAATAAAATTTCTCTTTATATTGAAATAAAGGACTTTGACAGATTAAACGAAATTTAAAAATAGTAAATTTTAATAACCTTGAATGTCAATGAATACATTTCTAAGGAAAATGAATTTGCATGGGAATTTCTGTTGATAAGGAAAAATAATTTATTATAAATAAGAGCAGAAAGTTTTGAAGGAACTTTTAAATTAAAACTTTTTTATGGTTTGAATTTTAGTGAAGAATAAAAATTTGATTATGAAAATTTTCTTTATTGCTTGATGTAATTGTTTTCATTACCCGATCCAAATAATTAATATAAGTTGAATTCGATTGGCATAAAATAACATCTTAATAGTGCAGTTTAATAATATAACAATAATAGTGCAGTTTAATAATATAACAATAATTATATTCACTTATTTCTGTTATTATTTTATTTCAATATAAGATTCAAATAATTATTTTTTTTCTATAATAAGAAAATTTGATTGAATATCATTTCAGAATATTTCATTCGAAATTATGTTATGGATTTTTTTTTTACTTTCTATTATTACTCATCTTTTTTGTCGTATAATTGCTATTACCAGACACCTTAAAAATAGTAAATTTTTCAAATAGTTATTTCTTCTTACTGAATTAGCTAATAAATGCTCAGTTAATTTTTTACAATTTGAAATTATTTATTACACGCTATTTTATGCTAAGTCGTAGAAATGAAATTTGTCCCCAACAGTCAGAGATATCTACTTGTCCAAGGGGAAATTTCTGCTGTTTCATCTATGAGAATAAAGAAAATAATTAGGATTTAACAACAAAATACATAAATTAAAATACTAAAGTTAAAGAGAAAGTATTATAATACATACATAGTAATATAACAATAAACAGACACATAATACCTGGAAGTTTATGATTGTATAGATGAGTTAAAAGTGGAAAATTTATTTTATAAAAAAATAGCAACAATTTAATTAATACAGAAATTTTTCTTCAAATACTGATGTTTTACTGATACTAAATATTGATAATGATGAATTATAATACATTAGCAATAGTTTTGAGAGAAGGTTATGAAAATACGGATAAAATTTAATGTTTTAAATAAATTAAGACGAATTCCAAATAATAAGTTTGTTAATAAAATTACTGGCCTTTCTGAAAAGGTGTAGTACTGAAAAAGGAAAAAAAATCACTTCCATAGACATTGAGTTGAGTATTCTTGAGTGTCACTGTTTTCTACATAGATGTGGCGAGATCTGTTTTCATTCTTGAAATGTCAGTCTTAATGTCCTTTTAGGTTTACATTATGTTTAAGGTTACATCATAAGGTTTAGATTTATATCATATCAGCAATTTCAACAAGGAATATAATGGAATTATTATATTTATATGACACCGCCGAATTTGGGCAATGGAATATTTCTTTTTATAAATTGTCACTTAGAAAAAACGGTGCAATTCTAAAATCACTTTTTCCCGTTCTTTCTACTAAAGGAAAATTAACTTTAAGGGGAAAAATGCATCCATATTTGTTCGTATTAGTCACTAAGGACACTTAGACTCGTCAAGTAATTTGCATCTTTCAGATAAATAAAATTGCATTTTTTTTCTATGAAAAATACGGTTAAATTAAAAAATAATTTTAAAACCACTGAGAAATTATTTTGTTAAATTTTTTTTAAATAATTTATCCCGATTTGTATGACGTTTGGCTGATTTTACATCATCTCTAGCTACTTCTATGTACTAGTTTTGGTGACACTAATTTTCTTTTATTCAACATTTATTTTTAAGAAATAAATAAATTTAGTTTCAATTTTTTTTCAAATTCTACAAAGTTAAACATCTTTATTTAGTGTTTCAAGATTATTATATAATGAATAAAAAATCAAAATGAAGTTGCCTTATTTTATAAAAAAATTAATCAAAACTATCTATATATCCCATTTTAACAAATATTGTTTAACAATGTGACAAATTTTAATAAATTTAGTATTATATTTAGAAGCTAGTGCTACCAAAACTAATACATAGAAGTAGCTTGAGATGATTTAAAACTAGCCAGAAGTTGTAGAAATTTTATTCTATTTTACTTTAATCAAAAAAGTACTTTAGAATGAATCCAAAAAATCGAGTTATTTAAATGTTTTAAATGCAACAAATACTAAGAAAATAAACAGAATAGTTTGAAATAACCAGTCGAAAAGATGTTAACCTTAACCTCATTACTGTGGGAAAAAAACTGAAGCATTACTCATTAAGCGATGGAGAAATAATGATTTTTATTGGGAAAGTAAGGTTTCAATTAATAAAAAAATTAATCGCTCAATTAATCGGAATCAATAGTAGCCTATGTCCTGTTTTAGACTATAATCTACCCCGTGAAAAATGTCATCCAATTTCTTTCAGCCGTTCTGGCGTAATTGAATAACATAATCCAAACTTTTACATTTATAATAATATTATAGATAAACCTATAAAGGATTTTTTCAGTCTTCAGCTTCACCAACAATCAGTTTTTAGTCACTTGAAATGGCGTTAAGTTTCGATTTTCATTTCGAAAATTCACGATATTTGGTAAATTCTGGTACATGTGAAATAAAGGAGAAAATGCGGCGATCATTAGTCTAACTTCGATATGAAACCACCGATTCCGTCTTCTTTTTGACGCACCCTCCCCTCTGACTAATGAACCCAGTAAAATTATCTAAACTAAGAACCTTTAATTCCATTCCCCTTTTCTTTCATCTTTTATTTTCTCGCTTATTAAAATGATCCGAATCTAAACTAACTGACCCTGTATAAAACTGCACACCACTTGATTATCATTCGAATACTTTCAACTAATTTTATAGAAATTTTACTAAACACTCTCAGAAAGTATTCATGAATTTAGCTATTGAAACAGCGACAATACCCCATATTCTCCAATAAAAGCGTTATCCACACCTTCAACAAAAAATTGTGGATCATGAAGAAATACAAATAATTTTTATTGTTGCTACTAATATTTCTTCATATTGTTACGGATAACCCTGGATTCACCTGCAGTAAGTGTATGATGTGAAGACACAATCAGCAGGGCTCAGTAGAAAACAACCACGGTGTTTATTAACACTAACAACCTAATACAAAGACAACGAATGCACAGACGACAAATGAATATTGTCGAGTTGAACATAACAACAGATAGAAGACTATAAGTAGAAATCGCCCACGGCACACAAAGCCAAACAGAATCCAGCACGAGAAGGGATCATTGAAGATTTACTTTACGGTCTGACCAAACGGCTGAAGTTCTCACTGTCTCCTCACTTTAGCTGCTGTCTCTCTACCACACGATTGGCTACTCCTAACACTACTTCTTCCTCAGTAGACAACACGACTCGGCACATTGCAGTTCAGCCCTCGCTTGAACTCCGCTCAACACTGATACTTTGCTGTTTTCCTCCATCCTCACGAAGACTCGTGGCTTGCCTTCTACTCCAACACTTTTTCTGGTTCAATTTACCCTGAAGTTTGAGTCTACTGGCGTTTTATAGCTTTCGGAGTCGGGTCGAGAACCGTCTGGGCCAATAATGTTGCATCTCTCTTTTTAACCGACAGATCATTAAAATTCTAGAAGTACGCAACAATATCCATTTTGTCACTAAAGTTGATAAATTCATCGCCAAGCTCAGAGATCACCTGCTCAGCATGCAAAAAGACTGATCGTAAAACGGTCTTTCTTACGATAACACAATTCGTGACAAGAAGCAAAATTACATATTTGTAACAATATTTTTTTTCTTCCATTGTTAATGACCAAAAGGTGGAAAATCAACTTTTTTACCATTTCAAATAGTTTTCTGATTAAGGCATGCTTTAATACAATTTTTATGTACAGTATCAATTAAAACTAATGTTTAATTTCATAAGAAGGTAGCATTTAACCAAAAAAATTAGTGAATTTTTAAAATTTTTAGTGTTATCACCTTTTTAGCTTGCCGGTTTGCTTTTGTATTAAATTAGGCTGATACTAGTTTTATTGAATAAGAAAGATAGTGAATAATCCTATGAAGTATCGTGCAAATTAAAAAATATATATTCAGTACACCCAAAATTTTAATACTGAATTCTTATTATTTCTACCTTTGTAGTTCTTATTAATGTGATTCTATCCAGCAATCATGTTAAGGGGTTGAGCAAGTTTTTATCACTTTATTTCCAAGAGTGAATTTCAATTCTTAAGTGAAACGAATAGAATTTTTCAGACTTAAAATACATTTGATATAAGTAATTGTGAAAGGCTTTTAAAATAATATTTGTATTTTAACATTTAAATTGAAAAAATTCTAAAGAAGTCGTAAAGACTACATTAACTACGAAAGATTGAATTGAAATTTTTATGTAAGCAATAATTTCAGTGGACCTGTTAGTAGCAAAAGATACTGGAACAAAAACAAATATACTAATAATGTAATAATACATTTTATTTCTATATTTAAGTTTCCATAGCAATTACATGAAACTTAAAAAAAAATTCATTTTAATTATTGTTGTCTCTCATTACCATGTTGTCCAGTTAAATTGTTCTTTCTTTAAAAAAATAATGTATTGGTTTAAGTTAATGTGTTGGCTATTCAAAACAGACTTCTGAGTTAACACTCTGAAAACAATAAATTCATGGTGATTACTGTCGATATTCTTTATTATGTAGTACAATTGAATTGTACTTTATTTTAGAAAAAATTATTGCAATTGTTTGAGTTACTGTGTTAACCATTCAAAACAGCTTCTGAGTTAATCCTCTGAAAA
>JAOUZG010017696.1:474052-484383 GCA_026289955.1 Argiope argentata | reverse complement strand
ATATATATAGGGAGAGTGTGAGCAAATAGTAGGAATTGAAAAAAGAATTCAAATTTGAGTTTCGAGTATTGGTGTGTTAACGCATACCAAGGATTAATTACCAAAGGATATATGTTGTAAAAATCTGTATTTCGTAATTATTATTCAGTGCCCTTCGAAGGTGTTCGTTTTGCCCAAGGTCTTGAGAGTATTAGTCCAATAGAGAATTTGGGTAGTAGAGATCGGCCAAAGCATACAAAGTTCCCCTTTGTATGCAAAGCATAGAGGATCCTCTTTCCTGCTTTCTAGACAGAATCCAGCAGGAGAGGGGATCCTCATATCTTCACGCTACGACCGCTCCAAACGGATGAAAAACCCACTGTCTTTTCACTTTTGCTGCTTACTTACTACCACACGACTGGCTATTCCACATACTACACGACATTGCTTTCACAGTAGACAACAAAACTTTGTCCTGTTGTCCGGAAATCAATTCAGTTATGTTGTCGTGTTGTCTGGAACCAACAGAACAGCAGTTCAGCACTCGTTTGAGTTCCAGACAACACTAACACCTCGCCGTTGCTTCGGTATCCTCTCGAAGACTCCTTACTTGGCTTCTACTCCAATGCCGCTTCCGGCTGAATTCAATTCACCTCTGCTACCTAGGACTGCCAGCGTTTCATAGCTCTTGGGAGGCGGGACGAGAACCTTCTGGAACGATTAGGGTGTATCGCAGTTTCTTTTGAACGGATAGATAAATTCCCGAAATTTTCAGCAATATCTATTTTGTCGCCAAAGGTGACAAATTCGTTTCCAAATCGTCAGATGGTTAAAAGCACTGAGATTACCGACGCGGCACCTGCTCAGCATGCAATAGGGCTAATCAGAAAACGGTCTTTCTTACAATGACACTATTCATGCTGAGAAGCAATATTAATAGCTTTGTATCAATATTTATTGTCTTGGGAAAAAAATATATAATGGTGAATATCATCAACGCTATTCAGTAAACGAATCCAAAATACAAATAATCTGTATTTCAAATGCTAAATAATTCCCATATTTATTTATTTTTTTAATTTAGAAAAAAAAACATCTTTGAAATCAGAAAATTTATAAGAAATTAAGTCCCCTAAAGTATTCTTAATAGAAAATGTTTGAAGATCAATAAAGTATCTTTTTGATATTCTTCTTCAAAACAATAGTAAAAATCTGAAGAAAAAAAATTAAGATATCGAAGAAAGTGTTCATGATTAGTAAAGAAAAACGTCAAAATGAGCTTCCCGTCATCGAATGCGATGCACATTATGACTTAATTTCGATGCAACCGGAAGTCTATTTTGGAAAGAAGTGTATCGAGAGCAATAAGGATATCACCTTCGAACCGGATATTAAATCCCGATTCAAGATTCATAAAATCGGCACTCTCAATAATGATGAAAAAATTAAACCTCTTGGTTTAATTAACTTCTTCTCTTTTCTCTTGGTTCTTTTTGTAGATTTAATGTTTGAAGTCAAAAGTGAACTCGAATAGAGTCTATAGAATCAAATATGGTAGTTTTTGAAATTTAAATAGGTTTTTTTTAACAAAATAAACGATTTCTATTTTTGAATATTTCTTTAAAAAATTTCGAATATAAAATTTTTTTTTGATTGTAACAACACTAAATATTTTACTTTTATACTTTTGCATTTTCAATCACTTTTGAAAAGGAAATTCATAAAATATATATTTGTTAAGGAAGTATCACATAGATATATTTAAACTACTACTAACTGCTTTATAAGAACAACATTTATTTCAGGTATAGTTTTATATTTTATTGGTCATATATGCATTATGCCATTATTAAGAGAAAATACTGTTAATTTATTTTATTTCGATATTCAGAGTTAGCGAATAACATCCACCATTTAGTATTCTGTCATCAAATATGGTGAGAATGAATATTAAAAAATTAGTCTAATATGACTTATTGAAGATTAGTCGCAATATAAAATTAAGTCAAGATATAAAATTTTTATTTTATTTACTTTTTATAAAATAATTATAATTGTTGTTGTGGTTCTCGTGTTTCACTTTACAATCGAAGGTTGCAGTAGCTTCTGAAGGTATTTACCCCTAAGAACTCGAAATGATCTGACTTTTAACACACACACGTCACAAAAATTTTTTACGGAGCGGACTTCATTCGTCTGTGTGTGTGTGTGTGTGTGAATTTATATCTATTTTTGAGAGGTGGTGCTCTGTAGGCTAGATTATTTGACCCAGAAGTACCAAATTGGCCACAGTCTGCCAAGTTTTTAGAATTTTTAATTAGAATTTCAATTAATTAAAAATTAAGTTGAATTTTGATATTCTTTTCGTGATAATTTCTAAAAAAATTATCACATAATAATTAATTCTGCCCTGTATATAAATATATTTTTA
This sequence comes from Argiope argentata, assembly GCA_026289955.1. NCBI lineage: Eukaryota > Metazoa > Arthropoda > Arachnida > Araneae > Araneidae > Argiope > Argiope argentata. The sequence continues at coordinate 481,973 of JAOUZG010017696.1, read as the reverse complement.
TATATATATATATATAAATATATATATATATATATTATTTAATATGCAAATCTTTAATAAATGTTATCGATATTTTGAAAATAATTTTTTCCTAATTTCCAGCAGAACAGAACGCCGTCTCATTCTGGTCACTTCACGGTTTGGTGGGCATGTTTCCAACAGTAGATTAGATTCAAATTCGAATTATTTCCTTTGTTTCCTCAACTATGTGATCGCTTGGAGCTTTGCATTGAAAAATACATATTATGTTTACGAGTCGTATAAATCGCAAAAATTAGCAAGTCGAGTATCGCAAAAATTAGCAAACAGATGATTCAGATATTTAAGATTTTAATATTGCCATAAATATTTCAACATATCTCAATTAAACGGGATCATGTACACAATAAACTGAGTAAATATATGAAGGAATTAAAATTAGTTTTCGCATTTTATAATTTGGAGGAATCCTGGACATGAAGTTATACTTACTGAATTTAAAAAAAAAAAATTCAATCTGAACATTATTTCCAGCGAGTCATCCGGTTGCCAAAGGCGATTAATTTTATAATAAAGGGAAAGATTCATTCTTGATGTGACTAAAACTACGTGAGTTATAAAAATTTGTGTATTATAATTATCTTACAAAAACACATGACTCCACTCCATTGACCATTAAAAGATTCGAAAATCTGTCTCCACTGTTTTCTCAAGCCTAAAATTATGAAAATATTGACTGTTCTAAAATTGTATTTTTCCAAACTTCATAAATCTTTCAGATTAAATCACAATAGATAGAAATGTATATTTATCTATTTATAAGTTGGAATTCAACAATATTTTGTAGAATTAATTCTTTTAAGTATAATGGACTGAATATTATTCAGATTTAACAACTTTTTAAAGTATAGTTATTGAAAGGAAGATAACAAAATATCATTATTTATGATCTTTAAATATTACTGAAAGCAAAATTAAAAAGTGAATTTTAATGATGAAACAAAGAAGCTTTTATGGAATAATTCTTTAAAATACTGCATAACTTATTCTGTAGCTCACATAAGACTTCAATGTGGAACTATTTTGCTTTCTACACTTATATATATATATATATATAATATGCTTAATTTCAGCAAAACAAATTTTTTTTATATTAATCGATTATTGGTTATTTATAATTAAATTTAATGTTCACATTTTTTAGAGAACCAACGAAAAATTATGAATGTATAGTACAGTGGATAGAAAAACTTAGGCTCTGTAATTGTATGGGTTATATGACTATTAAAATTTGAAATTAAAATGTATTTTACCAAAGAAACCATTAAGAGATCAATTTACATAAGATATTTTATTTAAAGTCTCGGGTTCGAGTCCCAGTCATAGCATGGTTGTTTTTCTGTGTGCTATCTGTGAGATGTTTGAATGTGCCCCCTGTAAAAAGGAAACAAGCAAGTGAATGTGATGAGAGTGTAGCTAAGACATACTCTTGATCCCAGTTGGCGCTTAAAATAAGAGACGTGCCCTCAGATTAAAATCGCTGTCTGCGTTATGGAATTCGTCATTGGGGAGTTCCATTAGTAATAAAAACCACAACAAAGTTTTTAAAAATGTTAATTTTGACCAACCAGCTGATGGTCAAAAGCGGCATGTTAAAAAAACAATAAACTTTCAGCATCTTATTCTAATTTATATTTCGATTTTAAAGTCAATTTTCATACTATATTTATTTGTTCCTTGCAGTAATTTGACTAAATTTATTTAATTTATTTTCAAAGGTAAAAACATATTTCGAGTAGCATATTTAATATGCTTTCAGAAACCTACCCGTTCTGTTCACAACCTCTGGTTTCAAAATAATTTGCATCTACATCTGTCATATACGACACTTTTTCTTTCTCTAAGAACGATTGGTTATTCTAAAACGTGCATCTTCCATTGATCGCACCTGTTACCTTGATGTTGTATCGAATTTCTCTTTCCATTCATTTTCTTTTTCACTTTCCCTCTCGAATATGTTTAAGGCACTGTTGCCTTGTATGCTGATGAGAGATGTTTATTGGCTTTTCTTCAGCAGTCGGAAGGGATCAAATAAAAGAGAAATATCATCGAATTCAATAAAAGAAGCAAAGGTTCAGCGTGGGTTCCCCGGGTCGTTGAAAGGAGATATCGGAATAATTTTAGCAAAAGCAACATTTTACCTTAGAGTTTTAAAAAGGCTATTTATATCTCGTCGTTGCTATTTTTAGTATTTGAAAATTATCGGAATAGCAATTTCAGTTTATTATGGTAAGTGGGTTATGGCTCTTGGGTGGTGGGTGTACCTCAAAGTGTGTTCCATGTTAATAGACAATCAAACTAATAGAAAGGTTCTCTCAAATGTTTCTCGTATATTCTGTAATAAAGGAGAATTTATCTCTGAAACGCTTGTTTTCCCAATCAATTGAAAAAAAAAGAGTAGCATGAGCTTCTATTGCATTCAAAAAATCATACACCAAATTTGATAAATTGAAGACATAGCGTTTTCGAGCTATCGCGTTTCAATGGGGGGATTGGGGTTAAAGCAAACCCCAAGAGACAATCAATCTCTTACAGGATTTGGCTCAACATTTGTTAGGTGTCTATATTTTAGGTATACATTTACTGACACGTGTCAACTCTGACGTGAATTCTTAGACGTGTTGACCTTGAAAACGGATAAGCAGGGATCGCTTAAAAGAATCTTTTTACATCAGCGATTCTCTAATCATTCACTCGGCACGTGGAACTGATGGCGGAGTACTTTTCCAAAATTTCAGATGATTCAATTAAACAGAAAAAGAGGAAATGGAGTAAGGACTAAGAGAATGTTTTAGAATTATGGGCTGAATTAAGCTAAAAATTATATATATATATATATATATATATATATATATATATATATATATATACACTGAAGTGACAAAAGTAATGGGATGACTGTTAATATCGTGTCGGTCCTCCTTTTGCCCGGCGAAGTGCAACAGCTCGACGTGTCATGGAGTCCACTAGTCGTTGGAAATCCTCTGCAGGAATATTGAGCCATGCTGTCTGTATAGACGTTCATAATTGTGAAAGTGTGGATGATGAAGGAGTTTGGGCGCGAACGGACCTTTTGATGATGTCCCATAAATGCTCGATGGGATTCATATCGGGCGATCTAGGTGGCCAGATCATGCGTTGGAGTGGTCCGGAATGTTCTTCAAACCAATCGCGAACAGTTCTGGCCCGGTGACATGGCGCATTGTCATCCATAAAAATCCCATCGTTGTATGGGTACGTGAAGTCCATGAATGGCTGCAAGTGATCTGCAAGCAGCTGAACATAACCATTTCCAGTCAATGATCGGTTCAATTGCACCAGAAGACCGAGTCCACGCCATGTGAAAACAGCCCACACCGTTATGCAGCCACCACCAGCTTGAACAGTGCCTTGCTGACAGTTTTCGTCCATGGCTTCGTGGGGTCTGCGCCACACTCCAACTCTACCATCAGCTCGTAACAACTGAAATCGTGACTCATCTGACCACGCTACGGTTTTCCACTGGTCTAGGGACCAGTCTATATGATCACGATCCCAGGAGAGTCGATGCAGGCGATGTCGTGCTGTCAGTAAAGGCACTCGAGTCGGTCTTCTGCTGTCATAACCCGAGGAAGACATATTTCGCCGCACAGTCCTATCGGACACGTCCCTCGTACGTCTCACATTGATTCCTGCAGTTATTTGATGAAGTGTTGCGTGTCTATTAACATTGACCATTCTACACAGACGTCGGCGGTCTCGGTCGTTAAGTGCAGGTGGTCGCCCACTGCGCTGTCCATGATGGGATGGGATGCCTGAAATTTCATACTCTCGCCACACTCTTGATACTGTGGATCTCGGAATGTTGAATTCACTAACGATATCCGCAATGGAATGAATGACCCATGCTTCTAGCTCCAAGTAACATTCCTCGTTCATAGTCTGTTAGTTCTCCTCGTACCGCCATAAATCACGAAAAACCTGTTCACAGGAATCACTTGAGCACAAATGAAAGCACTGGAAAACGAACTGCGCATTTATACGTTTTCGCTGCGATACTACTGCCATCTGTATATTTGCATATTGCTATCCCATGACTTTTGTCACTTCAGTGTATATACATTGTATATATACAATGTTGCTGAATTCGAAAACAAATTCAGAAAGGCATCAAGAGAATAACAAATCAAATAATAGGTGCATAGGGTTCAAACTGACTTTCATTAGGGAAAAATCGCAAAATATTGGGAACTTGAGAAGAGTTGAGAATTGTAACAAATTAAAGAAAAAATATCAAATCCTTTTTCAACAATGAATTTGTTTTTAAGTGAAAGTACATTCTTAAAAATGTTTTTTGATGTAGGTAACATGACGATTTGATGATCCAATTAGTCGTAAATTCCTGAAAACGAAAAATTACTTTTCAACCCTTATCTGAAAAAATAGCAAAATCTGAAGAAATATAAAAGGCGGGAAATGTACAATTTATAATCTTTAATTTGTTATAAGCAAGTAGTGTGAAAACTAAAGAGCTAAAAGTTCCAAAAAACAATGCAATCCTTATCTGAAATAATAAAAAAAACCTGCAGAAAAATAAAAGGATGAAAATATAAGGAATTTTATATTCTTTAATTTGATATTAACCTGTAGTGTGAAAACTGAAGAACTAGAAGTGCCAAAAACATTTCCTTTCTAGTGTTTTTTTACACACTAAATAGAACAGTTATAATATTGTTTAAATAGCATGATTAAGTAATTTTACTGAAAGTAGAATTATTTCTGTGATTTTTCAGACAGCTGATGGTGGCTAGAATATAAAATAAGATGTATGCCTGATGTCATATATCTGAAACGTCATCAGCCATAGAGATCATATATGGCTACTACACATTTTAATGTTAGAAGCTGATGCCATGCAGCTAATAGTTAACTAATATAAATTCACATAAAATTAACATTCATCTGAGAAAAGGTAACGTGACATTAAATTTCAAAAAACGAAATGTACAATTGTGGAATCTTTTTTCCTAAAAATTAATAGAGGAAAAAAACTTTTAAATGCAAAGAATTGTTAAAAGAAACTTGGTACTAGTTTAGAAACTAAATATTCTCAACAAGAACTTGCATGAAAATTCTAATTATAAACAATATTCTCTTTATTCATAATTCGTGGAAGCTTTGTCTTCATTTACACCGTTCTTTATGGGTGCACTTTTTAAAAGTATACTTTGTTAACTTTGCCATAAAATATCTCCTATCCGAGGCGTAATGAATGTGGGATCACGAACCTGCTAATGTAAAGAGACTTATCGATTGATCCTTCTTACGGCTATTTCCCCCGAAGAATTTTTTATTGCTGAGTTAAACCACCTGTTCTGAACTAGAAGAAAGAAATGATTCGATTACAGAGGTATTGATTCCATTAAATAGATTTCAACTGAAGTTTTCTGATGAAGAAAAGAAGTTACATTCTTACAGCACATAGAATGTTTATAAATTGTTTCATTTTTGACGACCTTTTTTTTGAATTTGTCATAGAAGTTTCATATTATTGCCAATAAAATGTAATGGTACATGTTTTTTCCTATGAGAATCTTCCTGTCAAGACAAATATTCGAGGAATAGAATATGTCAAAACGACTAATAGGAACTTTGTGAACGAGTTCCAATTTCCTGGAACCTGGAAATTGCCATAGACATGTTAAAATGCACTTTCCAAGGAAAATCATCAATGAATCATCATCAATTTAAAAAGGATCGTCAATCTCATTTCATTAATCACATGTGGAATTTTAAAAAGCATGTTCATTCAAAAAATTATTCGCTGCTTACGGCCCGAATTCAAAAAAAAAATCTTAAAAACACTCTTTGTTTATCTCTAAAATAAGGATTCAAAACTAATGCGAGTAGTTAATGGCATAACAGTTTTGCACGAGGAGCAATTATTGTTTTGCTTTGAAGAAATTAAAAGATTGTATACGTATATTTTCTATTAGAACTCTAAGAAAGATCACAATAAATCAGTATTTTTTTAATCAGTTTTTCTTTTGATAGATGACCACAAATAGCATCACACTGAAACTTTAAGAATTCATAACTTTTTATACCTTAATAGTGTTTCTTTTTTGTTCTAAATCTATCCACATGTCCGGAAAAGGTTATCTGGCTTATGAAGCTCTATATTTTTCCATCAGTGAGTTGTTGGGGAGACGAAATATACTAAAGCGTGTATGAGTTGATGGTGGTTTTGGTTCGTGATGTTGTGTCTAATGCGTTTGATGACTTTTGCTGAAGGTAGAGGGCGCAACAACAACTGTACGGAGGTTGCATGTCCATATCAAACCCAGGTCACCATTGTGAATCAAAGATAAAGACCGGACTCGAAACATTAAGGTTTATAGCCGAGTAACATAGCCATTATACAAAAGTAGTTACTTTTGCACAGAGGATATTATCATGCTTATGATGCTTTCACTACAAGCAAAACTCCGCTTGATGATTGTCAACTTTGATTCATTATTCTTTATTGTTATGACCAGCTTTTAAAATATTTTATAAATAAGCTGCACGTAATATCTGAGGTAAATTATTTATAGATAATTCTCAAGCTTGTAACACACGTGCGCATATATATATATATATATATATATATATATATTGATTTCACTAGGTTTATTGTTATCACCAGCTTTTGAAATATTTTATAAATAAATTGTACTTACTATTTAATGGAAATTGTAGAAATATAATTCTCAAGCTTGTAACACATACACACATGCATATATGTATATTTCACTAGGTTTATTGTTATCTGGAGACCTTTAAATATTTCATTAATAAGATGTACGTACTAATTGATGGAGATTATAGAATTATAATTCTCAATCTTGTAACTCACACACGCTTTTCACTAGGTTATCATTTAAGAGAAAGAAAATGAGATCAATTTCTATCAGATGGATCTAAAGAGGGACATATTGTTGGAAGGTTAAAAGATGGTCATCCTCAAAGGAATGGAAAATAGTTAAGGTTAAAATTTCCCTTCTCCTACAATTACATTATAACTTCCTTAAATTCTGATTAAAATGTCGTGGTAAATTCACAACAAATTACATGTTTCACTTCGAGATAAATATATATGTACTATGCTTGGTATTTCTAAGTTAAACAGCCTGGCCATTAAAATTCCAATACAGATAGAGATACAGTTACGCTTATATATTCCTCATTATTATTAGTGGAGATAGAATAGATAGTATTTATTTATATTAAGGAGATATAAAATATAAAAGTATTTTGACAATTCTCAATTATTTTTATTATATCAGCTTTTCAGTCCCTATCATTTTTTGAAGAATGTATTAAAGTATCAACTTTATAATTTTTATTGGAATTCAATTAATATAAAAGTTATAGATATGTATACATTAATCAAATTAATATATACGTTGCTCTAAAAATATGATATGCACCCCAATATGGCAGCCTTAATGTTTTTATTCAACAGTCAAGTAATATACCAAACATTTTGAATTTCTAATTATGTTAACAAAAAATATTCTGTTTACTTTTTATTAAATAATTACAAATAATATAAATAATTTATCAAAACATTATTAATTTTTGCAAGAATTAAACTCACATTCTTCCCCTTCACATGAAAAATACTGAAATCCCGGCATTTTACCGATTGAGCTAATACCTATTGATTTTCCTTTGTATTACATACTTCTAAAACTATACTTAAAGTATTAAAATTAATAAAATTTAATTGATGTATTAATATTTGAAAAAACTGTATTAACATCAAGTATCATGCAATACAAGTTTCAAAAAATGTATTTGAACTGGAGTGGGTGGATAAAAAGTATTTTATTAACGATTGAAAATTTGAACTATATAT
>JAOUZG010017696.1:459405-473652 GCA_026289955.1 Argiope argentata | reverse complement strand
GGAGAGCATGAACTAATAGTAGGGATTGAAAAAGAAATTTCACGTGCAGTTGCGTTACTTTTAGCATCCTTTTTTTTCTAAAGGAAAAATATATGTTTCTAATGAGCTATTAAGACTCATGATGAAAATACTGCGATAAATCTTACTAAATTTTTAAAATAATTGAACAATAAAAATTTATTCAAATTCCCTACTTCTTAACAGGCTTTATTTCAATGAAATATATATAGATTTATTTGACAATGATCATTCTCATAAGAACAAAGCAATTTTCTGATGAAAATCGTAATCCCTTCGGATAACACCCTGGATTAACCTCCCTACTCATTTCATTTCCTCACTAATCCTCAGATAACTGAACTCGTTAACAAAATGAGTTGGTTTTTAAAGGACATTTTATTAATTTCTCCAATCTTCAGCCATTTATTAAAAGGCAAGAACACATAGAAAGAAAGTCAAGAAAGTTTTGCTAGTAAGAGTCGGTTAATCTCCTTATTAACTTAAGTGAAATTAATTAATTAGAGAGGATAACAGATTTTCAATTTCTCAAACAAATTTTCCTAATAACAATGAATTAAGTCAAATTCAAATAAAATTTTCTCTAGATATAAATGAAAAGTATTGAAAATTGCCAATTAATATCTTTGAGAAGTTCTGGCAGATATCGTTGAGATTCAACCAGATATCGTAAGTTAAAGTTATTCATCAGTTCAGTTATACTTATAGAAGTTTGTTTTCTTGGAGTTGTGTCGTTAGCTTCCTACGACAGATAACATCACGTGGCCCGAAGTGCTCTTTTGTCTTAATGGTTATGTTACTCGGCTACAAGCCTGAATGCTCTAGTTCGGTCCTATGGCTATCCATATCAGCAGCAAGATTTTCAAAAGGTGTCAAAATAATCGAAGGGTTTATTTGAAATTAGAATGTATTGAATGCGCAGATGATTCGATTTCCATTAAAAGAAATCGAAATTATGTATAAAATAATATTATGCAAATTTTTGTCTAGGAGCATATTTTGTAAATGAGAATAATTTTGAATCGTCCATAGATAAAAGTTTCTTTTTCTCTTTTCTCAACTATTTCGATACCTTGCTTCTTACTTAGATAATTGTCATACAACTAGTGTTGCCTTATTAAACGACATTATTATTATATATTGTTTCGAAAAATCTCTCAAGAACGATGTGAAGATGCAGATAAAATGCAGACTTTATTGTCTGAGAAACTGTATGAAATATTCATCACACAAGCTACAAATACACAGCAAATTAACACCATTTAATCCACTAATTAATTACGGTAACAGAAAATTCTAGAACTCACGCCAAAAAGAAAAGACGTTCTCTCAAGCCAAGATCAGCCAAGTCAGATCGTTCTCCAAACTGACTCTTCGCTAATCTTAAGCTTGCCTTATATAGTGTACTTTTAAAGTGGGCGGGGCAAATGCAAAAACAGCGTGGACACTCCAGGCGAGTGTGGAAATTTCTCCAGCGTTTCCTAGGAACAAATCTTATTTCTTAGCTTCCACTCACGTTTTAGAGTGTAGTAAAAACCGTTAGAGGCATCATTATGCTTTCAATTTATACATTTAATTTTATACAGTTAAACTATTTACAAATATTTATAATATTTACATCTAATTTACTCAAAGTTCATAACAATATGCTTCAGCATTTGTCAGTATATTTTATTAACAAACTACTAATCTATGCTAATAATAAAGATAAATCTATGTGTTGGCACATTTTACACGCCAATCATTTCCCTACAGTCACCTAATTTCGTGCATGTGTATCTTCGTGGAAAGGAGAGGGAATCTTGGTGAATTTTTTTAAAAAATTTAATTGTATTTTTAATGAACTAAAGAATGCGCTGCATTTTACAGTTTTTCTGAAACACATATCAAAAATATGCAGCAAGAAAATAAATTTTACTCTATTTAAAAATTTCAAATATTCTTTTTTGATCCATATTAATGAAATAAAAGTAAAAAATTTTATTACATTGTAGCAGTTTTTTTAAAATTTACCTAACTTCCAACAATTGTTCGATTGTTTCTCTAAATTCTAAATTAACAAAATTTTCATTGTTTTATCAGATACTGAATGGGAGATTTTCATCAATTGATGAAAAGTGAAAAGAAAAGGATTTTCTAAAACTCTTTACATAGTGTACTAGACAAAAATAAATGTGAATTTACAGTATCATAAAAATAATAAGATAAATGAATATTCCATTTATAATTTTAACACCGTCATGATGTTATGAGATTAATGTGCCTATGAAAAGTTTCATGCACATAATAAGAAAAATAAATCTGAAAATTAACGCATATTTAATTTCCGACAATTTCATGGTATCATAATTATGAATTTAAAACTAAAAAAATTAACTGAAATTAAGGATGCTCAATAACGTTAGCGAACCATCTGGTCGTCAAGGGCGACTAGTTATTACATAAAATTACTTAGTAACTTTGTATAGTAGTATAAAATGAAGTTCTTTGCTCATATCATCCATTATCCAAAAAACATAGTTTTTGACTATTAATTTAAACCTTAAATATGTGATGATAATTAAACACTTTTTCAATTAAAGAAATATCTAAAAGATAATATGTAGATTATGAAGGCTATTGGATCAGTCCTGTTATTTGACAAATTACCATCTTCTCAAAAACTGATTTCAACACTTAGCATTTTTAAGATGTGCTTTTTGTTGAGAGTTTTTATAACGTGTTTATTATCTTGAATTAAATTATCAATCCACACCTAACGTCTTTAATAATGCAACATCTTAAAAAGGTTAATCTTTGATATATTTGAATATATAATCTATATAGTTTTCGAGGCACCGCAGAGACCAAGGCTTCAGCATCAAGCCCCAAGTATCTAAGTTCGAGGTCGAATTGCCCTGAAGAACGGTCGTGTGAGTAGATTTGGTGAACACTAAATCCTCCGAATCCCAATTAGGTTATGTGGTTGTTTGGTGAAGGGATACTACCTCAGATATCATCAACGTCGTCTAACAAAATTTCGAGGTAGTTCCACAACAGCTTAGTGTTTTTTTTTAAACCGAAAGGTAATATAACCAATCTAAACTTGGTAACACTGCAAAGAGAATAATTTGAAACAAAAAAGTTAAAGAAATTTTTGGGGATGGAGGTTGAAAATTACTTTAAGCTAGCTACTTGCTTTTTATACTTGATATGTCACTGAGAGTAATTTTGTATCGCATTAATGGGAACTTACCACTTAGAGATGATATTGTGTATGAAATAGTTTTCTTTCACTAACCAATCAGCCAGGTTGTGTGACATAATGGGATGAAGTGGTACTGATGTCATAACTTTATGGCAACATAATTTTAAATATTCATTACATGGCAGAGGCCATAACAGTTTTTGACTCAGATGGAAAAAAAGAGATACTATTGGATTTACCCTCTCTATTTTCAATATTTTTAATTAAAATTATCACTTAAACAAGCTCCAATTATCATATAAACAGTATTGGTAATTGCTTAGAAAGCTTGCCATTCTAATAACTTCTGCAACATCCTTTTTTTTGGTGGGGGTAATTTGAAAATTGATTGTAGATATTGCATTTCCTTTTGCAATGCTTATGCATTCAAACATTCAAATTAAAGTCGAATAATTTTTAAATTCAATTAGGAGACATTTCCACGTAGTTCAATTTTTCATTTGTATTTGGTTAGACAATACAATTAGCAAATATTTCATTGGAAGTGTATTAAAAAGGTTCTGTAATAAAATCCTTTTATTAAAACTTTATATCTGCTTTTAAAATACTGAAAACAATACTTTCGCATGTTGTTTTGAATTTTTATTTTATTTTTCTGGACAATATTTGTTATTTCCGGCTATTTAACAATTGATTATATGGAAGACTATTATATTTATTATGCGTATTTTTGAATTTTTTTAAAAATTGAGAAAAATACCTTTACTTGCATTCCTTAAGGACACTTTTAAATCTTATTCGAGCCTAGAGTTTCAAGGAAGGAATTTTCTTTAAATCCCTCAATTAAGCATTTAAAGGTAATTGTCATACATTTGTGACAGCAGAACAATCCTCAAGGGCCATGAATACAGGTGGCAGATAAATCAAAAGTTCCTGTTGTTTTTTAAAATCTCAATTACAGAAAAATTATTATTCCATCAATCATTACAATAATATATCCATTAAATTCTCAGCTTAGTATATATGTTCCATAAATATTAAAAAAGTTATTGAACCTCCTAAAAAGATAACATATTCTGTTTGTGACATTTATTAAAATTTCAAAATTTAAAATTACGTACAGGATATTTGAGATATTTAAGAGAGTTAGAGTATAATTCTGCCCCCCAGTGGCCTGGCGGTAAGGTCTGAGCATTGGAATCTTAGGGTTTCAAGTTCAAGATCTGATTCCACATAAATACTGTCATATAAGCCAGTCTGGTGCACACCGAATTGGACTAGCCCAAATATCTGATCACTACTGTGGTGTTGAATTTCGAAAAGGGGTTGATCGTTTAATCGTCGTCCTCGTCATCTGATCGTAGCTCAATATTACGAGGTCCGTCTCAATATTGTCCTAGTGTTGCTTTAAAACGAGGCGTGTATAGAACTAAACTAAAGCGAGAGACTTTTTTGCCTTTAAAATAATCTTTTCTTCTATTAATTGTAATCTTTATTATAAAAATTTCTGTAAATAGATGTTGATGTAAAATGCACTGCTGTGTGGAAATAGGGAAAGATTTCATATGCTACAATTGTCAATCTTTTGAGCTCCCATTTTCTCCTTGAACATTAATAACATCTGTTTGAATGATGGATGAGATCGGAAAGAAAATTCATTATCATAATGGAAAATACTGGATAAAAAATCGAGCATCGAATCAAACACACGTGCTTCAATTTTGTATCTGAAAATCTGAATGCTTCCGGTCAAGGAATGACCAAGAATTAAAATGAAATATTTCCATTTCACTAAAGCATCACAAAACAGTTTTGTACGATGGAGATATACATTTTTACCCCCATACATCTCGACCTTCAAAAACCTTTTCTAACGGAAATTGGAGATTGCGACAATCTCCGATTTTTTTCCCACCTTTATTTGAAAAGCTTCTCTGCCTTCCCCGAGGAATGGCTACAAGTAAAGAAAGGAGATAGATTGCGATTCGAACCGAGTTGAAAAATATTCCATCTCCTTTTTCTGCTCCTTTTGTGCTGAAGAACATGACCGGGTTGACTTCTTTACTGGAGGTGAATTGAGACCACATTTAAAACTGGCCAAGAGACCCGGTTTACATTTGTTCGGTGTCATCAGAAGATTTAGAGAACGATATTCCAACGAATGGGAGTAGTTTTGTTGCAGTCCAGATTAGGCAACATTACCAGATGAAGATAGAAATTTACTAATTTTAAATGTGTTTTATAATAATAAGAAGAAAATTGCCAAAATGAATCTTGAAATATTTATTTATTTTAATTTTCAGTCTCAAATCTTTTTTAAAATCTCTCTTTTAAAAAAAAACAAATTATTGTCGACCATAAGAGAAAAAAGAAGTATTTCAAAAATTTGCAAAACATGTCCACAATTATTATAATATTTTCGAGTGCTTTTTAAACTATTCATTTACATTTTATGTAATTAAAATTTCCCTGCAACTTTCTTGGATATTCTCAAATTAAAGTACATTTTAATCATTAATAACCCGTCTTTACGAAAAATATTTAAGGAGCTGTCTATTAGTGAGCGATGCATTTGATTATCTATAAAAATTGAAATGTGTGGATGAATGATAGTTGAGGGTTGAGAACCGATCGGATCGAACTCACAACGCTAGGATTTGTAGCCGAGTAACACATCCACTTGACAAAAGTAATTAGTCGTATCCCGAAGTTGTTATTTTGCTTATGATCCATCACCACATATTCTTTCAGGTGACCCGGTGGGGAGACGAACAATATTAGAGGGTCTATGAGTTGTTGGTGATGTTAGCTGTTGTTTTTAATGCGCTGACGTCTTTTGTTGCCGGTAGAGGACACCACAACAGTTTACAAGAGTTGCTTATTGAATGTCGTGAGGTTCAATTGTGGAGGATGGTGCTTAAGTGTGTGGACTGATGGGACCAAACTCGCAACTTTAGGGTTCATTCAAAGTTGAAATATCAATTATTTGATGAATTTTAACTTCGTATTAGAGACTTCATCTGGCAACACATTAGGAAGAAATTTTATATATATATATATATATATATATTTCTGCTCTATTTTTTTTATCAAATCATTTTTATATCATTATATTAAATATTGAATCTTTTTTATATTATTACATATTAAATCGATTTTTATTTTTTATCACATTAAATCTTTTTTTATTTTTTTATAACTTTTTTATTTTTAAAATTTAAATATTTTTTATTAAACTTCATTTTTTAAAATTTTTTATTCTATTAAATTTTTTAAAGTTTTTATTATATTAAAATTTTTATAATAGTAAATCCTTTTTGTTCATTTTTATAATTTTTTAATTCAAAAAATAGCTTTTGATCTGCAAATAGAACATGTTACTTAAATGCGAGTTATTATCAGACTAAGAACAGAAACAGGGAAAAAACACAATTACGTCTATTCCTACTTAAATCAGTAATTTTTTTATTTTAATTACTTTTTATTAAATAATTACACTTAATATAAATAATTTATCAACAAATGATTGATTTTCTCTAAAATTGAACTCGCAGTTTTCATCTTCACTTGAAATATACCAAAATCTTTACATTTTATCGATTGAGTTACTACCGTTTGGTTTCAAGTTTCATTACAAGCTGCTGAAACTCTATTTAAAGTATTAAAAATTAAATTTAATTAGTGAATTAATATTTAAAAAATTGTATTAATGATCCACTAATCCACTAATATGTTAAAGATAATTCTAAGTTTTAATAATCTTAACAGTAAATGTCAAGTAATGTTAAATTTAGAAAAAATGTATCTGAACTTGGGTGGATGAAAAGTGTTTTAATAACGATTGAAAATTTGAACAAATATAAATATAGGATGAGTGTAAACAAATAGTAGTAATTGAATAAAAAATATATACACACGATATAAACATAAAGCGAAATGAATTCATGTTTGATTCAATTCAGTTTCATGTTTGATTCAATCATAAATATTTCGCGCTTTTGTGAAAATGTCGTTCAGTAAAACATGAAAAACTACTCTTTATGGATCCGGCAAGATTTTCAATAATTTATATTTTTCTTATCAGATAGATGATTATATAATCAGATAAATAAGAATATTTTATTTTATTTTATAGGAATGACAATATTTTATCAAAGATTGAGATCATTACCAAATCAATCCTAAAATGTAGAATAAACACCATTTATATAAGAAACTAATTAGTAATTTCAGTTAAAATCAATATCTTATACCACAAATTAATTTTATTTTTTGTTTATTTTTATTTTATTCTATTACTTAAGTAGATATATCATAGCATGAACTTTTATTGAATATATATCTCACAGAAATCCATATATATTTTTTCAAAATCGAAAACAGTTAAGAATAGAATCTTCCTTGTAGCAAACAAACTAAACTTTGTTTCATTACAAACTTTATCACTCCAAACTAGACTGAACGAAGTTTCAAACAAGGATAACCCTTTAAAAAACTTGTACTACCTTCCTTTCTTTGCTGCGCCAAAAATACGGACTTTGCTTAATTGCTGACAACAATTCCGTGACAGGTCGGAACAACACCCTTAAATAAAGGAGAGCGATCACTCTTGGGATCGTCCAGTGCCCTCCTCCTCCCCCTCTCCGTATGCAAACTATCTCAGTTAGATTCCGCCCCATTCCTGTTACAGTCAGCGACTCTCCGGAGGACAAGCGCGTGACGTCACCGCTGGCAATCTGTTAATGGAGAGCAATTAAAAGAAGAGAGAGAAGCTCTGCACAGGAATCTGAGGGTTGTTCGTTTCCATGTAGCATTTTCTTAGGAGGATTTTTTTCTTCAAAATTTGGCTTGCAGGATTTGTTGTTCGTAACTGGAATGTCTTCAGTTTGTTATTTCAGAATATCTGTAATTCATATATAGGAAAAATGACTCATAAAACCTCTTAAATGTCCATATCAAATCTCATCAATATTTATTAAAGATTTGAAGTATCTCATAAATATCTCATCATTATGTATTAACGATTTGAAGTATCTCATCAATATGTATTAAAGATTTGAAGCATCTCATAAATATCTCATCAATATGTATTAAAGATTTGAAGCATCTCATCAATAGCTCATCAATATGTATTAAAGATTTGAAGCATCTCATAAATATCTCATCAATATGTATTAAAGATTTGAAGCATCCCATAAATATCTCATCAATCTGTGTTTATCAATCTGTATCTCATCAATATGTGTATAAAGTTTTGAATATGATCATTGTCTCAAAATAATTTTAAAATTAAATAAACCTTTAACCCTTTACACTCGAGAAAGTAATTCCACACTCGAGAAAGTAATGTTTAATTATTCGCTTAATGCAAGAGCTTGTTTTCGCACCAAAATATAAATGCATATATTTAATTGATCAAGTATAATTTTTCCAAAAAAATTAATCTTTTTTTACCATTCTTTTGGTAACTTTAACAATTGGAATTGAAATATAAGTAAATAAAATTACAGAATGATGCCTCAATACAAATGGTGAGTGAGAGGCACCCTCCAAGTACCAAGGGTCAATTACTAATTTTTAATTGTTTGTCATATGATAATTTCTGTCCTTGACCCTGTTAATTTTGATCATTGATGAATATCATATCTAATTTTCTTCGATATTATCAATTTCTATATTTTATATTTTTTGTACTTTTAAAAGGGATTTTAATTTATTTATATTAACGTCCGGTTGTAAAACAACATTAGGGTTATTTGGGAACAGATCTAGTAACTTTGAACTGTGGTCTTATGATGAAAACGTCACTTCAACTGGCAGACCCTCTCTCCACCAAACCACACCAGTGGGAGAGCGATTGGCTCTGATAGGCTTAACGTACAACAGACCCCCTTCCACGCTCGTTCTTCGGTGAAACTGATCTCGGGTCTGAAGTCCTACAGCCCACCAGCCAAGATCTTACCACCAATCCACCAAGACCTTGAATAGAGAGTGATAAGGACCCTTCGGATTAGTTAAGAATTTTTTTGGGTAAATTTTCAACCATAAGTTAATTTTTGCCATTGACGCTAATTTTGATCACTGGCGAAAATAATATCTTATTTTCCCCAATATTACCATTTTCTATATTTCATTTCTTAGGAACTTGTCGCGTGTGAAGGTCGCGATACGAACCTGCGACGCTAGGGCCGGTAGCCGCGTAAAATAGCCACTACACCAAAAGTCGACATCGGTAGCGTAGATGTTATCTGGCTTATAAGACTAGCGTCACAGTACTCCCCCATCAGTGAGTCGGACGAGAGACGAACGATTTAGGAAGCACCACGCGTATGGCGAGCGTGTTGGTGCGTCGAGTGAGCGACGGCTTTGTTGGCAGGTAGATGGCGCCACAACAGATCAGAAAGTTACGTTTGTCAAGGTCACCAATGTCTCTATTGAAGGTTGCAGTACGAACCTGCAACGTTAAGGTCGGTAGCTGAGTAATATGACCACTACACCAAAAGTTGACTTCATTATCATAGATGTTATCTGGCTTATACGGCTAGAGCCACAAACTGATAAAAAGGTACAATGGATGTAAGTAAAATCGCTGTCTATTTTGAATTCGGCTGGAAAATTAATTTTAATGTTCTGGAAAATTAATTTTAACCGATGGCAGAGGATAAAGATGTAGGGTAAAATTGCAACGCTGTTCGCAAAAACCTATGTTGTCTTTAATGTAAGTGCAATTGATATTAAGGAGAATGAAACAGATATTTTGTTTATTTATTTTACAAAATGTGCAATCACGCTTTTGATCCCTAACAAATTCAGCCCTCATATCTAATATCTAAGCATCTTCTGTCGTGGCATTTCGATTTTTATATCATATGCATTAAAATTAATGCATTATTTACTACATCTAGCTTTATATATAGTCCTAATAATTTTTATGATTTAAAAACGAATTTAAAAAATTTTTCTCTTCTCAATTTGTTTTCAATCTAAAAATTTGCCGTCAAATCTATGCAAATCTCTATACATAAATCCATATTTAAATCTCTAAGAGATAGAACGATATAAATGTATTTTGTAGATTAATAAGATTAATACCAGACTGTAAGCGTTATTTTTATTTTTGAGTAAAATCTTGAAGTAGGGTGGATTGGTTATTTTTATGCAAATCATTCTAATTGGTGCAAATGTTTAAACGACGAAGTAAACTGCTACTTACAGACAAATCTGCTTCCTCATACACTTTCAATCTATATGGAAAAATTTGTACTTGATTCATAGGTTGGCAAAAGTTTTAGAGAGTATTTTATTTAAATGAAATAATAAAATAATATTTCGTTAAAAAGCTCTGGTATAATATCTGGCATCCTTAAAATGATTGGTGTATTTTCAAAATCAATCATGATAATAATAAAAAAAGAATGTGTTAGAAATGCATCTTTTGCAATCTCATGCTTTTAAAATCACAAAATTTTATTCCACAAAATTGAAAATTTAGTTAACATTGTCACAGATAGATGGTGCTGCAAACGACCTGCAAAACTTGCAGAGTTGTCTGAAAGTTTTTGCCACAGAACGCGCCATGTTATTTTTACAAATGGGATTTACATTGAAAATATCGTTGTTTAATTTTTTGCAACATTTCCATATCGTTTTTTGTTGCTGTATATTATATTTATCGCTGGCAATATTAACTAAATTGGCAATTTAATGAGATAAGATTCTCTGAACTCCATAGTATAAGTCCTCAAACAGTACATTTCTATCTATTTTGTCATCATCATTATTATTGATTTATAAAATCCACTACCCATCTCTGGGACAGCCGGTAAATACAAATAGAAAATTGTTAATATAAGAAAAATACACAAATGCAAAATTGGTAGGCCGCATCACAGACGCTGAAAATCACATAATGTATCAAGGCTATTTGTAGATCAAAAGGATTGTTGTAAATATTGGTGAAATTGGCTTCTCTCAGTCGGTTTTACAAATCCCGTTCTTAAAGATTCTGGAAAGAAAACTTTTCTTTTTACACTGAAGTGACAAATTTCATGGGATAGCAATATGCAAATATACAGATGGCAGTAGTATCGCAGCGAAAAAGTATAAATGCGCAGTTCATTTTCCAGAGCTTTCATTTGTGTTCAAGTTATTCATGTGAACAGGTTTTTCGTGATTTATGGCGGCACGACGAGGATTAACAGACTTTGAACGTGAATTGTCAGTTGGAGCTAGACGCAGGGTCATTCCATTGCGGATATCGTTAATGAATTCAACATTCCGAGATCCACAGTATCCAGAGTGTGGCGAGAGTATGAAATTTCAGGCATCCCATCCCATCATGGACAGCGCAGTGGGCGACCACCTGCACTTAATGACCGAGACCGCCGACGTCTGTGTAGAATGGTCAATGTTAATAGACACGCAACACTTCGTCAAATAACTGCAGGAATCAATGTGGGACGTAAGAGGGACGTGTCCGATAGGACTGTGCGGCGAAATTTGTCTTCCTTGGGCTATGACAGCAAAAGACCGACTCGAGTGTCTTTACTGACAGCACGACATCGCCTGCAGAGACTCTCCCTGGCTCGTGATCATATCGACTGATCCCTAGAGCAGTGGAAAACCGTGGAGGGGTCATATGAGTCAAGATTTCAGTTGTTACGAGCTGATGGTAGAGTTGGAGTGTGGCGCAGACCCCACGAAGCCATGGACGAAAACTGTCAGCAAGGCACTGTTCAAGCTGTTGGTGGCTGCATAATGGTGTGGGCTGTTTTTACATGGCATGAACTCGGTCCTCTGGTGCAACTGAACCGATCATTGACTGGAAATGGTTATGTTCAGCTGCTTGCAGATCACTTGCAGCCCTTCATGGACTTCACGTACCCAAACAACGATGGGAATTTTTTTGATGACAATGCGCCATGTCACCGTGCGAGAACTGTTCGCGATTGGTTTGGAGAACATTCCGGACAATTTCAGCGCATGGTCTGGCCGTCTAGATCGCCTGATATGAATCCCATCGAGCAATTATGGGACATTATCGAAAGGTCCGTTCGTTCCCAAACTCCTGCACCATCCACACTTTCACAATTATGGACGTCGATAGAGACAGCATGGCTCAATATTCCTGCAGAGGACTTCCAACGACTTGTGAACTTCATGACACGTCGAGTTGTTGCACTTCGCCGGGCAAAAGGAGGACCGACACGATATTAACAGTCATCTCATGACTTTTGTCACTTCAGTGTATAATTTAAGAAGGTATTTGCCGACGTCCTGGCACAGGTTTAGCTCGTCTTCCCCTTAACTAGGCATCCTGGGTTCGAGGCACGTTTCGGTCATGGTTGTTCTTTTCTTGTTCGATGTGTGAATGTGGTCCCCAGTAAAAAGGGACTGTGTGACGTGTGAATAGCTAAAATGTACTCTTGGCCCTAGTTAGCGCTACTTAAAACAAGAGATGCTGATGAAGCTTAAATATCTGACTGCATCAACGAGTTTGTCCCTGGAAAATGCCATTAGAAACAACAGCAACTAAAGAATATTTTAATATTTCAAAAGTAGCTTAATTTATTGTTCTTCGTTATCTTTTTTAAAAAATTTAAAAGATTTTCCGATTTTTTTGTTGTCATTGTGATCGATTTGAGAAAGTCACTTAATTATCGAAATGCATTATTGTTCTCTTTATTTATTTACTAGCTCTTACCGGCGATTTCGTACGCGTGGAAATTTTGATGTGTATATGTGAGAACTGACAATCTAAAATGTTATCGAAACTGTATGCATGCACAAATTTTCAACGTCATTTGGAGCAACGCAAAGACGTGAATTTTAAACGCCAATTGGGGTAACGCAATGCAGATTAGAAATTTTTTGTTTTATTTTCATTCAAAAGCACTTCTGAAGGAATCAAAAGATCTATTAATTAACAATATTTAATTTTAAATCCATCATACACTACAAAAATAAACGGAATCGTTTGAAATAATCGTTACGTCTAACATCATTAGAGTGGGGGGGGATGTTATGTTATTAAAACCATAAGGGTACTTTTCCGTTTGTCGGGCGCAAACGAGCAATCGCCAAAGAAATTTGAGAAAATTTGGCGGAATTCTAAATTATTTGCTA
The DNA here is from genome assembly GCA_026289955.1 of Argiope argentata. NCBI lineage: Eukaryota > Metazoa > Arthropoda > Arachnida > Araneae > Araneidae > Argiope > Argiope argentata. The sequence continues at coordinate 460,322 of JAOUZG010017696.1, read as the reverse complement.
ACGGAAACATACCACTTTAAGACCACATATAAAAAATATACAGCTAACACAAATACAATTTAATTACAAAAACACACAGTGGAACAGTTTTAATATATAGTCATTTTCGCCAAAAAAATAGTTTGCCACCAAATTTTAGCGAAATGGCATTTCCAATCACAAGGTTTCGATGCCCGTTGCAGCAAATTAACGGAAAACAGAAAAAAAATATCAATAAATGCAGTAATATGGAATGCACTAAAAAATTTAATCGAAAATGATAAAAATAGGAAAAAGAAATAAGTACAGCAAGAAAAAATCAAGAGAAATGAATAGGAAATAACGAATTATATTAACAAAAGAACATCATAAGAAAAAAATTTAATAAACATTCCTTTAGAATAGTAAGATAATATTAAAAGAACACCGGAAATTGAAAAATAAAAACAAACGATTCAAAAAGCTCAGGTAGATGTTTTCAGATTTTTTAATTTTTGGGCAGAAAAGTTAGTTTTAAATTAATAAAAAATTAACCACTCAATTAATCGGAATAAAAATTAGCCTATGTTCTTCTGTAGACTATAATCTATGAGCTAAATTTCACTGAATTTCCTTCAGCCATTCTGGCGTCATTGAACTCCATCCAAACTTTCACATTTATAATAATAGTATAGATTTATTTGTTAGTGAAAATACATATTAAAATAATTAAATCGGTATTATTATCTTACTTTAATTGATTAATATCTATATTTGAAATAGTTATTTAATTTGTTTTTTACTAAAAATAATAATTTAAAATTATTTAACGATGATGAAAATTGTATTTTTCTGTTTTATTTTTGGTAGTAATTAACTGTTTAAAAAATAAGAACTTCTTAAATTGTGATGGCAACATTTTATTAAAAGCTGATTTTTTTTTTTTTTTTTTTTTTTTG
>JAOUZG010017696.1:434267-459005 GCA_026289955.1 Argiope argentata | reverse complement strand
TTTTTTTTTTTTTTTTTTTTTTTGAGATCCCCGAAAAGATAAAATTTTATTTTTATTTTATTTTTGCGAAATAAATTGTTGAAAAAAAGCGATTAAATTACATGTTAAATTCATTAGAAATAGAGTTTTATTTCGTAGGTCAAAACATTAGTGCCATTGAAAAGCTTATTTTTTGAGCTTTAACGTGATGCAAAAATCAATTTTGTGCTGTAATATTTTCAGAAGTTATAGCGAAAAAACGTTAAATTTTGGCTTATTTTTTAATTAATTAAAATTTTAACTAAAAATTCGAAAAAAGGGCTCCGAGGTGCACATTCCCGGCACCCAAGGTATGCATATGCCAAATTTGGTAGCTGTAGGTCGAACGGTCTGGCCTGTACAGCGCCAACACACACACACACACACATCGTGCTTTATTATAAGTAAAGATAATTCGAGTTTAATATTTCTGCAAATGTTTTCTGTTGTAAATGAAGCATTCAGGATAAATATAAATGTAAATAATGGAATAAATATTAAAAATTGCTGAAAATTTCTTTCATTTTGATTTTCACACCTTAGCATGGATTGATTCCTCATTCCTGCATCTTGGATGAAACTATGAAAAGTGGTCATGAAAATATAATTTTTATCATTGATATAAAAATTCACAATATATTAAAAATTGGACGAAGTATTTAAAATAAATAATCCTAGGCACTTCATTAAAAATTTAGAATTATTTATGAAATACTGCAAAAGGCCTAACAGTAATATCAGGTTATTGACGAATGGAAGGGATTGCTGAACCCAAATATATATAACAACTCTTGGCAAATAATCAGTTTAATAAACCATCGTAAAAATCTTTAAATCGTTACTATACAAAACAAATTTTGTTAGCCTAAATTATAACTGTAACTTTGTATTCTAAATTCAATTTTTGTATTTCATTGTAAAATCTTCATACTAAATTAGCCAGAAAATACTTTCTAAAAGTAATTTAAAACTCATGATTTCTGAAAGTTTGCGAACTATTTAATATATACATGATTACTGAAGAGAAATGATTCTGCAAGAAATTAAACTTATTTACAATATAGGAAAAGCATATTTCAATAATCAAATTTTCAGTGGTATATCGACAATTCAGCATAGCATAATATGTCTTCGAAGAATATTTCAGACTGTAGTTTCAAATTAAATCCATAATGAAAACCATTGCTGAAGGTCCCATGGAATTATTTGTACTAGACTGAATGATTCCTATTTTTATAACAATAAATAGAAATTTCAACCAATTTGAGCAAATATTACAAGAATTATGAAATAACCACTCCTTTATTATTTTCTCCTGTAAGAAATATGGGGAAAGTATCGTAATCGTAAAAGAAATCGGACTCGAGATCTTGACGAATCTTTAAGTTTTTTAATTCTCTGAGTTCGAAAATAACATTTTTAGAAAACATTCGTTAGTCTGTGGCAAAAGAAACTCAACAACATTTTAAACTAGATTATTGAAATTTGGTATATAATGTTTAAGCAACACCTACAGATTTCTAACAAATTTTGAGTAAAATTGATAAGATGAATCCTATCCAACTTTTTGAATATAAGTTAACAAAAGGAAGAGAACTATAGGGATAAAATTTGTTTTATATGTTTAACATCAATAATATCCTTATTTTTTAAATACTGCGCCAAATTTAACAAGAGGTTGATTGTCTGTCGATCTGTACTCACAGAAACATGTTTCTCGCAAATCAGGGATCATATTATTTCCAAGGATTGTATTATAAATAACGCCTTTTATGTTATATCATAATAACTCTGTTGTTACAATATTTTTGGGAAAAAAAGAACATAATATAGTCTTTAATCATACCGTACCAAAATATAACAAATGGGTTATTTTCCATTAGCCAGGCAACAGAAAAAAATTATCAACGAAGTCTAGTGGAATAATACTTTATTTGGTGACTTTCCGCTTTGAAATCGCTGTAAGAAATTTCGAGGAATTCTACATTATTTAACGATTTTTCACTTGCTCACGTCTAAAGAAAAAGATCTAACGCATGTATAAATACAAAGGCTTTTTTAACCCACCATGAGAATTGATTGAGCTTTGTATCTAAAATTCTGAGTGATGATTTGCTCTATAAATTGAAATGTGCTTTATCCGTCTACAATATCCTTCGCATCGTTCATCGAATTCGGAAAGAACTAAGTTTGCAAATCAATTTGTTTAATATTGTTACGGATCATCAAGTTCGTTTATAGTGAGTGTATAGTGAAGACAATCAGCAGGCCTCAGTAGAAATAAAAAAATGGCGTTTATTTGAAACGGAGACACTAGCACAAATACGACACATATGCACAGTCAAGACGAAAATACAGCAGCATACTAAAAGAGACAGTAGCCTACAAATAGAAATCGACCACAGAACACAAAGCGGCCAGACAGAATCCAGCAGGGGAGTAAATCCTAGGAGCTTCACTTTATGGTTTCTCCAAACGGTTGAAGTTTTCACTGTCTCCTCTCTATAACTGTCTACTCACTACCACACTACTGACTACTCAGCACACTATACGTCACTGCTTCCTCGGTAGACAATAGGACTCGGCAGTTCAGCACTCGCTTGAGCTCCACACAACGCTGGCACTCTGAAGTTGCTCCGCTATCCTCTCGAAGACTCGTCACTTGTCATCTTCTCCAGCTCCGCTTCAATTCAGAATTTCAGCTTGAGATTGTTGGCCTTTTATAGCTCCCGGGAGGTGGGCCGAGTACCATCTAGGTGAATCAGGGTGCATCTGAGTTTCTATTGGGTGGATCATTAAAATTCTTGAAGTTTTCAGCAATACCCCTTTTGTCACCAAATTCGTCAAAAAGTCACCAAGTTTGTGGCCAAGCTCTAAGAGAATCTACACTCATGTTTGGCCATAAAATTGAGAAAGTCATTGTCCCACTTAGATGTGACTGATTCACTAACTCCGAATCAGTTGCTTCCCTAATTTCTTCCATAACTTCCTGATCACGTTGTCTTCTAATTTCAAGATACACCTCTCAATTTCCAGTTGCTTTAAATTGACAAATAATTGTCTTCAGACCTTTCTCAGATATCAATCCTTTCCTTGAATTATTCAATTGATGATATTTTTCCAAATCAGCAGCATAACTCAAATCCTTTTACTGAAAATATTTTACTATCAGAGCACATTCTACCTTCGCCAGTGACGTGGTTGAATTTTAGAGACATGGTTTGATCAGCGAAATGTTTTTAAAATTGTAGTAAACATTTGCACATAGTAAAGATAGAAAAAAGTTTCAATACCTACAGCGCCACCCATCGAAAAGTTGATCTATTATTTTCAATGTGTAATTCCTTTTTACATGTTCTATATATAATAAATACCAAATTTCTGCAACCTACTCTAAATAATGTTTCTTCTAGAAGCTTTCAAAAACTTTAAGAGATTTGTTTACAACACCCCTGTATGCAATTCAGTTATATTAATAAAAAATGAATTAATAGAACAAAATCTCTGATCCTTTGATTAAAAGTTTTTACCACCATCCTTATCATAAATACGAAAAATTAAAACAATCGAAAATTGCTTTATAGTTTTGACTCCAAATTAGATTTGTATTAAATTTATGACCCATTTTATCGAAAGAAAGATACTTAAATTATATATTTGGATTTTTTTCTTGTATATTCATTAAGTGCATTCTATTGGATACCTTTTCGTTATTCGGGCGCAAGCAAAAAACCACCAAAAAATTTGTCGGAATTTTACATTATTTGGCGATTTTTTGCTTTAAAACCACTGTAAGAAATTTGAAGGAATTCTACGTTATTTGGTGATTTTTCGCTTGCGCCCTGCTAACGGAAAAAATCTTGTATTCAGTGAAGTCATATGGAACATTCTCTATGATTCAAATCATTATCTCTTATTTCATAAGCATCCTGAATATTTGTTATTAGCTACATTTTTTATGACCAAAGACTTCGAGAGAGAGAAAAAATGTTGTCAATAACTCCTACTCGTCCGTTCCACTTTATTGATATAATGTATAAAAAAACTTACCTCGGTAAATATTTTATACATTTTTTCACTATATCCTGGCCATTGGAATGAATTCTTATTCCTTAAATCAAAAGGATTCTCAGAATGTCTTACTTCTAAATCTTGAGATTTGTATTGATTTCTAATTTATAGCAGAATTCTTATATCTGTATAGACTAACATGAATTTATTCAGCAAAAAGAAATCGGTGGCTTCCTCAGTAATGAGTGGGGGACAATTAAATACTAACAATATTTTGTAGTTGACGATTTCATGGATTTCTTGTAAATCCCATAAGTTTTAATGCTAACTTATTTAATTTTATACTTATTTTAAATTTTTGTATATAATGGCTAGTGTATGTTATTTATTGGTGTATCTTTTGTAAAATCCACAATTTTTCACCGATTTTGTTGAATTTCGGTTTACGTATTCTTTTAAACAGGATATATCAACTAACAAAATCCAAAATTTAACGGAAATTGCCTTTTTATCATCTGGAAATTTTTCTAGAAGAATTTTTATACCATTTTAAACTTAAGAGTTGAATATCTAATAACATTAATTTAATTGGTTTTAATTTTTCCTATAATTTTACTAAGATTTTTAAAAAATCTAATGGCATGCAACAATAATATTTCTAGAAATGATTAAAAATTTATTTGAACCATTTGAAATCAAAGACCATTTTTTACAATAATATGCCTTCTAGATTCATTTCAATTTTAACTGTCCTTCATCTGTACATAAAAGAAAAATGTTCCGTGGCTAATCCTATCATTGCTAAAACGCTTACTGGTTTACCAGTTTAAGGCTATGAGTTTTCATATCAGCTAAAAAGTAAAACTCATGGCTTTTTTCTTTAAATTATGTCTTAAAAGCATGACTCTATAGTAATTTAAATCACTAGACAACTGGAAAACAATACAATTTACAGTGTTGTAGTTTTTGTAAAAAAATACTTCCATTAAAGGTAAATTTAGGTTTTTCCCAAGCCCATAAAATAGAAGTTTGGACTTACAATGTTAAGTGGATTGCAAAGTTTATTCGAATAGAATACAACCGAATTTTTTGTTCTTAAATAAATTAAAGCGGGAAGGCGTGGTTTAGAGCATGCACAAAGGGGGACAATACATTTGCTTTAATTTTTTCATGCCTGGAACTGATGTTAGTTGACAGTATCTTTTAATCATTTGATGAACGAAGGCTAACAATCGGATTTTCACTATTGAAAACTTAGAGAAAAACCATTGCGTTGAATATTCAATAAACGTTATCCTTAAAAATCCTTATATTTATTCTTAAGTAGAATTTTTATTACAAAATTATTTAGTGAAAATAAAGGAGAGTTTCTAAAATTAAATCAAAGATTGAAGATAGAAGTCTCTCGATACTGAATGTTTAAGAAACCAAAATCAACTTTTCTCTTTCAATTACAGTCTCAGAACTCTTCAATGAAATTCATGTTCAATCTACTAACTCCACAATCAGAAATGGAGGAAATAATTAGATCTCATTCCAAATTCTTCTGTGTTGTAGTTACTGAACACAAATCCTAAACTTATGGTTTGATAATTTTTAACCGCAGTCTGATGACGAAGACGACACCTAAGCTGGCACCTCCTCTCCATTCCACACCACACCAGGGAAGGACGTTTGTCTCTGACAGATTTAGCGGGAAGCAGATCCCTTTACACGACGGTTCTTTGATGGAATCTGGACTCAAACATAAACGGCTCTCCAGCCAAGACCTTACCACCAAGCCATCACGGCTGCTGAGCGTATGGATACCATTCAAAAAACAAGTTGCAGCCATTGCAGTTAAAAACTGAAAATAAAAAAAACCAGTAAGTCAGGTTTGCAGAAAAATGAAAAGCAAATTGACCATGCCCTTTGACTTTAGTGATGTGATTCATCATGAGAATTCAACATATGATACAAACGTCACCATGCAGCACTAACAAGAAGATATGCAATGCTCTCTATATTCTATGAAATGCAAATGCAACAGCTCCATCACGATAAAATTTTTGTCCATTATTCATACTTATTCCCACTTGTTTTAGACAAACACAACATTGTAGATAGTGGATAATGTAAATAATAGTAATATAGATGAAAATGTATTTATAAACAATGTAGATAAATAACTAATGAGGTATCATTGTTAGAAGATTCGTTGTTGCTAAGCAAAACACAATAATGATATTTCTATGATTCTCTGACATTTTTCTATACGACTGTTTGTCTTCAGTGAGGTGATTCATCATGTGTATCTGAAGTATGGTTCAAACATCAGCAGACAGTAATATCAAGATGATCTGTAGTATTTTCGTGGAGCTAAGAAATCCAAATATAAATGATAGAACAATCATGATAACTTATTTTTGTATTAATCGTAAATTTTGTACATTTCTTAATCAAACACAACAGTAATGCTTAAGTGAATTGTGCACTCTTTTCTCCCCGACATTGATCCGTGCGACTCTCGATTGTTTCCAAGCTCAAAATATTACTAAAAGGAACAAATTTCTGTCAAGGGTATCATTCCAAATGCGAAGCCAACTCGCACTATCCCACAATAGCTTCAAATCACATTGGTCAATATTGCGAGAATAATGCGACAGTTCCATGTAAATTAGTGCAAGTCCGATATATTTCACTAAGATTAATTTTTATGAATAAAGGTTAGGTATTTCTTTAGCAGATATTGCACTGTTGTTATTGGATGTTATTTTAAAATTAATACAATGCTTAATATTAAGTCATATGAATATATATTTTTTAATTTTTCATATAATTATTAGATCTGTATTTATAGTGTTTGTTCTTATTTGCACCAGTCTTTATTTCAATGAAATGTTTTGACATTAAATCTTATAATTGGTATAAGTTAAGAAAAATTGATTATCAGAGCAAATAAACTACTTCAAAAAAATTCATATGAACCAGCCTTAATTTATCTATTAATGTTGCATTTTTCTTTAAAATAAATAAAGAGAGAAAAATTTTGCGACATGAAAAAATTAGAATTAATTAAAGATTGAATAAATTAGTTCAAATGGAAGGTTTTGTGCATTCCAGCTGTATTGTCATGCCACCGAAATTTAATGATACTATCGATTTAAATATTTTTCCTATCGAAATCAGAAATATCATAAAGTATAGTCACAATATTATACTACAACACTTTATCAAAAAGTAATAAGGCAACAAAATAATTGGTTTTTAATATATTAAAATTATTGCTCTATTTGAATTAAGTGGCATATTTGTAGATTCTGTAATACATAGATTTCAAAAACTAATGAATACAATTTAGGGGATAACTTAGTTCACAGTAACTTCTGATAAATGTGTACTTTTCTCTTAATCGATGGCTTTAATTTATCACCATAATCAAATCGATAAATTGATTATATTAAATAGAGAAAATGTATCACTTATTTCATTAACACAAATACGCTCAAATTCTAACAGAAAACCCTTTTGTATATATTCCGGGCAGAAGAGTACACTTCCTTGGTTTTCACTGCCGGCAACAAACATCGAATATTATATTCTTACGAAAACATTACTTTCAGTTTCACATTAGTTATGAAACGGAAAATATTAGTGAAAAAGAATGATATTTTTAAATAATTTGCTCAAATAATCTCTTTTTACCACAAATTATTTCTCCTGAACTATCGTGTTCTTTTGAAAATCTTGACATCAGACCAATAGTCTTGATAAAAAAATGTTGTTTAAGAGAATAATATGAAAAATTCTATAAATATTAATTAATAAAAATAAATAAATAAATATTTTTATTTGGAGTTAAAATTTGTAAAGTTGTAATTCGGAAATAGTACCATATTTGAAAAGAAATATTTCATCTATTATTAATAAATATTGAATGATAAACTTAACAATTTCTTGTCTAGGAATTTGTCTTATTACTTGTCTATAAATCATATTTAGAACCTGCGATCTGTGGTTTCTTCTAGAGAATTCCATTCCCCACTAGGAGGTTATAAAAAGCAATACTCCCATATGAAGGGACAATTCTTTCTTTTGAGTATTGAGGGGAGAAAGATATCTCTAGCCGGACTCAGTGTCAAAGTGGTCTTCGACCGTCTTATGTTGTAAATTTCTACGAATACTGTTCTTTGTGTATAACTAGGCTGTGCCATTTTATCTATGCATTCATGAAATGTCTCAAATGTATAAAAATAGGAGAAATTATTTAATATTATTTTATTATTCAATTAAATGATAAAAATGTCGAATAAAATAGAATTTTCAAGATTTTTTGAACTTTTTCCGACCCTGTTCCATACAATACAGAGCATTCTTGAATAGATAACCCTCTTTATTGGAGGTATAAGATTCTCTGCAGATATCTTAAGACCATTATGAATCTGACAACCACCACCGAAATCTCTTCACTGATGGATTACTTCATGAGATGGGCAAAGATTATTTCTTAATCTCTTCTAAAGCTCCGTGGTAAAGAGATTTGGATCAGTTGTAAATTCATTCTGCCAATTGTAACCAGAGAAATTGCAGTAGACAAACTGAAGATTTAGTAATGGATTGCATAATAAAATTAACAACTATTTTCTAGACCTTTATTCTTAGAAAAAATTTTCACATTATTCCAGTTTTACGATATAGATAAATATCTGCTTGTTTTAATCTAGTTCTTAAATTTATGAGGTTGGAATTTTTTTATTAAAATACCTTCGTAAATGTTAAGATTGAGAATTTTGTTAGTGACGGAAGTTATGTGTTGAATCCATATTCACAAAAGGAAATGGAAATATCAAATAAGTCCCTAGCGAGTATTGCTTATGTTGACCATCAAATTAAACATACTGTAGTATTTGTAAGTACTAACTTTATCTATTGAAGTGGCAATTAATTTTCATGAAACCATAATATTTTGATATAAGTTTTAAATTTAAATTTCAGGTGTATGATATTTTTATTAATTTTAATGTAGTATCGGGTATTTTTCGGTTAGCCGGCCGCAAGCGATAAATCGCCAACGAAATTTGGCGGAACTCTCCATTATTTGGCGATTTTTCGCTTGCACCAGGCTAACAAAAAAGTACCAGGTATTGTTTTCATATTTATAGAAGAAGTTTTACAATTAAAATCTATAATTTAAATATAAAATATTTTCCCTTTTTTTTAGTTTATGATATAGTAAAAAAATTAGAAAATGTTGTCAATCTGAAATGAATTAATGTAGATTAAAAACATGAATAGTTATTTAATCTACATTCATGTTTTATTTCTATGTATATGGAAGAATCTCCAATTAATTTCTGAAATTAATTGAATTTAATTAATTAATTAATCCGATCAAAGTTAATTTCCAATTATTAACTTAGAACTGAAATACAACAATCATCTTAAAAATCAGAATGCATCAGTAATATCTAAGGAATATAAATTTCAATGCATGAATAAAACAGACTTTTTCAATTTTATTTTTTCGTGTATCAGCAATTAATAAGATCAACATACTTAGAAACTTTATTTAAGTACATTAGATTATAATTATCTCTTAATCGATTAATTGTATTTTGATTTGTCTTTTGTTACTTAACATACTAGTTAATTCGACAAAAATTATTTTACTGATTCTTTAATATTTATAACAATGAAACAAAATAAAAGAATAAAAAAAATAGAAAATGATTAAAACGAAATATTTTCACCTTTTTTTAGAGTTATATGTAAGCATGATTTTAAAAATCTGTTTTTATTAAATTTATATATTAAGAATCTAAATAGTTGAGGCATTAAATTACTCAAATAATTAGCTTTTTAATATTTGTTAGTTTATAGAAAATTCATCTTTTTAGCTAATTAATTTATTTACGTCCATATTAAAGTAATATTAGAAAGTTTGAGATTTGTTTTAAAAAGTATGGTAATTATATTCAAATATTCTTTAAAAATGATAAATGCCTTTTAAATTATTTATATTTTTAAAACCTGTTGCTCCAAACTACACATTTCTACGTTGCAACTTCTATTTGAGACAAGTTTTATAGAATTAAATTATATTTTCAAGTTCCAAATACAATTATCTACCTTATACAGATCCAACACAAACACATATATAAATCCGCCTTCTTTTATTAATTTAGACAGAAATAACAATTTAAGAAAAATTTTGTACATCTTTTTTCCTGTAATAAATGTTTAGTTACTTCTAACGAATTTGATTTAAAAACAAAAACAATTCTAATTTCCTGATTAAGTACATATATATATATATATGTGTGTGTGTGTGTGTGTGTGTGTGCCTTTGTGTGAAGTCAAATGAATATAGATTTTAGTATAAAGTGAACAGAAAAGGGGGGAGAGTTCTCTTCGTCTCCGGTAACGCTTAGCGTTTAATAATCTTTACGCTACTGCGGCAGTTAGCGTTGAAATGTGAAAACATCTTCTTCGATTTCATCCTTTGGTGGCATCTAAGTATTTTTACTTCTAATTTTAATGTCACTAATCATTCCTATCTTAATTTTCAATATCCAATAAATTTTGTTTTACTCTAAATAAATTAACTGCACTTTTCTTTAAATGGGATTGATAGGGCGTTTTTTCCCACGTAGTTCTGCATATATATGATTATTTTTGTAAATTCTAGAATTTACAACCGTTTAAGTTTTGATAAAAGGAACTATTGCAACTTTTAGACGTCTCTAATCAGCTTAGTAATATCTATTTTGCTGTGCATTTTCTGTTGCAGTTAGATATATCCACGCTTACTTCTTAACATTGAACTGTTTGCAAGTCTTGGTCCTGTTGTTGTTGTTGTTATTGTGTCAAATGGCACTTGTCATGGACAAGCCCGCCGCTGACCCAGCAGCAGATTAAGCCGAATGAAGCGTCTCTTGTATTTGAGTAGCGCCAACTAGGGCCAAGAATACGACTTTGCTACACACTCACCACATTCGCTTGCCCAACCCCTTTTTACAGCGGGGCACATTCACACATCTCACAGATAGCACACAGAAGAACAACCATGCCCGAACCGGGACTCGAACCCGGGACTCCCTGTGCACGAGGAAGATACGCTACATCTGTGCCAGAAAGCCGTCCTAAAATTGTTCTCACAGTAAATCAAAACTGACAATGGTATAGTCATATCCAACTCTCCTTCCCACCCTGAAATACATAGAATAAACCCTAAAACTAAATGTCTGGACCATCACAACAGCATCAACTGGGGTTGATTCCTAAGGGCTATCACCGACAACACGGTACAATCCTCCCCGTACGAAGTAATCATCGATGACAGGACCCAAACCCCAATCTATTTGTGTACTATCTAGTGTGACGAGAACCAACCACCAAGCCAGAAGCATCTGCTCCTCTTTTCGAGGGCCCCGGGGGGTGACAATAGTATAACTGTACTAATCCTGAATTTTTAAGGTGGTTTGCATTTCATTTCAGTCGTATAAACACTTAACATAGTTTATCGTATTAGAGAGTTACAAACAAAACAGTTATTCAGATTATTTAAATTCGATACATGTCATATTTTCATCATAACTCATTAAACTCATTGTTGATTTTATTGTAACATTAATTTTTTTATAAAAAATTAATGAGATTTAGTAGTTTGCATTCCTATGAATGAGTCCTTGACGAATTGCGATCGCCATGAAACCGAAACCTTCTCATTTGATTTCTCATCACCACCCCTGCAATTCATACTCGTCAACGAATGGAATTTCGAATACTGCCTTCTCTTTTCAATCTAATTGGTCATTCTTTCTTAAGATGAAGGATGATGAGCGGGGGTGTTCTAAGATTGGGAGGGAAGGGGGAGATTTACGATTTTTCTTGGAGTGGGCCGAGTGTCACGTGAGTGAGGTGGGCGCCCAATGGCAGGCGGCGTATAAAAATCCGAGAACTCTGCCGATTGGAGGATCTTGCGCGAAATCGCTTTTCTGCACCCCCACGACAAACGACATTCCGACGGGAGAACGATTTCCCGGTTCTTCGCTGCACAGCATTTACGGGTAAGTTGCTAACTCCTTGCTGTCTGTAAATGAAGAGTTTTTCTTTAAGTGAAAGTACAGTATCTGTAAATGAAGAATTTTTTCCCTTTTATTTTGTATAATCTGGAAACCTGATAACATTTTCTATGTTTAGTTCAAGATTTGATAATGTGTTTTTATTCCACTTTTAAAAAATGAGACGCAGAAATCTCGTCTCTTTCTTTTACAACTGCAAAGCAATTTTTTTAAACTTTTTTTTTACTTTTAGTTTTAAATATTATCTAACAGCGAGCTTAAGTTTATTATGAGCTCGTTTTTAACACAGCTGTTATTTTCTGTTACCTAAACTAAATTCTTAAACGTTCTAAACTGTTGATTCTTGTAAAAAATGTTCATGCAAAGAAAATTTAAATTGCATAGGAATATTAATCGCAAATTCTTCATTTCTCTTATTAAAATTAATTTCGGATTGTTAATTTTTTTAGTATTATAGAAGATTTGAAATAATTAAGCTATTAAAAGGTGTTTTTTTAAAAATACAGAAATAAAGAACTTTTACCAATTTTCTTCATATTGAATTTGTTGAAATTTCATATTTTTCCCCATTTCATTGTTTATGAATTTATTAACCTGAATACTTCCTCCACACTAAATGATTTCTATTTAGAAACCACAAGAAAACTGAATTTAAAGTAAAGTCTATATTAATTAAATATAACAAATGTAAAAAAACAACAAGATATTGAAATACATTTATTTTTGCATACAAAACTTCCAATATTCCAAAAGTTAATATTGCAATAAAAATCGATGAAAATGCTTTTTGTAATGTAATTTATATTCCTTTCTTTGAAAGAAATTAAGTTGTTTTTTTATTGCAATATGTGGATAGTGAAAGTTATTGTTTGATTTATAGGATTTTTAATTGATAAACATATATAAAAACTGTATCCCTACTGAAAATTCAAAATATTTTGAAAGACAATAAAAATTGCTTCTTAGATTACCATATTTTTATATTTAAATATTAACCCTTCTTTTAATTTTGTGATTTGTTTTCTCATATTTTTAATAGTTGATTGTATAATATGTGTTAGCAAAACCTTCTTCCAGTTTTTCTTTAAAAGTATGAAACATGATTGTACTTCTCATTTTTATAAACTTTATGAGCGTATTTTTTCTTTGACTAAACCCTGCTATGTTGAATTTTTAATACTTTTTGTTTTCGCCTCTAATTTTATATTTTAGGAGGGATCCTTGATTTTAATCGTAATAAAAGAAGCTTTATTAATAAAATAATCACAAATCAATTAAAATTGTATATTTTAAATGGCTTTTACAGTCATAAGTTTTAAATTATTTATAAAAAAATGTGAAATATAAAAGAGATTTAATTCACATAAAAGACAGCTAACTACATTTTTTGAGCTCTATATGATTATATCATATTATTGGTTTAGTAATATAAAATTCAGTCATTGTTAATTCGATAGAAAACTTAGAGTCTCGTTAATGCTTCAATTTTTTATGCATCAAATTGAAATTATTTAATTCAAATACCTTATTATAATTAAGATGAAAATACAGTAATTAAAAAGAACAAACAATTTAGTTAGAGAGTTGTGTAAATAAAAATAGTACAAGTCCAAGAATTTGCTCATTTCTTATTGTAGTTGCGACGATATGCTGTAATTTTCTAAACCTCCTGTATTTAAAACCTGAGTGGCAGCCATTTTAGATATGTACAATGTTATTGCTGAATTATTATTTTTGAATGAAATCAAATACACCTTATTTGTTTCATCATTTTTAATGTACATTTTTTAAAGTCATTTATAAGATGTATTAAATTCTTTATTTATGTTATTTATCATAATTAATTATATCAATATGTAACTCTGCAGGTTAAAAATAATTTTCTCCGCTGAAAATTTTTTAAGAAAACATGTGAAATTAAAAAAAAATCCATTACAATAGAAATTATATACCAGCGAATCCGTGCTTGGTAAAGAGCATTTAATCATAAATTCTGATGCAGATAGATTCGAATCGACTGATCAAATTTCCTTGATAGCTGCTTTTCCGGACACAAGTTCGTCTTTTCCCCTTCATCCATTCTGTTCCATTTTTCCTGCGGAGATCGTTCTATTTTGTACGAATGATAAAAAAAATATTCAATATTTCAACACATTCTTTAAGTGTTCTACAATTTAAAAAAAATCATAACAGTGCTTTTGGTTTTAGTATTTAACATATTTTTTTTAAAAAAAGCTTACTTCTAAGTTGTTGTTGTTTCTCATGACATTTGCCATAGTCAAGTTCGCTGAGGTAGTCAGCGATTTAAGCCTAATCATCGTGTCTTCTTTGTAGTAGCGCCAACTGAGGAAAAGAGTACGGCTTTTCCTACTCACTCATGACATTCGCTTGCACAGCCCCTTTTTTACGGGCGGGGGAGTGCACATTCACACATCGAGCAAATAAAGAACAACCATCCAGAACCTTGGCTCGAACTCTGATCACTGGGAAGACGCGCTACCCATGTGCCAAGACGCCGACTCAATTCTTAGTGTCTATAATAATTATTGTGAACCCCTAATACCGTATGATGTCTTTTCACCTATTATGTTTATTCGATATCTTCTCAAGTTCGTATCTGTGAGTAAGAAGAAAATGAAAAGGCAAGGCTGCCATTTGAACTATAACTTCTATTATTGATTCTGAACTCATAAAAAGAATTAAAAAGAAGCATTAAAGTTTGATTTACCCAAAATAGTAAGAAAATTGGGATATCATGCGATGAAACAAGTTGTACAAATTTGGCAATCTTTAACATGCAGAGAAGCTAATCGTCTTTTAATGCGATAACCTCAAAACAACTATTTTACACTGTCCTCCATATACTATTAGAATGTTTAGAACTTATTACCCAAAGTTTAAATTTAACAAAACTATTATAATTCTATTATTGTTTTGTAAAACTTCGATTTTTTGAATTTTGGAAAGGAAATAAATTTTATTCTTTTTTATAAATTTTGTCCAAATTTTCAAAACATCTTTTTTTCATTTTTACAATTTTTTATCATGTGAGAACAAAATGTTTTGGTTTGAGGTTTCTGAAGCTTGAAAATGCATAGGCAACAAATTCGTGATTTATAAATTTTGAGGCATCAATTTTTCAATTTTAGGGTTATTAGAAAATAATACAGAAGATTTTCACCTTCGGCGACTTTTCGCCAATTAAAGTTACAGTTCGATTTCCAAATTAATTATTCTCTGAATTCTTACGAATTGTCTTTGGGGATAAAGACCGATAGAGAAGTCTCGTGATTATTTCATTTTCGTTTGGTACAGCTTGAGTAATATGTTAGCCTTCAAAAATCTGAACTAAGCTATCAGCATTATATTTTTGAGCCCTTTAATTTCCAAATTGTCAGTCTTAGACCTGTAATTCCATTACCGAAACTTTTCAAATCAGTTATATATTCGTATTATGGTTAAATAGAAATTAAAAGAGGAAAGAACTGTAAAAAAATGACAATTTTATTAAGATTGCAAAATTTAACTTTTTAGATGGTCCCATATTCTTTATATTTTTAAGATTATAACTTAAAAAGTGCCAGTTTTGAAAGACAAAATTTGACATATATATTATATTTATCATTTGAAAATTTTCAATTCAAGTGAAAGCTATAGCTGCAACATACATCATCAGTCTCAAACACTGTGCCGATTTCAACAATTTTGATTTCTTATGAAAGTTTTAGCTATCCCTCTCTGATTACTTAATGAATTCGTGATTTATCTCAAAATAAAACTTTCGCACTGCCTTTATCCTAACAAATGATCTGCTTTCATAAATTTTCTTCCTTAATTTATACATTTAAAGTAATGCATAAAACGAAAGAACTATATAAACCCAATCAAAGATCGGGCGTGGTGGCCTGATGGTATTGTCTCGGGTTTGAAACCAAGACCAAGGATTTCAAATTCAAGACCCTATTCCACCGATGAACCTTCGTGTAAGCAAATTTGAGGTACGTTAAAACCGTCTGAGACAGAATTCCTCCCACTGGTGTGGTATGGAGAGTGGGGATGCCAGTTTAGGTGTCATCCTCGTCATCTGTTTCAGTTCAAAATTATGAAGTCCGCCCCGAAATATCCCTATTTCTGCTTTAAAACGGGTGGTTAATATAATTAAACTATACAAAGTCCAATCAAAAATCGATTGAGTAATGTTTAACTTTCTCTTATAGTAATCGTTGAAAAATTCTAATTAGAAAACTTTACGAAGTGTGGATTCGAAACCCGTATTTTTAGCAAACATTATTCGTATATTTGTGAACGCTATAACTAAAATGCACTTTGAACTACACAGCTGAAGTTTGCCATATGTAATTACTTTCAACTTTGTAGATTTTTACCAAATTTTGTACGAAATCAATTTTTAAAAAACGGTCTGTCTGACTGTTCGATAAATACTAAACACAAAAATCTGGGCAGATCAAATAACTACTAACTTAGAATTAACATCTTTAATATAGATAAGTAACATTACTTCATATGAAAACTTATAAACTCAAGTTCCTCCTACTTTTGAGAGATATATCAATCATGCTGATTCGTTGCATGTCCTTCAGGGAGGGGGGGGGGGGGGTTTGGGGTCCCTGGGTTTCAACAATTGTATCAATTTCAACAATTATTATTTTATTAAAGTTCACAGACTGAATAGATATGTCACCTCCTGCTTATTATTTTCTGATTTCAAGAAAATTCGTTTTAAAAAAGTTCATTATCTGAGCATACTACAAGAAAAAAAACTGTGACAGGGTCCCACAACCATTCCAATTTAACCATTCTAAATTCTGTTTCTTTTCGAAATTCATCAAGTTTTCAAAACATAAAAGTTTGACACCATCCCTACCTTAGCGTCTGGAGAGAAATGAATAATTAGCATCATTGTTAAGCATTCTGGCCGGTGATAAGGTTGATTCCTATTGTTCTTAAGGGTGTAATGACTTGATCCTGGTCGATCAAATAAAATGGTAGCGTGTTATACACAAAGGGTTTATTTACAGCTTTATACAATAATACAAAAACAAAAACACGTCCTCTAGGTTAGATATTGAAAATTATTGACAACTGGATTGTCCGTTCGGCAACTATGCCGGGGATTCACAAGCTGTCCGCGTATTCGGCCACTGCCTGTAGCTCCAGAGATCTACGGATTACTTCCGGTAGATCTTTCCAACAAACTCGAGATCACGTGGTATCTCTTCAACTTCAGAACTGCTCACAGCTCGTCTCGTCCACCGGATCAGCTTGTCTCCTCTCTCGATCAGCTTCTCGATCGTCCCTTTTAACAGTAGCGAAGCTCCACCTCTCAGGCTGATATTGGCGCGCTGGAGATGCCGATTGTCAAATCATTCTTCAGAAATACTCCCACTGGCGCGCCATTATGTCGTGGAAAGATTTCTGAAACATCCACACCTTATCAGAACCTTCACAATATCCACTGTTCGCATCTGCATTCTTTCTTCAATGGGTTTAAGGAAGCACTTTTTTTTTCAACGGGTCGTAAAGAGCATATGCTGTTCATTATTGGAGCATTATCACAGCCGGGGTGGTCCATAGAAGAAATAGTCCCATCTGGTATTTCGACACGGTTTGTTGATTTAATGGGCCGAAAACATGTGTGTTCCATTATTTGTCTTTCTCACGTCTGAAGGACGGCACTAAAAAGGACGAAACACAATGCGCAACAAAGGATGAATAGCCTCATCGCTGGCTAGGAGTAT
This sequence comes from Argiope argentata, assembly GCA_026289955.1. Classification (NCBI taxonomy): domain Eukaryota; kingdom Metazoa; phylum Arthropoda; class Arachnida; order Araneae; family Araneidae; genus Argiope; species Argiope argentata. The sequence continues at coordinate 441,154 of JAOUZG010017696.1, read as the reverse complement.
CATTGTTCGATCATGTGTCCCTTCCAACAGGAGACAAGGTGACGACTTCCTTACAAGGGCTAAGATATAGCCTTCATGTAGGAGATAAGTCCCTTCATTGGTATGGAAGTAGTTAATCCCACATCATTACATTAGTTAACGGGAATGCGACCTGGACAGATATACTAACTAAATTGGAAGTTTCTCGTCTTCATTTTCGGAGTGTTTTTTGAGGGTGGCGTTTATAAACGTTTACAACAATCATCTTTTCATCTCTGTCTTCCAATAATCAATCTCTTATAATCCATTAGCAAGTCAAAGTTTTTTTAAAAACCAATCAGTACTTTCTTCATTTCAATAAAGTTTCATACCTCAGATTTGGTTGACATGACTGAATTAATGCTATTGTAAAGCGGGGAAGCAACTGGTCGTCGAAGACTGCTAGTATTTAATTTTTTTTGTTTTTATTTTAAACTAAAATACAAAAAAAAATACGAATTGAAGTTTTTAATCTTTTAAATGCAAAATCCAATGAAAAATGATTTATTAAGATAAAAATTAGTTTGTTATTTAATTTAATATGTAAGATTTATTTTTTTAATCTTTTTTTATTAACCTTTTAGCAGTGAGCGACCCAGAGATCCCTGTATGAATTATTCGATTATGTTTCACAAGCTTTTTAATTAATGATAATCTCAATAAATAATATTGTAATGCTAATACATAATATCATAGAATTGGATATTAAAAAAACTCGCTTAATTCATCAAGTATTTTTCTTGTTCGCATATATTTTATATGGATATTGGTTAAACATATTTTAATGATGGAAGGCTGAAAATTAGTATCGATTTTCATATAAATAGCCAGTTTCATTCCTCTGCCTCAATCCCAATTCAATGTTAATTCCTCAAAGTTTATCACAAACAATATAAACACACAGTGGGCAGCTTTAGCCTGTTGCTTAGTTCCTGTGGACGTTAATTACAACAGTATCAATTGTCCTATATCTGAGTTCATATGGCAGTTTGAAGAGAGATTTACCAGTTCAGGTGTCGTCTTCATCATTTGACCAGGGCTCAAATTGCTTTTGAGCGGGACATTAATAAAACTAAACCTAAAGTGGACTTTCTTCGTAATAGTTAGCTTTGCAGTCAGCTTACTAAATAGAAATAATGACTGAATATCATTTCATTTGAATATTTTTTATTCAAATATTTTTTATTATTTTTCCTTTTAACACAGTATTTAGATATTTCAAATTATATACGACATTTAAGACACGCTATAACATTAGCTTTACGCTTATTTTATTAATTGTTTGTTTAAATTCTTATTAATAATATGCGTAACTGATTTTGTAATCTAATTGATATTCTTAGTGTTAACTTCCTTCTTTTATTCGTCATTCAAAACATAAGTCATCCATGTCACGTCCAGTCAAGCCAAACTCCTTGTCACGAAGGCACGCGGCTTTTTGCCATAAGGCTGAATGACAGGACAACTGCAATAGCAACACCGGTGGGAACTGTAGTTGAGATCTAAGGAGCTCACCGGCCACGGTACAATGCTTCCCGTAAGAAGTATGTCCCATCATTGATGGGAAGAGCCTATCCCTACCTATTAATGTACCCTAGAGGGTGTGGAGATCCAATCACTATGAGGGAAACATCTCATCCTCTTATCCAGATGCCCCCCGGGGGGGATCATATAAAACATAAAGCTCATTCTATTTCATTTAAATCATTTTTTTATTTCATTAAGTTTCTTCAACATAGTATTTTTATATTTTAAATTATAATATCATTTAAGACACGTAATATTAGCCTTATACATATTCTGTTTATCGTGTGTAGGAACATTCCTACTCATCATATACCTTAATTCTCTGCTTGATATAAAATCTAATTGTTGGTTCTTAATTATAACTTCACTTCTTTATATTTCATGTAAAATCTAAAGTTGGCTCCAAATTTCAACTAGTGAGGTATATTTTATGTCCACATTTTATCAAAATTAAAATATGCTGATAAATGTAATTAAAGAATAGAAACTACACTTATTCGGTACATCAGATAATTTCAGATAATTCAGATAGATCGAATATGTTTCCTAATTTATCAAATATCTCAAAGAATTTAAAGATTCTACAAAACTTTTAATGAAATGAAAGAGAGTAAAGTTCAATATCATTTTATTAAAGAATTTTTAACTAGCATATTCTTTATTTTTTTATCTTTAAATGATGATAGAGAAAAATAGTATTAAATATTTTCATTAATAATAAAAAAAATGTAAACTTCATTGTAAGAGAAAGTGTGAAATGATAATTTAAAGTTAAAGTAATATTAAATTAATGATGTCAGTTTTTTCAAAAGTTTCCCCAACAAAAATTTAACTAGCATTTTCTAACATCTTAAATAAATAAAATAATAATTTTCAAAATATCGAAAAAAATATCTGTAAGACAAATATTCTTATCCGCCAAATTATATAACATTAAGTTTGGAAACTGTATGTCAAATGATCTTTCCTGTCAAATATCAATATACACACATTCACTTTTATTTTTAATAGAGGTGAACATTAAACTCTTTCAATTTATTAATCCTCAAAATTTTTCTAATTTATGAATATTTTTATTATTTTTGATTATTTTCAGTTGAAAATAAGTCTCAATAGGTATATATTTTTCGTATCCAGTTAACAAAGAAAGCAGATGATTTTTTTCTTTTTATTTGTTAAAATAATTAGGTTCTTTTTAAAATTCATTCTCATGGGAATAAAATTTTTTTCCTATTAATATTTTTATTGAAATATTTTTGTTAATGAAATTCCGCATTAATTAATGTATTATTTTCTCCCTGCGTTGTAAGTTTAATTCTTTTACTGACTATAAAATGTATTATTGGTCAAAACAGGCTTTCTCTTACGATACTTTTTCAAATTTTTAATGATGTTCGTTTACCATCCACGTATCATCCTATTTTTGCTTATTAGAAGTTTCTCTGAAATTATTGCAATGAAAATTATTATAAACATTTGGCCTTGTGGTACTTCTAATTACATTTTGTAAGCAAAATAGTTTTTAAGTCATATTTTGCTTAATGCTATCCTAGCACTTTTGTGCGTGTGTGTGATCTGATACAACTACTTTGTCATTTTTCCCCTTTTTATATCTTATCTGAGAAATATTTCGTTCAAATGGGCAAGAAATTATAGTTTTGGCTGGTTGGCTCATCGTCATCCAATGCATCAGTTTGTATTTTTGTCCTGAAACAGGCATCACATGTGATGTCACATCACTCACTTTCCGTCCCAGCCGAAAGCACACGGATAAAGAAATCTGAATGACCGAAACGCCGCAATAGCAGCACTAGTGGAAACCGTGATTTAGGCCTAAGGCCCAATACCGGCCACGGCACAACCCTTCGCGTAGGAAGAACTTCCCGTCATCGATGGAAGGAGCAAGATCCTTTACCTGTTTATGAACTTTTCAGGGTGGCATATGTTATAAGTCATACCATACATTCCAACATACAACGCAGGCAAAAGGATTTAAAAGATGAAACTGAATGACTGGACCGCCGCAACAGCAACACTTGTAGAAACCGTGATTGAGTCCTAAGAACCAGCACTGGTCACGGTACACCCTTTCCCGTAGAAAGTACGTCCCGTCATCGATACTCCCACCTATTAGTACTATACCCTCGGTGGCGGGATCCAACCACCATGCCGAAAACATCTTATCCTTATTTTGAAGTGCCCCCTGGATGAGGGGGGGGGGTAACATCATATGTGATGCATGTCTTTATTTTTTTTATTCAAGAAACTGTTACATTTATGTATTTAAAAAGTTTTAAAAAACCAAAAGTCAAATCATTCAATATAATCATAGGTTCAATTTTACCAATTCTCATTTCATACAGGAATTGATTATCTTTAGATGCAGCCTAAATAATCGCTTATTTCACTCCCATTTCAGAGAAAAATCTCTAAAACAATACTTCATAGTGCATATTTTAAAGAGAAATAATAAAATCCACGACCGAGTTCTAAACTGCACCAATTTCGCTGCATTTTAATTCATTTGGAAACTCTTGGCGTTTATATATGTAACCACTGGTCGCCTGTCTCTAAAAGTTTCCCATTTTTAAAGATATTGAGTTTAGTTTAGTTATATTAAGTTACTGTTCTAAATCATCCTTGGGACAAGTTTGGGATTAACCTCGTAATTTTGAAATGGCACCCCCTTTCCAAACTTACGAAACTCATAAATGATAAAACATTTGACCTAAGTATTTTATAACTGTTTAAAAAAGATTTAAAAAATTTATTAGTTTTTATTTATAATTCATGCTTATAAGTATTAAAAAAAATTCAAAACATTTCTTCCCAATATAACTATTAACTCAACTCCTTACGTGATATCATAATGAATGTGAAATTAATTGATTCAATTCCTTAGTTCATATTCTCTCTATATATATATATCTCGTTCAAATTTTCAATCGTTAATAAAATTATTTTTATTCCTCAACTCGAGTTCACATATATTTTTTAAAACTTGTAGTGGATGACACTCGATGTTAATACAGTTTTTTTTTTTTTCAAAATATTAATTCAGACATTAAAATTTAATTTTTAATACCTTAAATAGAGTTTTATCAGTTTTTAATGAACATTGAAATCAACATTCAGTTGCTCTATCGATAAAATGCGTATATTTCAATATTTTTCGCTTGAAGGTGAAGATGGCGAGCTCAATTTTCGCGAAATACAATATATTTTTTAATTATTTACATTAATTCTAATTATTTAATAAAAAGTAACTAAAAAGTTTTTCTTTCTTGCCTTAAGAAGAAAAAGAATTAATTTGTTCTTATATTACTTGTTGTGTGTTTACTTCAGAATAAGATGGTTTCTATAGGTCTATATGTAGATACTTCAAAATTATGGTAAACAATTTAACAGTAAGTTAGGAAACCAGATATAGTTCTTTTTCACGTAAAAGCACAGATCACAAACGAAAAGGGGGCACTAGCTAGAGAGAGCTTTTAAATAAGTAAAAGAAATCGTTAATTCTCTCAGCACAGGATAATTGTAGTTCAAATTTACAATATCAAATAAACCATCTACATAAAATAAAAACTCGTGATATACTCACATAATATGTTTGACATTCAAGTGAGTAATTTGAGTAAGTGAGTAAAATTCCCTTAAGTAATAAGTATATTAGGCGATAATACTAAAGGGCTTCAATTTTATTACGATCCCTCCTATTTTTATTCTATTCCTTCTTTAACTTCCTATATTACTATGCTTGGAAATAGTTCATTTTTGTATGATTTACCTCGGTCAGCATTCTACAAAACGTAAAATGCATTGTGTCACTTTGCTTCTGAAATTATGTCGTTTCAAACCTCAAGCAGTTAGTTTCATAGTAAAGAAGAGAGATTTTAGGATATTTTTAATGTTAATGTGTTCCCAGAGGTAAATGCCTTTGTCCAACTTGGAATGAATTTTCTACTCCGGGAAAAAAATGGGGATGGGGTGGTAAACAAAACAAGAATTTTAGCAATATCTCTATAAGGAATTGATATCCATGTTTCTTCTTGCAATATAATTTTTGATCTTGAAAAGATGATTCTTAAAGCGGTAACTATATAAATGGAGGTGTATACAAGAAAATGATTCCACTCTTTTGGTTAAATAGATAAATGAAGCAAATTCCCTTCCGCATAAACCTTTATCGAATGATTTGTTCAAAATAGATAGATGGCGTAGTAAATATATTTCTTAGTTTCTGAATTTAAAAAAAAGAAAATCTTCTATTCAAGCTTTAAATTTTGGGATTCGACTTTTAAATAGCATGAAATGTTGAGCCTTATTTTGAATTTTGAAACGATAAAGTAACTATACTCTACTGTTAAAAGAATAGAATTTATTCTAAGTTTCAGATACTGAAAAACATATTAAAAAATTACGTTTCCAATACGTTTTTCAAATAGTAACCAAAAAATTGTGTTGAATTTTAATTTACGATAATTCTGTAAGAAAATTTTATAAAAATCTATAATATGAGAAAATATTATTTAAAAATGTAAAATAGTTCTAAAGTATGCGTTATGCCAATATAAAAATCTGCGTACCAACTTGAACAATTAGCTTAGAAATAAAATTAAAACATTTTTTGATGAATAATACTATTTAGATATTAAGAATATTGAATAAAAAATGACGTTCTTACAAAATAAATCAATTTTTTTAACGCAGTCATTAAATGAATAGCAGAAACCTCGAATCAATATTCGAGGTTTCTGTTTTTTAATTAGAGGAGAAATCTGTTTTCTGTTTCTAATCTGTTTTTTCAATTAGAGGAGAAAGTCCAGATATAAAATCAAAATTGAAGGGAAAACTTTTACATTTAAAAGTAATGCAAAAAAAAATTCCAAGGTTTTCAGAAAAGGCTTTAAAATCTCGATAATTTATTAATTAATTAAAAATTCAATTAATTGTTTCTTAAAAAAACAGTGCTTTGCTGACAGTTTGGGTCCATGGCTTCGTGGGGTCTGCGCCACACTCGAACTCTACCATCAGCTCGTAACAACTGAAATCGTGACTCATCTGACCACGCCACGGTTTTCCACTGGTCTAGGGACCAGTCGATATGCTCACGAGCCCAGGAGAGTCGCTGCGGGCGATGTCGTGCTGTCAGTAAAGGCACTCGAGTCGGTCTTCTTCTGTCATAACCCAAGGAAGACAAATTTCGCCACACAGTCCTATCGGACACATCTCTCGTACGTCCCACATTAATTCCTGCAGTTATTTGACGAAGTGTTGCGTGTCTATTAACATTGACCATTCTACACAGACGTCGGCGGTCTCGGTCGTTAAGTGCAGGTGGT
>JAOUZG010017696.1:416010-429267 GCA_026289955.1 Argiope argentata | reverse complement strand
CAAGTATGCTTTTGTTATTAGTACCAAGTATACTTTTGTTACTGGTAATCAGTATAATTTTGTTACTGGTGTCCATATATACTTTTGTAACTGGTGCCCATATATACTTTTGTAACTGGTGCCCATATATACTTTTGTAACTGGTGCCCATATATACTTTTGTTGCTGGTGTCCATACCGGAATTATGCACAGAGGAAGTAATAATAAGAAATACTGAAATATCTCGACACTTGTTCAATAATTGGTACCCTTATATACTTTTATTACCTTTACCCCTGTATACCTTTATTACTATTACCCATGTGTACCTTAGTTACTATTAACAAAGTATACTTTTGTTACTGGTACCAAATATATTTTTGTTACTGGTGTCTAGACCGGAGTTTTGCTCAGAGATAACGCGTCTTTCTTGTGATTTGAGAAATGAGAACATGAAATTTTGCCTGGAATCAGTATAATTTCACACAGAAATGTGGCACATCATACAAAAAGTGTGGGGTGCTGCTTCCATGAATTGTGTAATGTTTTTTAATTGCCATTAACAGTTGAGTGTTAAAGAATAACTATGGTAGGAACAATGCGAATCCCAGAAGAATCTTGAAATACTTTCAAAATCAGGACAGTGATAAGACCTCTATGAAATCTGAAATTAAGGTGTTAGGAGACAATTTTCAAAATTGCAGCGTATCATCTTTGGTAATTAATATATATTGAAGCTTTTTCATATCCTTCCATATTTATTTTAGGAAAAACTACATCCAGAGAGTATGTGCATTAGATCACAATTTGCTTTTTTGGGTGTTTCTATTCTTTCATTTCTAACTATATTTTACTTCACAATACTTTAAATTTCTTGATTATTTATGTTAACTTGAAAGGCAGAATTTAGAGAATTCAACAGAGAAACATTCAACAGTGAATGTCAATGCTATAGCCCGGTTGAATGTTAAATGACGAGCAGGTTAATGCTAAAATTTACCAAAGAATACTTATTCTGCAAGATTAGGCTTTATATAAGTACAATTAATATTATCAAATTTATTATTCTCCATGGATCAGCTGTTTGCATTTATTATTTTCTGCAAATCGCTGTGATTTTTTTTCTTCTGCACTTTCTCTTAGACTACTTTCATTAACATACAGAAAGTTTTCTTCTAAAACGACGCGTTTATTCTAAAATTTATTACATTATTCTACAGCTTTAAAGTTATACCTCATTTTAAATTTCAACTTTTTCTTTCGTTTTATTTTTTATTATCATGTACAAATACACAAGGACTAACAGACAGTCAGTTTTTTATTAAATTTATCCAAAATTCTGTGCAAATTTGTAGCTGTATGAAATTGAAATATAATTCAAGTTTCAAAATTTAATTTATTTAGAAATATAAATTTGACATAAGGTGTTTTTAGAAGGAAAAAAAACTGTAGCTTTCTATCAAATTTCGCGAGGAAATTTTTTCATTGTCTCTTTTTCTGTCCATATGTTTATTTGTGAAAGAGCATAATTAATCAAAACAGAAGGAAAATATATAGATTAGATTATATGAATTATTATAAGAATGAAAAAATCTTTGTCAGTTTGTTTTCCATGCAATGCTCTTATAAGTTTTTCCTCCGCTGATTTGAACTTTCAAGTTTACGTTAATGCATTAATTCAAATGTCCTTTATTTAGATAAAGATAACTTAATATGTTGTCTTATCATCCAAAGTTCATTATATTATAGCGATTTACTAATAAATTTTAGAAAACACAAATGCCATTAGATTAAAAATAATTTATTTATTACAACGTACAAAACGTATGGTTAGATCGAATAAATCTCAACGAAAATTCAAGCACTTTCAATTGTGTCAACCTTGTTACCTTAAAATCTAATAATTTTATATTGAAATATTATCTTCTAGTTAAACTAAAAGGTATTCTCTAATTTACCATTTAGATTTCAGAATTAGTGCAAATTCTAGAAGTTAAATTTCGGACTTTGCTTTGTAATTTAACACTACATAAAGGATTGTGTTTAAAAGAATAAACAGAGTTATCCACATTTCAAATTCCATTAAATCTTGGGATTCGAATAAATGTTTAATTTTATTAATAGGATGAAATTAAAGATGTGCAGTCATGTTCGATTTTATAAAATGAATTGAGAATTAGCAAAGTTAGAATTTAAGAAACAGGGATGTTTATCATTCCGATAGGAACTGTTTGAAAATGCCACTTTATTTTTCTCTTTCTTTTATAGCTATCTCGATACTTCCAAGAGACGCATTTCCCATTAGGCGTGTATTTCCAGTAACTTTTCAGCCGGAAGTTCCGTCAGATGAAAATTTTGTTTGAGAATCCATTAGTAATTATTCTTAAATACGTAACTACTTTTTTGTTTAATTAATGCTTGGGTGAAATTTTTAAGGTCAGATCTTGGTACCGAATACATGTTTTTAATACAAAATGGGTCCTCAGATAATAAAGTATTCATTTGTTGCTGTTATTCTAGTGTTCCGCTTTACGACCGAAGGAGGAGTGAGGAGTACAGTAGCTTCTTACAATATGGATCCTTGAGCACTCAATGTCAGAAATCTGACTTCTAGCTCACACACGTCACAGAACCTTTTTTACGGAGAGGACTTTCATTCATGCATTTCATTCATTCATCCTCAGATCGTAATTTAGATTTGGAACTGAGAAACATCACCTATAACCAAGTACCGCTAGTGGTATTACTTTCGACATGAAGGACTTTGTGGCCACGACAAATTTAACATGCGCCAGCCACCACACACACGGAGAGTCTTCGGCTGAGGGGATCGAGTATTCGTTTTAAAGCTTTAATTATTTCATCGTGATTGTCGTCCTCGTCATCTAACTGCAGTTAAATATTACGAGGTCCGTCCCAAAATAGTTCTATTATTATTTTGAAACGGGAAGTTAATATAACTAAACTAAGCTATCTAATTAGTTAATAGCTATAGTATAATTAGATCATCCTTCTTTATAGAAGTTAAGGCATATAAAAAAGGATAATCTAAATAGAGATGTGGTCCGAAGAAATAAGATATGGCAGCAAATGTGGTAAATATTCTATTTGCCATGATATTGCTAATGGGCTGCATACTATATATGTATTGTGTGATGTAACATTCAGGATACAAAAAAAATCTTCACCAGTCTCTATAGACTGTTAACTCTATAGACTTCGAAAGGCATTATAGATTGTTAGAAAACTCAAACTAATAAAGTTAAGGAGTAGCTAATTTTACGATTGTTGAAGATTACTAAAAATATTCTAAAAAATTTGATTATAGAATATTATAAAATTCTTAACATCATTTTGAATCTTACATATCATTCGCAGCTTTCATATAATATTTATTCAGATATATATTTTAAATATCATATTATTTTCATATTTATTTTTAATATCATATTATTCGCAGTTTTGATTTTTTCCTTACAATTTGGAATACATTATAATACAAAAAGTTTTTATGCAATATAAAGTGAAAAAATTAGCACTTTCTTACAATTTGACTTATTGATGTGTGTGTGGAATGGAACTAAAAGAATTGATAACAGTGAAATAACTTTTCGCTTTTTTTTCCGAATTAATAATTTAATAAATATCTTCTTTAAAAATTCCTCTTTACGAATTGGAATTCAAAAAAAAGGCTGCTAGATGTCTCTTAATGATTTAAAACGAATCTTTGCACTTCATGCGATTCCTTTCCGGTTCAAAAGAAAACGATAACGATACAATGCAATCTTCGATCGATTATTCTTCGGTAACTGGCATCGAATTTCCCAACTTAGAAGAAATTTTGTTGCTAGGTATCAAATGCCTCTAAATAGCTTTTGCAATGCATTTTGTTTTGCTTCAATTCCAATATGCGTCTTCAAAGTTATTTTTATCTCTTTTTCCTTCATTTCTTAGCATTAAATTTTGCTTTTCTGTTGCTCTTTTTTTTTTCTGTTCTAATAATCTTTTCTTCCGTGTGATTGCAATAAAATCACACATGTATTATGGATTCCGTTCATTCGTTATTCTACAAACTTTCTGGGGTTTCAAAACATTAATAATCACATTTACAATCAAATACATAAATGTGCTTAATCAAATTATTACTAATGTACTTAAAGTGACTATACTGAATTTATTCATACAAGCCACATCGCCTCTAGTGATGAAATAAAGAAGTTGTAAAAAAATGAAAGAAATAGGACAAAACGTTCATTTAGAAAAAGGTACGTCATATCATGCTAAAAACATAGATAAAGTTTTAAGAAATTATTTGCAAATTTCGCTGATATATTAGAGATTCAAACTTTTCACGGTTGAAATAGTACATTTATGAATTTTCAATCAAAATATGCTATTTAGAACTCAAATTCCAGAGCAAAGTAATGTAATAAAAACCAATTTCCGTAACAAGTTTGTCCTTGTACAGCAAAAAATGACATTCGCCTTAGTCATTTAAAAAATATCTTATAGTTATCCTTTAGTGTAAAAGTTACTGTGATATAAATTAATTTTCGTCCTAATTATTACTTAAAAACTATTAATTATTAACTATTTTTATCGATGAAATATATGCATGCCTTTAAAAACTTACAGTTATATTTCTTGAAAACATTAAGGTAACATAAAGCAATTGTTTTGCAGATTATTATCAATTAATTTTCAACAAACTGTATTGAAGAAAATCACGTTTAAAACCTGGTAGTTTAACTCACTTAATAAAATATTAAAAGTAAAGCGATTATTTTAATAATACTCTTTGTCTATTAACAACGATAAAATGTATTCATGTTAAGAATTTCATAACTCAAAAAATAAATAAAGTAATATACAGAAATTCTGATGACATTTTAAACCTATTATCTCTCAATAAAATATTCTCGCAAATGAAATAAATTTGCAAATAACATAAAGAACTCAATTAATGAGGCTCTACAGTTCTAAGCAACTGATCCAAACAGTAACGATCATCCACCTTTTCGAATTCGCGATGGAACACTTTAAATAGCATTTCCATCGTATCTTCATTTCGAGGACACTGAATGCGGAAAATGCAGCGAGTCGTGGTGTATTCTTCTCGAATCAATCATTAATGGAAATTTGAGTGCTCGAGATTTCAAATAAAAAGCTCCGTAATTGTTAAATCATTGAAAGAGAACATTCACCCTTCGAATGATGAAATATATTTTCACAGTGCCTGTTTTAAATTTATCGCTCACAATTGTAAAGGAGAATCATTTCAGGTCGGATGGACTTCCAGCGGTAGACGTGAAATATAAGAACTGTTATTTAACAACCCGAGTCAAAAGCGGAGAGCTTCAATCATTCGAAGTTGGCTTACGAATTAAAGTATTAGTAATTTTGCAATGCAATGTATACTAATAATAAAACAATGTATACTAATAGCTAAACAATGCATACTAATAATAAAACAATGTATACTAATAATAAAACAATGCATACCAATAATAAAACAATGTATTCTAATAATAAAACAATGTATACAATTAATAAAAGTAGATGTGTTCGTGTATATTGGCGCTTTCCAAGCAGAAAAATCTGTCCAACTGCAGCCAAATTTGGCACATTATATGCTTTGGAGAGGGGAAATATTTTTCTCAGAGCGAGTTTTTTTAATTTTTAATGAAACATTTAAGTGAATATTTTTCGTATTTCTATTATAACATCTGTGAATATTTATCACATAAAAATGACTTTTATCTCTTTTCAAAATAAAAAAACCTTTTTTTAAATATTTTCATTGGTTTTTTGCTAGGTAAATGTTTCACACTTTTTTCTAACAAATTTTAAGAACAAATATTGGTAAATATTAGGCTAAAAAGCCATTTATGGAGGGTTTAAAAATTTAATTTAAGTTTAGAACAGAAATTTTAGTCTTAGCAAAGATAGCTCCATAAAATATTTGGTAAAATTAAAATATCTATTTAAAATTTTCAAAAGCTTTTTAATTTTGAAAAATAACTAATATATTCTTTTATTACAAATAAGTTAAAAGTTACAAATGTTTCCCCTGAATTTTTGAAGGAAGAAAAATTATATTATAAAAATCTCAGAATAATCTATATATGAATAGAATGCTACTTATCTGGAGCTGAAATTTCTCCTATTCTTTATTGTCGAATGGGATCAGGCAGCATCAAATAAATATTTATATGGACGGTTCAGATTCACGTCTGTACTAATTCCAATGTTTCGCTAATTAACTGAGATACAAAATATTATTAGAAATATTATGGAGAATGTTCGTTGTATCACCAAAAACACCAACCATTAAGAATTGCATTAAATATATATATATATTTAAAAGAATTAACAAATTTGGAGACAAGCTTATTTCGTTATTTATTTTTAAAATGTTTAGATACACAAAGAATTATTTAAAATGTATTATTAAAAATGTCCTAATAAATGACATAATATTAAGGTAAGATGGCATAGTAAATGAAGAATATTTTTAGTTCAATGTAAGTGAAAATGAGCAAAACATAGAAAGGTGCATCGTGAATACATGTCAGCAATGATCGATGAAGTTACTCTTCGTGGTATTAGTTGAATTTTTAGAGACAACAGAGAACCGTTTTGAAAATCTGTCGATATATGTAAAACAATCCTTTAATTTTCTTTTTTTAGATTTATTTAATATAAAAAAGAAAATTTAAAGTCAATTCCTACTTAGGTGAACAAAAAATATTATTTTAGTTACTTTTTATTAAGTAATTATAATTAAACTAAATAATTTATGGAAAAAGGATCGATTTTCACGAGAAATGATCTCTCATTCTTTGACTTCACAGGAAAAATACCGAAATCCTCGCATTTTACTGAACGATCTACTGTCTGTTGATTTTAATTTCTCTTAAAAACCGCTAAAACTCTATTTAAAGTATTAAAAATGAATTAAATTTAACGAATGAATTAATATTTGAAAAAAACTGAATTAACATCAAGTGTCATTCACTAAAAATTTTTAAAAATGTATTTGAACTTGAATGTATGAGTAAAAAGAATTTTACTAACGAATGAAAATTTGACCAAGATGCATAAACATAACGAGATTGTAAACTGATAGTTGGAATTTCAGAAACTTTATGATGGGAAAAAGAGCTTCTTCATGGCAAATATTCAATTTCATCATGACAAATGTTCAATTCAAAATAAACTGATTTTTAAGTAATTTTTTTTGAATTTTCCAAACTCTTTTGTTTTGTATCTGATGGACCTACCTATGGTTCTGAATAATAGCCAAAGAAAAAAAGACAATGAATAAAAATATAAGTGTGAAGAATTTTTTAACGAATCTAAATTTGATTTAAAAAACATTATGGGCCAAGTTGAAATCTGAGTTTGCTACGATTAAGATTGATTTCATCTCATAAAACTATTATAAGATAATTTTATATTAAAAATACGAAAATACAAATTGATTTTAACGCCGTTTTTCAATTCTTACTATTAATACTTACGTATATCTTGTTCAAATGCTCAGTTGTTAAGAATACTTTTTATTCATCCACTCGAGATCAAATACATTTTTTAAAGTTTGTAGTGGAGGACACTCGGCGTTCATATAGTTTTTTTTTTTCAAATATTGATTCATTAATTAAATATAATTCCTTTTGAATACCTTAAATAGAGTTTTAATGGCTTTTAATAAAAATTGAAATGAACAGGAAGTAGCGCAATCGGTGAGATGTAAGGATTTCAGTATTTTTCACGAGAAGGTGAAGAATACGAGCTGAATTCTTGCGAAAATGAATCATTTTTCGATAAATTATTAATATTAATTTTAATTATTTAATAAAAACTAAATTATTTAATAAAAGTATAATTATTTAATCAAAACTATTGATATCCATTTTGTTCTATTAATACCTAGGTAGAAACGTACATATGAAATTAAAATTTTATTAAATCAAGCGATTAACTGATATTTAATTTTAAAAGAAAGTACTATTATGCAGTTAAGAATTACTTCGAGAGTATGAAGTGTGGAACATTTTTCAAACTTCAGCACATCAAGAAAAAATTTAAAAATTGATTAAAGATCCTTTCTTTACGAACATAAAATAAGGGAAAGAAAATGTTGGTAAATGAAAAATAACAAAACGCTCGCTCAAACACTTTTTAATCGTATATTCTATGGTAAAATCAAACAAGTATTTGAAATAGAACATGCATGGGCTTCCATTCAAATCATTTAAGCATTGTAGTTGAAACACTAAAATTATTTACTAAGAAGGTTCTTTCGCCCCTATTTACCAATAATAGCCTATTCCAATTTATCGTGTTTCAGTGAAGCATGGGCGATCCTAAAACAGTTGTCGGGGGTTCATTTGCGAGATGGTACGAGGCTTCTCTGACAGGCATTAACAGTAGCCCGGTATTAACGTGCCACTCGTTTTAATCCTTGCGTGTCCAGTAAGATGAAGGGGAAGTCGATATGAACTTTCACGATTCCATTCTTCTTTATTTCATGAGCAGATGAGGCATTTTCTGATGGACAACATGGGCATTAATCTTCATAGGAATTGATTAATTTATTACAGTTGCTCATTTTCTATATTGTGACTTTTTATTTTTAGCCTGTTTGCCACAGAATAGACGATACTTCAGTATGGAATACATTACTAATTATGTATGCTGTATTTTTTGGATTTTTGAAGTATCCCTTGCAAATATTTTTACAAAATATTACTTAATTCTTACTCTAGTTATTGAAGATCCATGCCAATTTTTTAAACAACGATTAGACAATGATAATTCAACAATATTAACAATTTTATACAAATACAGGATGTTATAAAAAAAACCTTTTCCGATATATGAGACAGTAACTATCAAACCTTTCATGATAATGGAATAAATTTTTTTTTCAAGGCATTTTGGGGCAAGATCTCAAGAATCGTATGAAAAACAACAGTTAAGTTCTAACAGTTACAGTTACATTGAAAATTTTTAAATATTTTGAAATAGCAATACCTACTTTTTTGGAATGTTTTTTTTATATAACAATAAATAATGCCGGAACGGTAACTGTAGCATGAAAATATCCAGTGCTAGGCAGTATATCCTTCTCCAGACAGTATAATACATATAACCCTGTATGTATGTATTGCAGTAAAACTGCTCCACGATGTGGTTTGTCCTTACACTTCATGAGGCTTATTTTGACATACAGCATATCAGCTTTCAAAATACAACTTCCTTATGCTCTTATTATTTTGTAGTTTTCACCAAATGAAATAAGCAAATGAAGTTTATTCACATTGTATTTACTTTCCTGAACTATTCTCAAGAGTAATCATCATATTTATTGTCTGAATTGTAGCTTTTGATACTATGAAATATACGAAATTGGACTCCATGGTTATGAGCCTTTTCTAAATTGCGATATTAAATCCAATCAAATTTGAGAAGAGTCAGAAACCTTTATGTAATATGACTTGATATCCTCTTCGTCCAATGATATCTGTTAAGGGTTCCTTTGCCTTCATTTCTTCGTCTAAATTGTTGTTGATTTTTTTGCAGTATTTGACAATTAACTCGCAGTATTGTATCATACTGCAGCTTTGTTTGAATCATTTTACTAATCCTTTTTTACTGGTTAAATTGTTAAAATAAAACCCATTATTGATCCATTCTTTGAAAAAATTTCTGTTCTCTGCTTCTGTAACTGCCCTTCTTTCCTTTGGACTGACATGGGCCTCACTTATCTGCTTCTGTCGAAGAAGAGTTTGATTTTAGTTTCATTAACGTCCCGCTGTAAAGTAACCCTAAGGGTATTTTAAGACGGACCTCTTAATATTAAACCACGTACAGATGACGGGGGTTGACACCTGAGCTGGCATTCCCTCTCCATACCACACCAGACCAGCGGGAGGACGTTTGGCCATGACAGATTTAACGTGCAACTGATCCCCTTATACGATGGTTCCTCAGTGGCATCGGGTCACGAACTTCAAACCCTACGGCTCGTGAGCTGAGTCTTTACCACTATACCATATCGGCCTCTGCCGGAGTAGAGAGACCGATTTATAATTTTAAAAAGTTACTATAGATGTAGAAGGGTTTTCTACTTATATGTAAAGAGATTCTTCTGTTTTTGTATCATTGCTTCGTTCACGTTCGAAACATTTCATCTTTCAAGCGAATATGGCATCGGGTTTTTTGAAACCAGTCGTGCCTGATGATAAAAAATCTTCAGGCGCGAAACTATCCTTCAAATTGGTCTAATATCAATAGCCAAGAAAAAAACTTTAATCTTCTTCGGCAATGTAGCATTTACCAGGACTTACTTCTCTATAAAAGAAATCTATGTGTAGCCATAGTCTTCCAAAGGTTGTTCACAATTCATGAATGTATGATATCACTGACGAAGTTTTTGCAAAATCAAAATCCATATCAGTTGAGTTTTTACAATGTATGGCAAGTGTGGTGTGGTAACAGCGAACAAATTACTTCACATTTTTGTTGGAGCCCAACGCTCCAACAAAAATGTGAAGTAATCCAACAAAATGTGAAGTAACAAGGAAAAATACATCTTCTTCTGGAGATGCTGATGACTCTCCAGAAGAAGATGTATTTTTCCTTTGATGTCTTTAGCTACCTTGACCTAATATGTAGGTACATTTATTCCCTGAGTCCACAATTATTTTAGATGCATTTGAAAGGATGTAATTTTTACAATTTTTTTCTATGAAAAATGGTCGTGGTTATCTGGTTGTAAGGTCTCGGTTCGAGACCCGACTCCACCGAAGACCCGTCGTGTAAGAGGATAACGTTAAATCCGTCAAGGCTAATCACCCTCCCTCTGATGTGGTGTTGTGTGGAGAAGGGTGTGCAAGCTTAGGTCTCGTCCTCGTTGTCTGACCACGGTTCAAAATTACGAGATCCGTCCCGAAATAGCTCTATCAATGCTTTAAGACGGGAAGTTAACATAACTAAACTGAACTTCTATGAAAAAGAGAGGAAATATATATATATATAAATTGTCATTATTTACAGAAACAAAATATTCCTGTATGATAACGTTATTACTTTACAATTATAGTATTATGCATAGTATGATGGATCAAGGGCATGTGGAGTAGGGATGATATATACGCAAAGAGTCTGCAAATAAGGAAAAGTGGAGAAACCCTCACCTATAATATCAGAACCTGAATCTCAATATTTTCATCTACAATTTAGTATTCAAATTATTTATAACTTAACAGGATAAAAATTTTAAAAAAATTCTATTAGTAATACTTACTATAACTCTTAGCGAATTATTTTTAGCTTACAAAATCACTGGCTTTGCTATTTTTATTGTAATTCCTATTTAGAAAATATTGTAAAAATTATATGATTTATTTTATTTATAATGATCATATTTGGTTCATTATATGATTTATTATTCATTTTAAATATGAGATCAAGTTATATCATATTTAAAAAACCAATAAGATAAATTTTATAGTATTTCGTGTGTTATAAGATATGTCGAACCAATTCGTTTTTGCCTAAATAATCAATACATTCGTTATCTGATTTCTCACTTTAGTGGTTATTTCTATGTTGATAAATAAAATATCTAGGTTTAAAATAAATAAATACAGTTTTATGACCTGGAGTAGTTGGTTACAGTTACTGGAAACATAACTTGCCAAAAAATTTTGTTTGTCACAATTGTTTGTTTCTTTTAAATCTTTCAAAAATCAGCATTGTCATTAAAAAAAACAAGGAATATCATTAAAGGAATGAAATAAAAATGATGACGAAAAAGGAGAAGGAATTTTATGGAAAGCAAAGAAATTAAAAATAATTCAAAAATAAAAACTGTTTTCAACAGACAAGGATTATTCACTTATTTATGAAAGGCTCTCATCTTATATTTTTTGTACATTCAGAAGATGAATTTAATTTTCTTTTAGTTCTTGATAATCAGAAAAAAGCACGATTTCACTATTTTCTTAAAATGGATTAAGTTATCATAGGCTACTTTTTTCTCATATTTTTATTTTAAGAAATAGTTTAAAAGTAATGAAGTTGACGAAAAGTTATTTTTTAAATTGTATTTTAAATTTCTTGCTACCCATGCTTAATGATGTGTTTTAAACTTATATATTGAAGTTTTACAACTCAAATAGTTACTTTATTTGTTAATTTTAATATTTTAATTCATCAATTTTTTTAAATTATGAAATTTTTATGAAAACCAATATGTTCAAAATCAAGATTATTCCATTTTTATGCATTTTTATATTCTAACATATTTTATATTTCTAAAGACAGAGTTGTGAAATTGATTTTTCACTCGCTTACTGATGTGGAAATCTCTGGAATTTTGGACTGTGTATCCGTAATGGCATTTTATATAAGAAGAGCATTTTCTCTTTTGTGTTTAACTAATTAATTTCAATTAAGTTTTCAGAGATGTAATAAGCGACATCTGACGGTGGAATAAGAGAAATTTGCCACAAGATACAATAATTTTCATAATTCAGATAACATTTTCAAGATAAAAAAAGCTTCAGTTTACCCCAAACTATCCAGAACAAAGATCGCTTCAACACAAAACTTTCAGCAAAAAATTATAAAGACACTCAGCTAGAATTAACAATATATAGAGAAAAAGTAGCAGGTATTTATAATAATGAAATATAAATCGATTAAAAATTAAAAACATAGTAAAAAAAGCTTGAGTACATACTTTTATTATTGTACTCATCCTTTCAAAATATCTTTTAATCAAAAATATGCATATGAAAATAAAGTAGTCGAATGTTAGATGAAACATTTTCATAAGAAAACTGATACATAATGGAAACCATATGAGAAATTATTCTTTAACTTTTTGTTCTGACCGCCACAAATTTCTATAAAATTTTCAAGTCATTTTTAGTCTATTAATAATTCTTATATCTTTAAAAAGCAATTGTACATATATTTATTTCGTACATTTCGGAAACGGCTCGAACGATTTGGATCAAATTTTATATTTATACAGGTTTTGCCTTTTAACTTTGTCTATATAGGTCTCTTTTCTGAAAAAAAAAATGGAATTTGATACATGAAAAAACCCAATTTTAATAGCTAACTATTTGTGTCGAGGAGATGGCGCCACTGGTCCAAGCATACTGAGGTAAACATCCGAACTTCAATAAACATTTATAACGTTAAATAAGCAATTATATATATATATATATATATATATATATATATATATATATATA
>JAOUZG010017696.1:366545-413541 GCA_026289955.1 Argiope argentata | reverse complement strand
GTGTGTGTGTGTGTGTGTGTGTGTGTGTGTGTGTGTGTGTGTGTGTGCGTGAGTGCGTGAAAATTATTATTAAAAATTAAAAATATAATCCAGAAAATTAAAAGGTAAGTAGGATAAAAAGAATAAGTGAAACGGGATTACTCACCCATGCCATAAGCGATCACATTGAAAGATTTCCTCTTTCAAATAAAAAATAATTAGCTAACCAACTTCTAGTCATGTGAATTAAAAAGAATTCTCATGTTGCATTATTATGATATTTTATGCTGACTATTTCGATTATACACATTGTATCGAATTTCTCTGAGTTGTAATGTGTTCCTTTCTGTTAGTTGTACAATCCTTTCCAATGACTAACTTTGATTTCCTGTTTGTTGTGAATCATTTAAACTTTTCCACGGTAATATTTACAAGTAAATATTTTAATAATTCCACAACCATTAGTTTTTTTAAGCTTTTAAAAGTTTATAAATATCTCCTTTCTTTATATATCTCCTTTCTTAAATTTTATTTTTCAAAATTTATTTCACATAAGAGTAAAACATGCATGCTCCACATATTGTAATGACTTGATCCTGGTCGACCAAATAAACAGGTAGCGTTTAAACATGATTGTTCTATTTACAGCTTTATACAATAACAAAAAACAACAACACGTTCTCTAGGTTAATATGCTGGGAAATATTTACACCAGGTATAATAGTTCCACGACTATCACAAGGGAAAACTAACCGGCTGTTAGCTTATCCAGCTACTGAAGTAGCTCAAGAGATCTACGGATTACTTCCTGTAGATCTTTATTCAATAAATTCGAGATCACGTGGTATCTCTTTAACTTTCCAGATCTTCAGCTCAGCTCACTGCTTACTCCTCGTCGTATCTGCTCTCTCGTCGTCGTATCAGCTATCGTCCAGTCTCTAACCGGATAATCTGGTCTCGTCCTCCCTTCCTTCCAAAACCTTCAATTTTAACCTCGTTCAAACCCCACCTCTCAGGTTTGCATTGGTGCGCTGGCGATGCCGATCATCCAATAATTGTTCAGAAATATTCCCAGTGGTCAGCAGTTAACCGTGGGAATATTTTCGAATCATCCACCCTCTTATCTGATCCGCCACAATAGGAAAATATTCAGACCTGGAGGTTTCAGTACTTCTTTCTTCAAAGGGCCGTAAACGTATGTGTTGTTCATTATCGGAACTTTATTCCAGTTCGAGTGATCCTCAGAAGAAATAGCTACATCTCGTGTTTTGACACGGTTTCCTTCTTCAAAGGGCCTCAAACGCATGTGTGGTCCATTATCTGACTCCGTTCAAGTCCAAAGGGTAACATCAAAGCTAGAGAAACACAATGCGTAACAAAGGAAAGAGTCCTTTAACCGCTGGCCAGAAGTAACAATGTTCGAACATGTATCTCTTCAAAGGGAGATAAGATTTACGACTTCTTTACACAACGAAGAATTTAACCCTTAAAATTTCAGTAATCATAGTTTTAATATTTATGTTTGCACATTTTGCAGCATTGAAGTAATGTTAAGTTTAAAGCTTCTGAAAAATTTCATAATTCATAAATTTAGAATGGTAATAAATTCCTCTTTCAAAATTAATATATCTTTGAGACAGAATGTAAAAAAATAACCACTCATTACAAAAAAAAAATCGTTTGTTACAAATAAAAATCAAATTCCGAAAATGAAATAATTTTAGAAAATAGTCTGGCCATTACTCTTGTCATATTAAATTAATTCTGCGCTCGTGTTCCTTGATAAACTAACCTCCTAATTGTCAGTTGATGGAAAACTTTCAAGAGGTTGTAGACGTAGTTCGGATTAAATCATGGGAGTGCAATCATCTCTAAACTCCTATTTAAACTTCTAATGCCTTCCATCGTTGTGGTCCTTCCGCAATAAAATCGGAGTTCAGCAGAGTTCCATGGAATATGCTGTCCATGATTAAGGGATGTGCCGTCTTGAAGATAGAATAATTATTCGGCATACATTTCTATGACCTCAACGCTAAGCTGCAAAGGAACAGTTTTCGAATTTGAAATCAGAGTGTTGGTTCTGTAAGACCATGATGCTTGATTTTCATGAATACGCATATGTTTTGGATGTGTTAATGCGAATGATTAGGGAAAGGGCTAATGGTTTCGTATCGGGTTGATTTTACTCTCTCGATTGCCATTTTGATTGTTGAAATTGTAGGCAAATCCATTTCAAAGAGGATTTAAAATATCATGATTTCGAGTAAAATAAACAAAGATTTATTAAGTTAGAACATGATATTGTTTTGGGAATGAGTTTTTCTGGCATTAAAAACAAAAATCCATAGGAGAAAAATAAACATTTTATTGTCAGCACAGGCATCTCAAAAAATCATCTTTTAATAACGTGTTGCCATTGCATTTACAACAGCTCTTATTTTTAAAAAAATAAGTTAAAGACTACAGCCAATAAAACCTAGAAAATGTAATTTTGAGCACGTGATTGTATGAAATGAAACGAATAGGAAATGTGATATTTTTATGAACAACCGTCTTTTTGCATCGTTGGCAGTACTAAAGGGACCCATTGAACGAAACAATTAAAATGAATAAAAATATAATTTAACTTGCAAGATCACGTGGTGATTGTCCGTTCAAGAAATGGTGTTCCGACGTGATACACTGAAATATGCATAGCAGATTTCATTTTAATCTTATTTTTTTAATTTGTATTCCTTATAGAAGAAGTAGACTAAGAAGTTCTACATATGAACAGAATTATTTAAAATATTTTGTATATAGGCGAGGATTTTTCTATCTCAATTAACATTTTGATTGTTTAAAAGGTAATCAAATCCATTTGGAATAAGTGGAATAAGATATTACATAATTTTGAATAAAATACACAATGATTATATTTGTATTGTTTATGGGAGAAACAAAATAAGAAATGTATGGGCGGAATTATTTCATATCTTCCACATATGTTTTCTATATGTACGTAAAAGGAATGGTTTTTAAAAAATTTAAAATAGGGGATAATATTTTACAGTCTACTTGGTTACTGATTATTTTTTTAAAAAAAATTCTTTGAAGTCATAAAAAAAATTCTATATTTTAAAATGCCAAATTTTGTTTTATTTCATACCAAGGTTAAAAGAAGAAATGAAATAATAAATAAAACTATGCAATCTTGATAGAGTGTCCAAATCAATCGTTTTTTTTTTAAATGATAAATTGCTTCGGTGAACTCCAAAAGGTAATCAGATGAAGTTCATATCAATTTCTAAATCGAGATTTGAATATTTTTCAACAACTTCTTCGAATAATGAGATTGAACTTTCGTTTCTTTCTAACTTAATGGTGGCAACAGTAAGGTTAGCTGGAAACAATCTCCATGAGAACCTCTCAAGAAAACGTATCGATGTGACTGATGATGATTCCTTTAATCGTTTTCGCTTCTCGTGATATAATCGATTTTTTGAAGAGGGGAGGGAGAGGCGTGGTGATGGATGGGGGGAGCAGCTGATTGGGATTAAGAGAAATAATCCTGTTCGATGTCTTGCAGGGGAAATGAAAGAAAAAGGTGATTGGTTTTGGCGGGAAAATTAGGAATACGAATCATTTTTATGAATCTTTCATCTGCACGAGCTATTCGTCATCCGAGAGAATAAACATTGTTTGTCTTTCCGAAAAAGCAAGGGAATTATTTTTGGCAGCAGTGTTTGATAGTTCTATCAATTTGATGTAAATCCAACAGAGTATTTCTCAGGATGGTTACATTTTATTATGTTTTCTGTTAATTCTTTTTAATTTCACCCTTCAATCATGGACAATCTTTTTTATTTTTTTTCAAAACGAAATTAACACTTAAAGTTAATTTAATTTTTTGCGAATTCATAAAACGCGTTTACGATGGTACTATTCTCTTAAAAGGATCCACCTGTTCTTGTAGTAAATAAATACTTTTTCTCATTTATTATGAAATGTAGTCAGTTATATAAAAATTATAATTATATGCTATTTTTAGTTACCCCTTCTTATATTGTCCTTTACATACCCCTTCTTATATTGTCCTTGCCTTTTCACTAAAAATATCCGTTCAAGGCGTTTCACACAATCCTCTAAAGTATTGAAATGATTTCTGTTTAGCATATTTGTAAGAAAGTGAAATAGATGGTAAATCAACTGTCCAAGTGAAGCCAACATACCAATTTCCAAAACCAATTTTATTTCATTCTTACCAAAGACGCATCCTGTCTAATGCCTTGTCTGTTATAAGTCACATGCGTAGAAAAGAGACTGTTTGCCTCAATTTTACAAGACATATTTCAGCATTCCATGCTTGACTAGAAATTGCTTTTTTGGCTTCTCTGAATTTTTCCTTTTTACTACATATCGCATTAAAATAATGTATATTTACAAAAGGAAACGGGGTAAATTTTAAAACATGTCAATATTTGGAAACCTATAGAAAAGAAATTTTTCTTAAAATTAAAAAAGAGCTCAATTTCGAATCAGAAAAAAGTTTTAAGAAATGGCGGGACTAATATGATAAGTTAATCAAATTTTCCAGCCAATAAATCGCCAAATGTTTCAAACACATGCGCAGTAAGAAAAAATAGTATACAACGTCTTGTAATTGTCCAGTCGGGACAATTATTTGCCATCGACCAAACAAGATTTTTTAGCCTTTCTGCACATTAGTTGCCTACTTGCTATCTTATAATTGTCCAAGTGTAAACCAGGTATAACTTTATTCTGGTGAAAGATAACCACCTTTATAAATGACAAACTCTGGCACTTTTAGTCAAAAGCTAACTTTAAATTGCTGAAGTATATTTTGCCTTTTTCTGAATCAACTGTTTGGTTTAGAAGCGGTAAAAGTCGGATTTTACTATAAGAATACCCTTCTTCTGCATAATAAATTTCGATAAAATCAGGAAACCCAAATTTCATCATAAAAAGTTGTAATAAAAAAAGGGAATTTTATCAATAAATTTGTTTAATTTTCTTTTCTTAAATTATTTCTTATTCCAATTAAGAAAATACCGATACCATGGTTTGCTCATAGACTTCAATTGCTTGGTATGGTTCCTGCTTATATTCGATCTGTATAATGAAAAAAAAGAAGAATATTTACGATTCAAGTAAGGGAACACAAAAAATAATTGTTATTCGTTTATCGCAGATTTTGACTAACGCGTTGTACTCCAACCATTTTCTTCAACTCTAAACTTTAAATAAATTTATAATTTAGGTGATAAAAACGGGCACTAAATTTTATCTTTCCAGTTCAATGAGTTTTTGAAATACGGAATTTACATATGTAGATGGATGAATAGATAGATCTTCTGATAATAGACTTCATTCAAAGTTCAGAGGAAAATCTACTATTTTTATTATTACCATATATTGAATTCCATCTACATACTTTTTTTGATTTTCAACGCTTGTATTAATTTAAAAAATAAACAGCGCAACGTTCTAAAACCATCAAAAGCTTATGATCGAACGTTGTGACCTTAATAGTACAGTCTCCTATAATTTACATATTCGAAAGACAAAATGCATTTATATCGCTATTACCTAGAATAAATATCATTTAAAGGGTAAAACAATACCACAAATGTGCTGGAGGAGACATTTTTTTAAATTACCATTACATGCACGTTAAAAATAGCTGCGTATTCCGAAAGCTGTAAAAATACAATTCGTAAGTCCCGTTTGTTTGGAATGTTAACCCTCAAGAGAGAGAGTGTCTCTTTTCAATTATTTATTTAAACGCATGTCAACTGACTTAAAATAATGCATTTCGTGCTTCAACATAATTTAGGTAGGCAAAAAATTTAAGACTGAAATATTTTTGATTATAAAAGTTCAAAGTTCTTCTAAAATGTCAAAAGCGTAACTCGCAAGGGAAAAAAATCTACTCTTCTTACACAGATACAAAAAGTGTTGCCACAAGGTTATGTAAAACGTTTTTTTTTACCTTTATTCTTTTAACAGCTTCTAAACGCAAATTGAATGATACTTTATTTTTTTAACTTAAAATGCTTGCGGGATTTTAAAATTAAAATTTTTTTCTCAAATGGCAAAGGGTTAATCTTTTTATATCTTCAAATTTTAGATATTATTAATAAATTGTATATAATAATAATAAATTATTTATAACAATAATTCTATATAATAATAATAAATTATTTATATAAATTGTATATAATAAATTATTTATAATAATAATATCTATGAAATTATATATAAATTTTGACGAGGGTAAAAAAATAAAATTCTCATTGTAAAGATTTGTATAATATTAATGTTTGTTAATTTAATTAAAAGTATTATTAATTAATTCATTATTTTGGACATTTGCATGTTAAGTTTTTTTTTTGTTTAAGTTTGTTGTAATCTTGTTTTTCACTTTCTTTGCCAAGTGTCAAATATATATTTAAGGTTTTTTTAAATACGAAAGCAAAAATGTCATTTTTATTATATTCTTTGATTTTTGAAAATTACACTCGCGTGTTCCAAATCTGAAAACATTCAAAGAATTAAATTTTTAATAGAAATAATACAAAAATTTACCTTAGAAAAATTTAATTCAAAATAAGGAATTGATTCCAATTCACATTTTTTTCTGTTGTCCTTGAATTTCCTTTTAAATAGATTGTAAATCATCATCTTCAAGACAAATATGTAATGGATAATTCAATATTGATTAAAAATTATAATTACTTACGTTACTGTATTTTTTTAAAAAATTTTAAATTAATAGAAATCGTTTAAGTTTGCAGACGATATTTCAATATTTTCCTAGTTAAAAGGCTCAAAATGTGAAAGAAAGATTATAATTAAAAACACTTAAATTGTTTAGAATTCACCGTTTATAAAACTTTTGATTCACATTTCATGCCATTTCAAGTTGTTAAATAATTTGTCAATTTTATTTTTAAAAATTACAAAATGTAAGTTTAGCATTTTAGCTTGTAGAAAATATGACTTTTCTAACAGCAGTTCGAACAAAATATTTCATGGAATGTGCAAAAGTAGAACGTACTTTTAAGCAAACAGCTCAGAAACTTATTTTGAAATTCGACGTCTGTAAACAACTTTCTTTAAAATAGCTTGACATATAAAAGGTATGAAAAAGCAAAGGAATAGAAATGGACTCTTAGTCTTTGTACACATGTATCACTTTTTTAACTTAATGCAGGAAAGACATTGTATGAACAGAACTCAATGCATTTTAACTCTTTTTGAATTTAACGTTAAATAAAAGGTGAAACTGCTGTCTTGTATAAGTTTTTTCATGCCTTCAACTTTTCAGTTTTTGATTTTATAGAAGACATGTCAACCTGCAGTTTTTTTTCTCTACAAATCTCTTCACTTTCTTATGTATGAGAATAAAGAAAAAGAATATTGTCATTGCAAAATAATTCCATTTCGAAATTTTGATATATTTTAATTTTTTAGAACTTTTGAGTCTGGAATTATATAAGCTAAGGGCTGTGGTGACCTAATGTTAAAGGTTCGGTTTCAGAACCGGTGAGTTTCACGTTAGAGACCAGATTCCACCAAAGAAGCGTCATATAAACGGATCTGGTGCACGCTAATTCCATCCAGGCCAAACGATTTTCCGTTGGTGTGGTTATAGAGGCTTCAAGAGACGGGTGCCAGCTCAGGTGACGTCCTTGTTGTCTATTCGCAGTTCAGAATAACGAACTCTGTCCAAAAATCTGTCTAACCAGAAGCTTCAAGAGACGTGTGCCAGCTCAGGTGACGTCCTTGTCGTCTATTCGCAGTTCAGAATAACGAACTCTGTCCAAAAATCTGTCTAAACAGAAGCTTCAGTGAGTTGCAGAAAGTGGAAAACATCTGACAGGCCTAGGAACATATAGACCAATCTGCCCGAAGCGTCTGTACACTGTATACTTTGAAACTCCCGTACCACTGGCTGAAAAGAACTGACGAAACAGGTTTAGGTGCTGTGCTCCGTCTGTTTCTTTTGGCAGTAACTGACAATTTCTGATCCTCATTCGGCGTTGTAACTCGGATGTGACCTTTGCTGCAACATCTATTCACATTACCACCATCTTGGAATCGTTGCCAAAGTTTAGTGATGACACTCTGATAGTCCAGCAGGTTACCCCCCCCCCCATTCTAGAAGACCAGTAATTCTACCACGTAAAAATAATTCAAATGCGTCCTTTGTGTCGTTATTATGCGTTTATTGCATTGAAAGGCTTATAAAGCGATTGTGAACAATTTTACTTCTTTGTCTGTATTCTTAATACATCACTCTCTTACACTCTCCTCATTATGACGTACTATCGGTGTCATCTAGTGGCTTTCAGTAATTTTCATGTGATTTTTGAAGGTGTGTATGTGTATTTTATCTTTCGATTTCCTCGTGATTCTGATTTATCTTTACTTTATGCACATTAGTGTGTATCAGCTTAAAATTACACCAGTATCCGATTATTCAAACTAGGAGACGTATGAAATTTGGCATAAAATCTTCACATCAATTTTGTAGATCTGTATCAACTTTTAAACCTAATCTTACAGTTATATTATATAATGTTAAGTTTGTGAGGAAGTGTGAGCTCGGTTATCATTTTCAGGATCTCAACAAAACACTGGATGAAATAATTCGATTTTAAAGTATTCGAGCTACATAAAAATACTCTAAATCAAAATTTCCGATTTTTGAAAACCAAGCCTTTGTTTTTCTCAGAAAAAAAATCTTCTTCGTGAGTATTTGCAGTAGAAATTTGAAGAAAAAAAAGCTATTTTTCTCAAAACACTGTTTGTCAATCCTTTTGGGAATTTATGCAGCATGGCATTTTTCGAACTAAATATAACTGAAATTACACAGAGAGGACTAATAATTTGGTGACTTATTAATACTATCAAAGTGATTGCTACGATTAATTTTCAGTAATGTTATCGGATTAAGCTATGTAATGTTATAATTTAGGAATTTAAAATAATTGACAAAACCAAAGAACGAGCAACCAATTCCATCCATTGTACCAGGTCTCCGAGAATTTTTATTTGGCAGCAATCTTGTCAAATCGAATAATTATCTGGCAAAAAATTTTATCTAATTGCAAAAATCAATTTTCTATAATGAAAATGGTATATTTTATATATTTAAAATAATTAATGAAAAAAGAACCTGCCACTAGTTTCAACCACTGTATCAAATCTCCAACAACTTTTATTTTACAAGAATGTTAATGATTTTAAGGAAATCTCATCAATAGTAGTATGTCCCTACTATCCATGTAGTAATTAATCTCAAAAGCATCTTTCGTTATATAATATACGTGAGAACACATCTTGACATAAACCTTCAAACTAACCTCTTTCTATTCTATCCAAATCACAAATTCCCAAATTTACATTTCTTATGAAACTTCCTTAAACAGATCACATGATCACAAATGATCACTGCCTCTTTCCCTCAGTTTTCAAAGAAATGTTAAAAGTACCTCTTTACAGGAAGGCATTGCAATAATCTCAAACAATGATTACAGAAAGGATTTTATCAAATTTTCACTTATATTAAAATTTACCAATCCTACCTTCCTATCATTACCACGATCATTCCTTGTTTTCTAAAGACCGGAGAATAAAACATTGACAGAGTTATCAGCCTCAACAGCTGGACCTATTTCGTCAATTGGCAAACATTTGTAACTTATCCGAATGTCCTATATTTTTTAAGGTGGTATGATTTCATATATTACTATCTTTTGCTTTGATAAAATGTTATTCCTTAAAATTAATTTTTATTAATGTAGGATATCGGTTAACAATCAGTAATAAACATATTTATACCAATTAAAAATGGCCAAATGTACTGTTTAAATTTGTCTAATGTCTCAGTTTCTCCATCAATATCTATTTACGAATCAAATATCTATTGGATCTATTGGAAAATATTATTTGCATATATTCGAAAAGGTATTTTCTCCTTCTTTGGCATTTAAATTATTATTACTTTTTTCAGGCCTTCTTTCTCCCTTTATTTATTTCATGTAATAATTCATATATTTCATATTTAGTTTCTCAATTTTTTTTTCATTTCTTTAATTTTCAGTTCCTTGTCTACCGACATGACGCGGTTAGCTGAGCAGAGTTTAGTTGTCTTCTGCTGTGTCACATGTATATGCCTCATTGCTGAAGCCATCGACTGCAGGTAAAGTACTTTTCATGAATTCTTGGTACTTTTTATGGATCACAAATTACACCATGTAGTCTGTACTATACTACATAGGAAGACAATAACTATGCTTTTTAATAACGAATAGGGTTTACTTTTAAATAATGCGTTCAAAATTATGGCGTTATTTTCCATTTTGATTCATTTACCTAATAATTTTGAAATGCATCAAAAAGTTCAATTTTTTTTGTTCAAATTCAAGTTTTATTATAACGAAAACTGAAAAAAAAAAGAATATTTCGAGTACATTAGTCTTCAATGATATAATTCTTTGCATTTGAATGACTTCGATCGGGCAACATACAAGATGGTGTATGATTTTGATATTTTATTTATTTATTTTAATTATTAAAAATACCAACAGAGTATTTAGAAGAAGTAGATTAATTTTTCTTGGAAAGTCAATTAATATCAATTATATATATTTACTTTTTAGAGGCAGAAAACAAATCCCAGTATTAGATGAATAATTATGCATCGAGTTATTTTTTGAGTGGAAGGGGCTTGTAAATTTTATAATTATTTTGCTTTGAAAAGTGAAAAATTTGTATTTACTTCTCTTTAAAGTTCTATTATTGTTTCACGTTGAAATTTTAGGCCTAAAAAATTTTATTCTAAAATAATAGATATGATTTAATAATAACTGAACTTTTGACCTTTTGAAATTAGAGAAATAATTCGAATCATAATTATTCATATAATACAAAGATTTGTTTATTACTCTGAAAAATGAATGTATATAATTGTTTTCAGTCAAATTACTTTGAAAAATTAAATTACATCTTTTGACCGTTCTGTAGACGTTTTTAACGATCAAAATTGAAAAACAAATAAATAAAACATCAAAATGATGTACCGTCTTTAATGGTGAGTGGGAGGTATTATCTGAGTGCAAAGGGTTAGAAGAACCAAACGATATTTTAAAATTTTTATTGCCGTTCCCAATTAATTATCGTTCTTTAAAATTTCCTAAATTTCTATTTTTAGAACAGTAAATAAAAATGTAAAAGCACTTTCCAAACTAGCCGCTTAATTTTTGACAGAAAAATTTGTTCAGCCAAATAAATAAATTAAATTCTGACATTTCGAAAAGGGTTTTTTATATCTATAATAAAATGCAAATATAGCCAAGATAATTGAAATTCCTTTCTTATATTTATTTTAAAACGAATAAAAACTCATTTCAATTAAATAATAAAATTAAATTCTGACTTCCAGCTTAAACATTTGTTTTCCAAAATTAAAATATTAAGTGAAGCGTAAACATAAAAGTAATTTACTCTATCAAATTATTTTATAATTATTTCATTTATAAATCATTATAAAATGATATTTTTATGGTATTAAAGAAAGGTATTATCAAAGGGTAGATATGTTTTTATAATTGCGTTAATATCAGAATATATTTCTGAAAAATAAAACCTCAAATGTAATATTCAAAGTATTTTTATATTATTTGTTGTAAATTTAGGAGACGTTTTGATTTCTTTTTTCATTACACTTAGTTTAGCGCCAAAGGAATGTCAAAGCATCAAAGGGACCAAATAATCTTTAACACTTAAAAAAGTTACTTTACGCTTTTACAGCATTTCACATTCTGTTCTGGAAAATTGTTTTAAAACATAATTGAAAAATTATATTTCAAATATTTTTTTCTTTTTTCCTCCTTAAGTAAAAAGCACCAATAAGAAAATAAGAAAAATAATCCAATAAGAACAACTCACCAATAAGAAAAATAATTCAAATTGTTTTCTCATTAGTGTATTATAATGTTGGATAGCGTAATAGTTTTGAATTCTGACTTTTGTAAAACCTTTGTAAAATTCGTCAAACCTTTGTAAAATTCCAATATGTACTTTTGCAAAATAATCGATAATATTTGTATAGTTTAAGTAAAAATAAGAAACATACATTTCATATCTCAGAAAAATGTACTGAATAATTGTTAATAAATATGATGATCAGTGCGTTGGATTGGCCTTCTAATAGTTTCACGTTGATTCAAATCTTAAAATTAAGAAAACTATGTTTAAAACACTTTTTTTGTTAAAATGTCAAATATTTTTTATTTCAATATTGTCAATTTCTAAAAGATATTATTCATAAAATCGTGAGTTTTATTTCTAATGTTAGTTACATCGTTATGAACTAATATATGTATTTCAAAATATATATTTCATTACTTTTTAATATTTTTAAAAATTAGTTTGAAATTTTTTTAATTTTGTAAAATTTTCTTACAAAATTCAACATAGAGCAATATTTACTGCATATTTTTTAATTTAAATTTATCAATGTGTTCAGCAGTTTCTGAAATAGAGAATAAGCAATCTAAATATTTCCCATCTATTTTAAGGCTTCACAAATCAGTATTGAAATCAAAATTTTTATGTTATGTATCAATCAAACCCCAATATCTAAAGATACAATAGAAAGAGTTTCTTTTTTAGATCAAAATCTTGGAAACAGAAGAAATAAGCTATCTGAAAAATTTTTAAGAGATCTTTTGATACACTCTTTTAAATCAGAAGTTTTTACTTTATGCTTCTTTTTAGCAAAAATATTCACATTTTTTAAAATTTTTCAACAAATTTTGTCATGACGCTTGTACATTTTGGTTTCATTAATGCTTTTCAAACTCATTTTATGCAAAATTTAAAGATGTTAAAATTTTATTTCTTTTTCCAAGGAATTCATCTTAAATATACTTAAATACTTTTAACTTGCTCTCATCTTAAATATACTTATTTTGTTTACTCATGGAGTTTTGAATAATATCTCCATTTTATAGAAGTAAATATCGATAGCGAATTTCAGTAATTAATAAATCCATTTAAAATCTTTAAATTGTAATAATTTATTCTCTGATTCCTTTAAATCAGTTATCTGAATCCCCTAAACTCTTCACCACTAATATTAAATATATAATTATTCGTGATACCTAAATGATCGAGGATCCTCAAAAGGCACACATTGGGTCTTCCAAATTATTTTACAGAAGTAATTAGTTCTAAACAAATTCCACTTCTTCAAAGTATCGTTAAAACCTTTAAAATCTATTATTAAATTCTTATTTATATGATTCTTATATTTTTCAGTATATAAAAAAGCATACATCTATTAAATGTGTTATTCTTTTAACTAATTGCCTGTGTTACTTTGTATGTGTAGTTAATATAAATCTGTTGACTACACTTACATACTAATATGTTGATGTCCTGGCACTTGGGTAGCTGGTCTTCCCCATGATCTGGGTGTCCTGGGTTCAAGTCCCGGTTTTGGTAGGGTTGTTCTTCATCTGTTCTATCCGTGAATTCAATGAATGTGCCCTCCTTTAAAAAGGGGCGGTGCAAGCGAATATGATGCGTTTGTAGGTAAGACGTACTCTTGGCCTAGGTTGGAGCTTAATCTTTTAATCCCAGACGCACCCTCGAATTGAAATCGCTGATAACGTCAGCTAGCTTGTCCATGGCAAGTGTCGTTAAAAAAACAAATTAACAATGACAAAACAACAATATATCATCATAAAATTAATAATACATAATTCTACGGCTGACTCACCAAAAAAAGATAAAAGAAATTCAACTTTTATTTTCAAGTGCATATAGATTTAAAATAAGATTTCTTATTTCTTTAAATCTTTTCTGAGGGTATGTAGATTTCTTTCAAATTCTACATAGTCTCCGAAATAAGATTTCACAAAAAGAAGCTTTATTTATTTCGTGAAATATTCCTAAGCAATAATTCTTTAAAAGATAATTTGAATTAAAGAATAATCATTAAAAACCAAAGTTAAATTTAGTTCGTGCATCATTCACAAATATTTAAGATTTGTATCGATTTCTTTTTCCCTTGTGATTTGGTTGCGCAACTTTTAGAACAAAAATGGTTAAACAACAGTCGTGAAAATCACCAGCAAAGAAATTTAGGAAGCCATGATCTAAAACAACCTCTTTGAAACACCTGAACTGATCGTAAATATTGGGGGTTACAAAAACTTTCAAAGATTTTCGAATGGAAACGACAGTTTGTTAAAGAAATAAAAAAAGTAATTGCCTCTCAAATAATTTATTTTCAACAGAAAGGATACATGTGATAAAACAGTTTGTCTTAAAATTTCTGCATGTCTGCTTTTAAAATTTGAAAAGCATTTCACTTTTTGGCCTAACAATACAAAAACTTTGAATAACAATTCCAAAAGTTATCAATATTTTTTTCAAATACACATCTTAATATGTATCACAGTTGACAAAATTTGTGGGGTGAGAAATGTAAATAAATTTAATAAAGAAATTTTTATAAAAATGTACTTTTATTAATGCTTTAAATTAGAGCTTCTTTATCGCTATCCTTATCTTTACTACAAATAAAGATTATTGTGTGTTTTTATTCGTTGGTACTCTAATAAATAGACAGCTTCAGTTAGAGCTGTCGAACCTACTAGTTTAATATTTTGAAGGTCAAAAATGGGCACCTTAAAATAATTTTTTTTTAATTTTAATTAACTAAATTTTAAAAACAAATTAAAATTTTTTGTTGAATAATTTTCAAAATCATTATAACACAAAATTCACTTTTACATCATCTTAAAAATTATTTTTTCCGTGATGCTAATATTTTATTGTATATATTTTTTTAATAATTTTTTTAAAAAAATTCAAGCATATTTCGAAATATTATATTTTATTATTGAAAACGAATTTTATTTATTTCTGTTATAAATACTTACTTTTGGTTTCATTTTCCCTATTAGAATCAAGCAATGTCGTTTCTGCTTACTTCCATATATTCAATAGGTTTTGATATGATAATAAGTTTTTATATATAGATTTACTATCTAAAGCTATAATAAATTTTTTACAAATAAATTTTTTACAATATTTTTTACAAACAAATAAAGTTTTACAATAAAATCAAGCAATGGTGAAAAAGTTTAAATATTTTTGCTTTTTCTGTGATATGTGCAAAAATACAAAGAAAAAAATTATGGAATGTATTTCCCTATAAGCAAAACAATATAAGGCATCTAAAATAAAATGAGTTACATATATATATTTTTTAATTTGAAGTTTAAAATATTTTTAAGAAACCTATTAATACTTACTAAACAATTACTATTCGCATTAATTGTGATACCATGATCAAATTGACTTCATTTTGCCTCTCCAGAATTTTAGGCTAAATTCTTATCTCCTTCAATGGATCCCCCTATTTAATAAATTCTTTTACAAACAAAATTCTCCAAATAATGGGTCAAATGTAAATAAAGTATTTGAAATAAAATAATAGGTGGTTATGGAGTCAGTATAAAACATTCACTGTTAAGAAAACCAAATAAGAGCAATTTTACCACACTTTCATCTCAGAACTATTATAAATTTTAAAAAGAAATATTAATAATAATATTGGTTATTAAAATTTTTAATATTTTACATCGGTACTAATTGCATTATCCAAAGAAATAAACAATATTTACTTTATTTATAAAAAAACAATGAACCAACCGGTTCGTTAATAGTTTTAATGCATTACAGCCACGTGACTTGTCCTTTCTGGACACCTTTCTAAAAAGTCATCTGTTTTGGTATCTTATAATTGCTTCATTTGTTTTGGAGTTGATATCAATCTTCATTGTATTAACCCTTAACTAGAGAATTGAAAATTTAGGACTTAAATGGGGAAGTGCGGTCTGCTGATCGCATTTTCTTTACACTAAAATCACATTTTATAATAAAAATATTAGTATGAAAATCTGTCAATATATCATGCAGTTATTTTTCTGAATATATAAGTACGTTTTTAAAATTTTTCAAATTATACTATCTTTGAAAAAGCAACTGATTGGATAACACATTTTATTCACAATTTACATGTTACAACAAATGATATTCTTCAAAAATGTATTAATTATTTTTTAAATCATATTTATTTTTCCAGTGTACAAAGGCATACAGAAAACAATGTAAGGGAAAATGTAACAATTATATGAAAATTTTTTTAAAAAAGCAAGAAGAAGAGTAAAATATACCCTTTTTCTTTATCGGCATCATCGGTTTTCGATGGCATTTTAAACATAAGGTAAAGTGCAAAAACAAGCCTATACATTTTGTAGATATTTTTCTTGACATATTAATATATTTTAGAAACTTTTCACAATGCATTAACACTATAAAAATTAATTGCATTTGAACATACGCATCAGAATCATCCAAATAAGTGCTTTCTTCGAAAAATATTCTGTATAATTATCCTCATCACTAAATCTCTTTCTGCTTCTTTTAAATATCTCTGAATCTCTGCTTTATAACGAGGATCTGTAGATTGTATGATATTTAGAGAACCTAATTTTAGAGCCATCTGCTAATTCTTGTATAAAACCGGAATGCTAGAAGAAAGCTTCGATTTCACAGACGTCACTCTAAGGAATAGTTGAAATATTTTTAAAAGCATTCGCTGAAACCGGTTGAAAAAGTGCGGGTATAGTGAATTTCACAAAACAGGGTCAACCCCTTCGATTGAGCTAAACATAGAATAAGAGCACCCAAAAGTCTATCTTTAGCGGTCTGAGAGATCCCAGCTCCCCAGTTAAGGGTTAAACTCAATTGATTTTTGCTGTTGTTTCTTTTGCTTATTTAAAGTTTTTATTACATTTTGTTACTTCGAAGAGTTTTGATTTAAAACTTCAAGCTTTTAACACCTTTAAATGTAAGAAATGAAAAAGAAATGAGCAAAACTGAAATACGTACAGAAATTTTTGATGAAAGTTTGTCATTTGTTTTTAGCCAAAATGAAAATTCGAGTGAATATTTTAATGAATGTTTGTGAAAACGATTTTTGAAAAATGATAATATTAGAACTATAAAGAAGTGTTAAATGCTAGTGATTTCATGTAATTGAGACATAAATCAAAATATATTATTATTATTCTCGGATGTCCCCATAATAAGGAACCATTCAAGACGGTACATTATTTTCATGACTCTTCAAATGGTTCAAAAAGGAATTGTACCCGCCACATATGCAAAATTGAATAAAACACCGACAATGTTTTTTTAGTAAAATGTTAAAAATAAGATGAAATTTTCATTGTTAAATACCTACAGAATGATAAGGAATTATACATTAATGTTTAAAGAAAATTGAACTCAAAGAAATGTTTCAAAATGTTTCTGAATTCGACCGACATATTAGAGAGGTGATAGTAAGCACCAAGAGGAATAAAATTCCCCATGCAACATAGCATCCCAAACTACGTTTAGTACGTGAAAAAATCCAAAAACATAGGGCAATTACTGAAAACTGTAAAATAATTAATAAAAAATAAGGAATGGTGTTTCAACAAGGAATTTTTTAAGTATAAGCACTTTCTTAAAATAGGTACGTAGTATATGATCCTATGTTGCATG
This sequence comes from Argiope argentata, assembly GCA_026289955.1. Classification (NCBI taxonomy): domain Eukaryota; kingdom Metazoa; phylum Arthropoda; class Arachnida; order Araneae; family Araneidae; genus Argiope; species Argiope argentata. The sequence continues at coordinate 395,922 of JAOUZG010017696.1, read as the reverse complement.
ATTATTTTTTTATCTTTTTGGTGCCTACTGTCACCTCTCTGAATTTGTTGGTCGAATTCGGCAACATCCCTTATATATGTTTGCTTTTAGAAGCAATACACTTATATTACGTGAATAGTTATGTAATAATTAAATTATTATTAAGTAGGTTTAGTTCATGGCTCAAAAATGGGAATTTCAAAAAAAACCCAGAGTTGTACTTTTTTTTCGAAGTTTATCTGTGCCAAATTCAGCCTCTAGATAAAATACTTTGACTTTCCAATAAATAATTGGCTCAAGAATATTTTTATTACTTGTAGAAATTATTTTAACTCAGAAATAGGGAAAAGAATTCTAAAACTTCGGTTCCAATATTATTGCCTTCAATATTTCAATTATAGTACATTTTAACAAATATTATTACCAGCATCGCCATTATTATTGATATTTTTTTTATTCTTCCTTTCCTCATTCTTATCCTTTTATCCTTAATTAAGACTTAGCCTCTTGTATCATATTATATTTAAGCATAATTATCTCTTCTTTACCGATATATTTATTTTAAAAAGTTCCATCAAAACTTACCAAAATGCAATCTTAAATGTAATATGCTAGATCATAAAACTTTCGTGTTTCGTGTTGTAATCACATTAGATTCTTTTCTTCCCTCATAATTACTCACTTTTTCTTTTACATGGAGTTTTTTCTCTTGCAAATGTATTTTTTTTTCAATAATATTTTTATACCCATTTTCTTTAACAGTCTTTGCTATAATGTTATAATAGTTTTTTGTATAAAATTCAAGGTGTAATAACAGAAATGAGAACGAGGTTATTAAATCCTTTCTTAATCGAATTACCCTTTTTTTTCCTAATAATTTCTTAATCTAAATCCTTTTTAATTCTTCCTTAATTATTAAATCCTTTCTTTCTTTTTTTCCTTTCTTTTTGATCATTTTTATTATTATAAAGAAGGTCTAATTCTTCCTAAATGAAGACCATTTCATTGGTAATTACTGCTTGAATTTCTGTGACACTTGTACAAAATTTTTATTATTCTGTCGACAAAATCAAAAAGTTTAAAATAACCAATATTTTGTAAAATGAGCAAAATAGATACCAAAACTTCTAAAAAAACTTGGAGGATGAAGATGGAGTCTAAATGGAGCACTCTCTGTTAATTGTGTTCGTAAGGACGCGTTTTTTTTATTTATTGTAGATTAAAAAGTACATAAACGATATTGCAAGTATATAAATAGATTTTTTTTTCATTATAAAGAATAAGTGCACATTTTTTTTTCAATTTTTGTAATGTAACTTCTCTTTTTCCATTAACTTTTATTTCTTAAAAAATTAATGTAGTCTGTTACCTAACTATATGGAAAAAATATTGACTACTCGGTAAATTGTAAATCATTTGCAAAAGTTTTCTCGCGTTAAAATTTCATTTTATAACAGCATCTTTCAAATTTTATCAAATTTCTAAACCGTTCATTAATTTATAAAAATACATTCACTATCATAATTTGTTTAAATTATTAATAATTTTCAGATATGTCTATCAAATTCTTATAACCTAGTTCTTATTCTAATTTTCTTATTTTTTATGCTTTGGCAACCTTAAAGATAGGGCACCAATTATTTCATGTAGTCCAAAAATTTATCCCATTAAAATGTTTATTATAATTTATATTGTTCTTTCATTTAGTTTGTATTTCTTTTTTAGTCGTGCTTATTACTAATTTAGTATAAAATTATATGAAAACGCAAACAGTTTTGATAGTAGTAATCTGCTGGATATTTTTTGTAACTATCTTCTTGATTTATTTACCGAGTTCGTATTTTCGTACTCAGCAAAATATGAAAACTTTTTATTACTGGGACTTGGAAATTGCTCTGATTTTTACGAACTTTTAAAGGCAAACGAAGACTCAGAAAGCAAGATGAGCATTCATATTCTTTTAGGAGTCATTCCTAAGAAGTGAAATCAGTCACGTAACGGAAGAGTCCCGAATTCTCCCCCTTTGATTCGAGAGTCATCGATTAGTGCGAGCGAAACGAAATAGCAACGGAAAAGAGAAAACACAATCAAGCCTCGAAATAACCTTGAGGTTTTTGTGTTTCTTTCGCCAATATTTTTTTCCCAGAATGCCAACACGGGTGACTTCACTGGTTTGGGGCGAAAATTTGAGATAAAGCGGGACCTGTGATCGTGGCTTTTTGGACGGATGGGCCATAATAATACGTTATAAAAGATGGCCGGTCTTTGTCAGGTGACTTAGTCAAAAAAAGTAATAAATATGACTTTTGTTCACTTCTAAAAGCCACAACATAAAAAAACTTACTTCTATATGATATCCTATTTTTATTGTCTCATATACGAAATACTGAAAAAGTATACAATGATAAAAAAAAAATTGTGATTATACGTTTCTTTGAATTTAATAAATCAATATATCTTTGAGCTATAAATATAAAATTTGGTATGTAGATTTATGAACAAATTTAAGAATTTCAAACAAAATTCTTAATTTTTTTTTAAATTTTTCTTTAGTTTTCAAAATTCTTAAATTTTAATTTTTTTTCTTTTTGAATATAAGTTATTCTCGCTATTTAAATACGATTACAAAAATGAAAGGAGCTAGATGTATAAAATTTGGTACACAGGTTCAGCAACTTATGGAATTCCACACAAAATTCATCAAAAGGTTGACCATGTTATTGGAATTGGTTAGCATAATAATTTCATTGAGCCAAACGTATTCGTATTCGTATTCGAATAATGTCGGGCAAAATCCTTTTGAGGAACCAATAGGTTATTATCATATGTTAGCAACGCAAGATGGCGCTTTATAACATTGTTTTCATGAGAGCAGAAAGAAAAAGACTCTAATAGTAAGTTTTAAAAATATATTTTTTATGTTTGTGCAAAATAGCGCTTCTTCATAAGAGACATCTATATAGATAAAACCAAAATCTTAAAAACCAAAATCTTATTTAAATATAAATTTTGATCCAAATCGTTAGATCCATTCCCAACATAACGCGAAATAAATAATATTATATTATATAAAATTTACAAGAATTACTAGCTGAAATTTATAAGATTTCTTAAAGATTCAAAGAGCAAAAACTCAGAAATGATATTTTATAAGTTGAGACTATGTAAAAATCTATTAAAAACGACTTGTTCAAATATCTTTAACTGTATGGGTTACTTAAGCTCTCAAAAATGATTGATCAAATATAGCATATTTAAAAATATTTTTAATTAGCTATTTAAAGATTAAAGTTTTATTTAGTTTTTTCATAAAAAGGACATTTTTTATTCAGATAGATGGACGTCAGATGTGAAACAAAAACAGAAAATAACCAACCGATTAATCTTATTAATTAATTTCACATCATTTTTCTTATTAATTGAACGTCACCTCCGCCTGCATCGGTCTTTTTCCCATGATTCCAATCTTCACTGACACCTCGCGAACTTAAAACTTTTTGTCAGTGAAAAAAAATATTAGTTACATACTTTTTAATAGCATTATTTTAAACGATTTCAAGTTTAACAGTGAAACAAATTTAATTTCAGAATGGTAATATTTTATGATATGAGAATTGTATTTCATAAAATGTAAAATTTATATAATTAATTTAAAAGTGGGATAATAAAATATCTTAAAATAAATCGACAAATTCTCATACTAAAACTAAAGCATTTTTAACTATATACATTTATAATGGTAAAAGTAATAATCTGGTGATTATGCATAATTACCAGAGATTAATCATAATCCCCAATAGATAATTCTTGATTACGAATAATCGCCTGTAATTATACATAATCGCTGGATTAATCACTTTTGGTTAAATATATATTTAGAAGCTAATGTATAAGGTTATTTGATATATAAATGAGATGACATTTAATTTAATTTAATGGTAACTGACATGATTTGTATATAAGACTAACAGCTTTTGGGTGTCAGCTATTCGCCTGGAATGTTGACTTTATTTGCTGTTAATTAATTAATATGAAATTCTTTTGCTTAGCCGACGTCCTACACAGACGTAATGCGTCTTCACCGTGATCTGTGTGTCCTGGGTTGGTGTTTTGGTGTTTGTGTTCTGGGTTTGGTTGTTTTTCATCTTTTCTATCTGTGTGATGTGTAAATGGGTCCTCTTGTTAAAAGGGGCTGTGCAAGCGAATGTAGTGCGCTAGTAACTAAGACGTACTCTTGGCTCTAGTTGGCTCAACTTTCAAAACAAGTCATGCACACTCGGCTTAAAATCACTGATTGAGTCCGCGAGCTTGTCCATGGCAAGTGTCATTATAAACAACGACAACTTTTGCTTCAAATTTCTCCTTGATGCTTGATAATTCTGAAATATATATATTTAATTGATCAATAATCAATAAATTCTTGCGCATTCAGTCAGAAAAGTATAATACTATAAAATAAAAGCGAAAGTCAAAATCCAATTTTAAATTTGAAGCCAGAAAAAAATCAATCTATTATTTTAATTTAAGCATTTTCAAAAGCACGCTTTTAAATAATTATAAAAGAAATTGAAATTGTTTAAATCTTCCTATATCAATCGAAAAATGTCACAGGTTGCGTATGAAATAAAATGTTATTAAAATTTTAGAAAAATGAAATTCATATCAATAAAAATGAATTTTTATGCATGCTTTTGAATATAACAGACTGCATCATAGACCACTTCCATCAATGTAGATTCTCATATAATCCATTTCATTACTATTTCCTCAAAGAAACTCGAGGAAATTAATTCTTAAATAAGTGTTTCAAAAATATTGTTAGAAAGTATAAATAAACTTATAATTTAAAAATTTATGGATAATCGAAAAATATCCCTCAGTTTCATTAGTTAATCATTTCTCTAACAGAATTACTCTCTGAAAGTCAGTACAATCGCAAAATGCAAAACGATGTAGTAGCCAGATCATGAATCTGTATTCTTTTTCTTACTGCTATACCTAGTATGCAAACAGAAAGTGCTATAATGGTTAAAATAAATTTTAAAATCGGATTTTCGTGAATTTTTTCGTTTCAGATTTTTCTCCATAATAAAATTTATTTCTATTGTTGTTTCTAATGGCACTGTCCTTGAACAAGCACGCTGACGGCCATTAGCGATTTTTAGCCGAAGGTGGAGGGGGTCACTTGTTTTTAAGTAGCGCCAACTAGGACCAAGAGCGTACTCTTGGTCCTACGTCTTAGCTACACAAGCACATAGCCCCCCTTTACAGGGGGGCCCATTCACACATCTCACAGATAGAACAGAGGAAGAACAATAATGCCTGAACCGGGACTCTAACTCAGAATGCCCAGATCACGGGAAAAGCGCGTTACTCCTGTGCCAGAACTTCGGCAAACTTATTTTGAATTATGACAGTCGATGAGCACAATAATTAAAAAAAATGTTTTGAATTAGACTAATGAAAACTGACATCTGATCTTTATACATCATTTGTAAATTTCTATCGAATTTTGAACGAGATCGCTTCAAGGAAATCTGTCTGCCTCACTGTTTGAATACAAGCGAATTCAAAATGTAAACTAGAAAGATAAAATTATGTTCATAGATTGCATATCTGATGTGAAGATTTTTTCTCAAATTTAAAACAAAATAGATCCAGGATATACCCGTCTACCCTCTTATCCGTGGGTATATACATTTACCAATGCTTTGGCTTTCAGCATGCAAACAGAATATTTCAAAAATGCCATGATTTAAATGAAAGAAATTTGATTTGTGATCTTGTGACTTCAGTTGAAGTTTTGTGCCAAATTTAGATTTCAATCAAGATCAAAATACATATTCCTCTTTCTGTTACATGTGTAATAACCACAACGATTTTGGTACTTGTATAATAATCACAACAAAAACCCCAACGATTGATCACCAAAAATTTAGTTTGGTTTAAGTTATATTAATATTCTGCTGTAAAACAATGCTCGGGCTATTTTTGGATGGACCTCGTAATTTTGAACCCTCTATCAGGTGATGAGTTTGACTCCTGAGATGGTACCCCCTCTCCACACCATCGGAAGGTCTTGAGGGATTTAACGTGCAACTAACCCCCTTCCACGCTGGTTCTTCGGTGGAATCGAGTCTCGAATCTGAAGCGCTACGGCTCACGAGCTGAGACATTACCACCAAGCGATTGCGGCAATTAATTCTCAAAACAAACCACTAAAGATCAAATGTTAATAGACTCCTTTTTGACAACTGTCAACTGTCAACTTTTTGACAACTACAACTGCCAACTGTATGTGTAGTTAATAATGCGCTCTTTCCTTATGCAAACTTACCATTTTTTTAAATATTATTAAGTATCCTAAAGCTCTTATGAATGGAAATAAAAATTCCGCGTTCGCGTTCTCGACCAAGGTTCACCATTTTGTGCTGGAATGAGAAGTAACAAAACGCTTTTATTGGGGAATAAGGAAAAAAAATCGGCGAAACTAATGCTACTATATCAAACTAATGCTGATTAAGAGTACAAATTTTGGATTGAATTCGCAACCTCCCGATTGAAATCCATCATCCATGTGAATGCTTCAATTGCTGTATGATTAGCACAGCACATCCTTCTGCTTCGCAATGCATCCTCACAATCTTTTGGCATATGAAAAACAAAATGACCAAGTCAGGAACAAGAATGGCTGAAAAGAGTCGCCAGCAACTTCTTCTCGGGACAAAAAATCCAAAAGAGGATTAAATTTATTTGAAAAATAGAGAAACCTCCCTTGTTTTCAGCTTCAAGTGGCATACTCACAAAGACTAGGGGGGTGAAGTACCACAGTTTATTTACATACATTTATATTCATAAATATCTTTCAAATAGAGATCTTCTTTGTTTCCATCCCCCATATATATATATATATATATATATATAGATATATATATATATATATATATATATATATTGTGACGGGTGACACTCGATGTTAATACAACTTTTTCTTTCAAATAGTAATACATTCATTACATTTAATTTTAGTTTTAGCTGTTTGTAATAAAAGCTGAAAACAACAGGCATTAGCCCAATCGGTTAAAAAAAGTGGGATTGCGTTATTTTTCAAGTGAAAGTGAAGAATGAACGTTCAATTCTTGCGAAAATCAATACTTTTTTTAATAAATTTTTGAAAATTTCTGTTTTAAATATATGTTATATGAGAGTGCATTAGCAGGTGTGGCCTAGTGGTTAGAATGAAGAAATTTTCTCAAAAAAAATTAAATTGAAGAAAATTTAAGATTTAGGTTCAATTCCGATTCCTCTCTTAAAATCCTTGTCATCCATTGTTGGTCACTTCTCCTACCTCACCTTAGGATTGAGATACGTGTCGAGAAGGAGAATGGAAAATTCGCTTTCTATTTGCTATTTAACATTGTGATTCTGTCATATGTATATACATGTCTATAATAGTTGTAATTATTTAATAAAAATTAACAAAACAAATTTTTTTTCTTTGTTGACCTAAGTAGGAATTCATTTTAAATATTTTTTATATTATTGCTTATTAGATTTTTACAAATGCATTCTGCTATGCCATGATAACAAGTGAATACAGGATTCATGGGATTTTTCAAATAATATCTTTCAGCATATTACTATTCCAAATAATTTTTCAAAGGTTAAAGGGTTTCATTTTATTATTATTTCTTATATATTTGTAAATTCTGTAAGTAGTTTTTTTTTCTACTGTGAACATTCTGGTAGTTAATAAAATTCTTTTAACATTCCAGTCAAACATTTCAGTGATTAGAATGGTTAAGGATGCGGGGGTCTGAGGCTGTGTTCTGTTCCATATAGCCGGTGGGATTCGAACTTGATTTTCATCAGAAAATCAACGCATGATTCTCATCCCACATGCAATCATTTCTTATTCTTCGGAGAACCAAACACACTAAGTGTGCGATCGATAAACAGTTGCAGTTTGCTCACGTGCGACAACCACTTCTTTTCATTTCAAAGATGCAAAATGATTCCATCCCTTGTTTATGATTTTTCTTTTCTCTTCAATGTAATTAGTTTTCTTACGTGTGCTCGTTAGCCCAAGGGAGAAATGGCACACTAAAAAAATACCAAGCAGAGGGAAAATAAAAAATATAAAAAAAAATCCCACGACGAGGTCGGGTTCACTGTATAGACATGATTGGATCCCGGCTCAAGGGGTTTTTAAGGAAAATATCTCCAAACATCGTTCCCTCATTTAGTGTGTAATGAAAATTTCTTTCATAAATAATCAAGCATTTCGTGATATCAATACTTATTTTTGTTTATTTTTTGTATAAAAAATGGGAAAAGCACATGTAAATATGATTAATTTCATCTGAATAATTAAAGAACTCGTTGTCTTGCATGAAAGAAGTTAGAGTTTTATTGAAATCTTACGGTAAAGTGAAGTCTTTTATGTTTTTGAATTTATTAAAATCACATCACTCATAACGTCTCTTTTTTAAAGCTTTCGTAGCCGATTTATTATTCATTCTTATTTAGCTCATATATTATTGTTCGCTTTAAATAATAAAAGGGAAAAGATTTCGTTTGTAATTATTTTAATAGTTGGAATTCTAACAAGAAATATAGTTAGCTTATAAGGTATAAGTAATCAATAAGATTAACATCTTAAAATTCAACTTTTTAGTTTAACTTCCTCTTTCCCTGCTTTCAACTAATATACTCAACTCCGGAACCGAAGAAATTTTTTATGCTTTCTTTGAGCATTTAGTGGGTATTTTAACAAAAGTGATTATATCTGTTATTTATAATTATTAGCATCCATAGTTATTAAATGTTAATATTCATAACAATTATATCTAAATTATACATAACTAGTAGCTTTTACCTGCAATTTCGTATGCATGGAAAAGCACACAGTTAAACTAAAAACAATTTATTTACAGTGCGTACCTGAAATAAAGCAAAATAGCAAATTAAATCTATATTTGTTTAAAATCAAGTAAAATCTGTTTTGTTCATCGATCGAGAATGAAATAGCTGTAACAGTATTATAAACAATTTTTAAATTTTTAATTAAAATTAAAATACAGTTGACAATAATTTGAACACATTGTATATGCGGGAATTTTCAACGTCAATGGGGGCAACGCTAACGCGTGAATTTTCTACGCCAGATGGAGTAACGCAAGATAAATTGGAAATTTTTTTATTTCTTTATTCTGTTTTATTTTAATTTAAAGTACATCAAAATGAATCCACAAAATAGATTAAATAAAAAAATTTAGCTTTAACTGCCTCAATCATTAAGAAAATAAACAAAATCTTTTGAAATAATCGATCAAAAGCATGTTAAGCCTAACTTAATTAGCGTGGGGGAAAACAGATGAAGTCTTACTCATCCGGTGAAAATGAAGAATTTTACCGGAAAAAGTTTTTAATTTAAAAAATTAATCGCTCAATTAACCGGAATAAATAGTAGCCATTGGCTTATTCTAGACTATAATCTATCTCTGTGTCAAATTTCGTCCAACTTCATTCAGCCGTTCTGGCATAATTGACTAACATCCTCCATCCATCCACACTTTCACATTTATAATAGTAGTATAGATTATAGATTTTATAAATAAGCGTTATATTATATTAGAACAAATATAGCATATGAAAATTTCCCCAAAGAAAAGTGAGATTGAAAGATATTTTTGGAAATATTTTAAAGAATAGTAAAATGGTAGTAAACATATTGAAACGATTCAATTCTTAAAATCTATAAAGGAAATGGACATCAGCCTCTTTTCTTTTTTCAATTTCCTCAATAGTGTGAAAGTTGAAAATTTTTGACCAAGATGGTCCTACATTCCAATCCGTTTCTGGAATAAATCTGTTCGCCGTTTCCATTTTCCCCTTCTACCCTTTCCCTCTATGCCTCTGACTCTGTGTGTTTGAGGGCCGCGGTGACCTGGTCCTAGGGCCTCGGCCCATGGGCCTTAGGATTTCACGTTCGAAACCCGATTCAACCAAAGAAACGTCTATAAATCCATTAGGGTCAAACCTACTCCCTCTGGTGTGATGTGGTTTGGAGAGGGAGTGCCAGTTCAATCGTCGTCCTAGTCATCTGACTACTGTTCAAAATTACGATGTCTATTCCAAAATAGACTTAGTGTTGATTTAAAAAGGAACGTTAATATAACTACACACACACACACCGTGTGTGTGTGTGTGTGTGTGTGTGTGTGTGTGTGTGTGTGTGTGTGTGTGTGTGTGTGTGTGTGTGTGTGTGTGTGTGTGTGTGTGTGTGCGTGCGTGCGCGTGCGTGTGCGCGTGCGTGTGTGTGCGTGTGCGTGCGCGTGCGCGTGCGTGTGTGTGCGCGTGTGTGTGTGTGTGTGTGTGTGTGTGTGTGTGTGTGTGTGTGTGTGTGTGTGTGTGTGTGTGTACATTTTGGAGGTTAGCCTACAAATGGCAAAACTTTCCATTCGACCTTATATTTATACATACATGATGTGTATCAGTTGTAATAAATATTCTACTTTTCAAAATATTGCATCTCTGAAAATTAAAAATCGATACAATAATAAAAACTGTCGCGTAAATAACCATCGTAAGCAGTCTCTCCAGAACTTTCTTGCACATTCTCTAATAAAGGGATGCTAAAGAAATTCCTCCCTCTCAATGGCATACAAAAGCTACGAAATATTTACTTTTTGTGAGATGATTTTAGTACTTTTATTGAATATATGAGCCAACTTTGGCGTTTATTTGGCGATTTTTCCCTGGCGTACGGGTATACAATCCAAAACTAGAATTTGTATTTTAGATTCATCCTTTTTAACCGATTGAAATAAAAATTTGATACAAAACTATACTTATAGTTACACAATTCCATGTAAAATTTGATGTATTTAAGCCAAAAAGTTTTTTTTTAATTATCGTTTTAACATGTTCCTGACAATACAACCCAACAGACCGTCAACCGCTTGAGGATATCCTTCATATTTTGATAAGGACTTACTATATAGATATAAAAATTGTGTACTGAATTTTGTTTGTCTAGTTGTCTTCGTTTTGTAATAATATTCAGTATATCCAAACAACTGAACAAACATACTTGCTCGTTCTGTTTCTCACAAATAATAGAAATCTACAAATTTGGTGTAAAAACAGTATATGAAATTTCAAACTTTTAACTCAAAGCATTTTTTAGTTACTTTTGACACAGATAGACAGACGAACGATTTCTGGAAATGTATTTATCGAACACAATCAAGTCTAAAATGTGGATATTTGCCAATATCTCGATTTCTAATTTTCTGATCATTATTATACCATCCCTATACTACGAACGCCAGAAAGTAAAAATTAGTGTTTTTATTATTATCTTATCAGCAGATATATAAGACATTTTAATAAATTATTAGTCTATTTAAAGACAAAAAATGCAAAAAAAATATTCATAAAAAAGGAAATTTAAACTTGCTTTTTTAGAAAAATGTATTAATTAGATTTTTAATTGAAATTAATTGCCTTTTTTAATACAAAATTGAGAATAGGTTTTGAAACAATTGCATTACTTTATCTTCACTTTTGGATAATATACGGTAATGTCTGTCTAAGCATGCATCCCATAAGTCATTGCAATTGTAAATAATCACATATGATGCTATTCTTTTAATTCGGGAGCGCATGAATGCTTTGTCTTGTTATCCTACTTTCTGCTTGTTTCGCTTAAAATGTGATCCTTAAAGAAATGTTCCCAAAAGCATACGTCCTCTTGTTTCCACTGCACGGATCATAGTGATCCTCAATCCACCACAATTTTTAAATAATAAGTTATTTTAAACTATTTTTTTAAAAAGACAAAAATAGAAGTGCTACAAATATAAAAAGATATCAGTGGGAAATGATCTAGTAAATTGAAACTTTGGTCAATCGTATGGATTTCGTCAATTAAATAATTTTATTAATTAAGATAAGATATAAGATAGATTCTTCTAATTATTTAATTCTGGATTTTGTTTATATATCTCCCAATCATTTAGGCAATTGAAATCATTTCGAAATTTTTGGAGAAGCAGAATTTAGAGAATGTCATTTATCTTTCCAACTTAAAAAATGAATAACATCAACATCTTTTCAACGTCAAATGAAATTCCATTGATTGAATTTCTTAAATAATTTGCACCCTATAGACGCTTAGAAATTCCTTACTTAACGATTCAGTCTTGTTCGACACGACAGAACAGCTGGAAATTCAATTCACTTAGACCACAACTGTATTTCTCTGTCAACGCTTGTACGTGCTAAATGGCAACTTGAAACATCTGTCTTTACAAATATTTGTTATAATCAAATCTCTGATAGAAAGCTTATTTAAAAGAATTAATGGCGACATATTCACCACTCTAATTTGTGTTGAAAATTTGATCATTGTTCTGCTGTCAATATAATTTTTGGGTGATTATGTCTAATAGAAAAGGAAAATCTCGTTGGTTAGTTATTAGTTTATAATAATATAATTTTTTCAAATCGCCTTTCGGTCTTAAGAAAAGTGCTTCATTATTTAAAATTAATAAAAACAATAACTGCTGAAAAAAAATTATTTTTAAAAAATAGAAAAAAGTGTGAAAAATTCATATTTGTATGTCACTTTCTGTTAAACATGTTAGCATATGTTCTATATCAGATGTCATTAGTTAACTCACAATATATTTTGCACTTTAAATACTCAGCAATAATTTCATGGACTTTTTTGCTGATTACATATTTTGCAGAAAAAGAAGTCATTATAATTAATTACAGATAGTACACATACTCTGTTTCATAATCTTTTATGTAATTAATATATTGCATTAGTGAATAACGTTATTGTAAAAAAAGGTATTTCTTTAGTTATTGCTTCTATACTTTTTCAGAGTAAAAAAGTAAAAGTAAATTATTCAATGAAGCAATGTAAATTCAATAAACAATTAAAATAAACTTACAATATAGTGTAACATAATGTTAGAATTCTTGTGAAGCTAAAATGTATTTTTTACTATATCTGATTATATTAGCATTTTACTGAATTTTTTTAACGTATTCATCCTAATACTGTTACTGACATCAATTCGAATAAAATCGACACTGTATTGGGTAGGGGGGTAACGGTATAAAACAATCAGAAGGCCATAATAATAAACAGGGAAGTTTATTAAAGCGAAGATATAAATACACAGACAACACATAGCAGAAACGTACACAAATAACATACCTAAAACAAACAGAAATTCACAGTAGTAATCAGTAGCCCACAACAATCGCAGCAGACAAAGCGGTCACACAAAATTCAGTAAGAGGAGGGAATCTACTAAACGGTCTCTCCAAACATCTGCAATTTTCCACTGTCTCCCCGCTTTAGCTGTAACCAACTGCAAACTCATTACAAGAGTAACCATCTGCTCACACGATTCTATGCTGCTTCTACAATAAATACCAGAACACGGCACACAGCTCAGTTCAATAATTGCTTGATGTCCACTCAAAGCTTGAGTTTCGCTATACTGATCAAACTTATTTGTCTCTGACTAAATATACAACTCTCTTCGGTTTATATGGTTTCCAGAACAGGGCAGAAAAATTTTTCGAATACTCAAGCACATTTTGTAATTAAGACTAACATGGTCTTATCTGCAAAAATTTTGTATATTCTTGTATCTTCCATTTTGTGATCAAGGTCGCTAAGCCTAGGGGTGGGGGTGGGTCATCCGATCATAATCCAATAGAGCTGATCGTAAAATGGTCTTTACTACAATCGAATTAACTGCGCTGATATGCAATATTACAGATTAGTAACGATATGAATAGTAGTTTTTTTCTTCTTTTCAAAATTAGTTTTCATTTTTGAGTAATTATTCACTAAAAATCAACAGAGAATTTAATTCAAGTTCGTTGATAAGGACTCGAATTCAATCATAATTAAATAATCGGGTATAGTATAAAACATAGAAGCTGAAAAATAATTCAAATACATTGTGTGACAACAATTCAGTTTGAAAAGCAACAAATTTGCGCCATTATATTTAAATAAAATTTTTACCTTTTCTTTCGTCCGAGTTAAAACATATGACAATATTTGTCTCCCTTAACCGGTTTTCCCGTCAGCCGTACTTCAATCGATTTATCGAATTTTGTTAGTTGTTAACAAAAAATAAATCATTCGTAACAATTATAATTCAATATTCAAATGACTTCGAATACGTAGATAAGCCAAGTATTCCATGGATTTCCATTTGAATCAAAATAAAAAAATATTCCCAAAATAGAAGGTGTCATCTTATTAGAAAGTAAGAAAAATAAACCGGTTAAGGGGTTAAAGTTATAGATCAACATTATGCGATTTAGGAAAAAAATCTCCGTTAGATCATAGTAGCCTTGTGCGATTCTAATCAATTTTACAAGTTTGATATTTGCAAAAATTGTATTCTATAATCAATATTTTTTTCATTTTCAATCTAATGTTCTTCAGTTTTAAAAGGTTCGTTGGTAATATAGTATTTTAATATCCATAATTAAATTATTAGTTAATCAGTTTTATTAACTTTTTATTCTAAATTCACAGCGTCAGTAGATAATGAATATTTTAAAAAATTGATTGAAAGATTCGATAACATTTACAGTAGTAAATTATAAATTAATAAAAGTAAAAAGCTTTAAAAAAACTTCTGTCTTTTTCATATTATTTGAAGAATATTTTTGCAAACTGTTTTCATTAAATTTATTTATATTAGTATATGCGTTTTAAATCTGTTCTAAAGAGTTCTAGAAATAAAAACAGAAAAGAGAATCTCAAGCTAATCTCAAAATAAAAGAATTCCAAGAAAATCTTTACTATATTTTACGTGATTTCTTCTAATACTTTTATAAATTTTATCAATATTGTTAAAATATAAACCTAAGAAAATCTTTTTCTTTTCAACTGCTCGCAAATAGGGAAAGATATATTTCTAAAATTGGGCAAAACGCTAAATTTATACATTTGTAGCTGTTTTGTCTCCAACCCCGATTGCAGACCTTCACTCATTCCAGCGTTCATTAAATTAACTCGATGTCTTTTCTCGGAATCATAAATGTGCTTTCCTGAGAAACGTAAATCGCCTTCCCCCCGCTGTTTCATTATTTTCAAGAATGGGGCACAGCGTCTGCGGAACGGTAGCTTCCCTGCGTCGCCATGGCAACGGTGTCGAGTGCCTCTTGTGCCAACTGTCCTCTTGGCGAAGGAAAATGTCGTAAAGTGACAAGTCAATGAGCCAATAACTACTCTAAAAGTTGCACTGACCTTCGACTGAACCAACAACACGTACACACAAAATTGAAGATTTGCCCTAATCGCACAGCACCTTCCAAGGCTTTGTTCCAGGGGCGGTGGAAAATTGTTTATTGTTTGCAGTGAAAAAGGGGCAGATCCACATTCTAAGGAAACATAAACTCTTAAAAGAATATCTTATATTTGTAATTCAAAACATAGATAATAATAAAATATATATAAGCTTCATTCTTCGGGGTTGAACAGAATTCAAAACACAATCGAAAATTGTTTAAATAAAGTAATAATAACAACATAGAGGTCTTTTAAAATTGGACTAAAAAGTATAAAAAGTATTGTAACATTTTTTTCTAATTCCACATGGATTTATAATCCTATATATTAAGAAAAAAATTGGTACATTACAATAAATTGTTTCAAACTTTGGCTTTCTACTTTTTAGTATGCAGTAAATTACAATAAATTTTAAAGTAATTTTCAGTTATCTAAAGATTTGATATGGCGCCATCTATCGGCAATAGAAATCTTTAATCGATTGCAAAATTTATACCGAACAAATAGATTTTTTTTTTAAATGCCACTTAATATTGCACCATCAGGAAGTTCTTCCACTACGTTTGAAGTTTCGGGCTCTTTTCTCATCGGAAAGTTAGTTTTAAATTAATTTCAAAATTTGTGCCAAACAGATCGAGACAAAAACCGACTTAATAAAAGCACGTTAACAAAATGATGATTAATTTCTTAACTACTTGTACTTCTATATTTAATCTTGAATATTACCCACTTTTTCTGCAGTTTGATAAAATAAAATTCAAAATAATATTAATGTTACATACCTGTTTTTTACCATCAGTTAACTCGTCAGAAATAAGTTTAGCCTTCCTTGTGCTGATTTGTTGATATTATTAATAAATCGGATATCTTCTTTAAAAGTTTGTGCATAGTGCTCTTTTTATATAAATCTCAAAATTTTATCCAATTTTGAGATTTAGTACGTATTGTGGAACTCTAGTAGTGCCTCATGAATCTTATAATGATGTTACGCGTTTTCTGTAAATTTTAATGGAAATATTGTAAATAGTTTAAATGTATAAAATTAGTATTAATGGAATAGCGCATCAGCGAAAAAAGACTGTTCTTATAAAAATTCCAATAGAAGATTGCTGTATTTAACTAACTTGACGATGTAGTTGTATTGGTGAACACATTGAGGTCACTAACGGTTTTGACTACACCCTTAAGTGTGCCAAGGAAACTAAGAAACAAATATGTGTTCGTTGGGAACATTAGAGAAATTTCCACACTGGCCTGGAGCATTCGTGCTGTTTCTGCGTTTTCCACGCCCACTTTAGAGGGCTGCTACATAAGGCGGGGCAAAAGAGGAGCAATAGAATCGGCTCAGAGAGTGAGCTGCGATAGTTTTTGGCGTGCTTCTAGATATATGTTGTTATCAGATATTAGGGGATTGAATAGTGTAAATTTGCCGTGTATTTGAAGTTTGTGGCAAATGTATTTAATGCACGTATCAAAGACAATAAAGTCTGCATCTTCTCATCGCTCTTGTGAGAATTTTCGTAACAATATAAAAAAATATTCTTAATAGAGTGTAATATTATTGAATACTGAATAACATAAAATACTATCACACAATGTCACCAGAGGAGAATAAAAATAATGTTATTTTCGAATGAACAAAATTCAAAATTTAATTAAATATTAATAATTAAGAAACATTTTAAACTGGTATTTTTCAGCCATTTTGTCCAAAAATATTTCATTAAAATGAACTTGTTAACCATCTTAAATTTTCGAAACTATTGCCTTTTCAATATTATCAATATCCTTTCCGTGCAATTTTATTTTCTAATTTTAATAATTTTAAATTTAATTAAGTGCACAATCTGCAAAAATTTACTCTTAAAACGTAAGTGAAACTAACAGAAATATTCCATCAAACTTTTTAACCTTACACTTCTGATTAAAATAAGGTGTTTTTCTTTTTATTAATTTAACTTTCTGCTATGTTATAACTGATATAAAAATCCTACTATCAACAACTAAGTAATTATCGACAACAAAATAAGATTTTCACGTTCACATGTATTTCATAATTTAAAATCAGTTAAATTATGGTTCATTTCTGATTGAGTATCTGCAGACAGTTTAATTTTCAATAAAAAACATTATATGAAAAATAATTTCGATAAAAGAAAAGGAAAATTTGCTAAAACCAAGCATGTTTTGTGAAAACAAAGTATATAAATATTGTAGAAAATGGAATAAAAGCAGTTATATTAAAAAATGTTGACACTTGAAAAATAATGAAGGTTGTCCAAATGAAAACACTTGCGACACAACAGCTATAGTGTTGCCATAAAATAAGTATATAAAGGAGCGTAGGGGGTATGCCTAGGAAAATTAAAAGCTGTTCGTATTATTAGAAATTGATCGAAAGTAAAGTCTTGCTTTACATAGATGCTTCCATGTCGGAAAAATAATTTTTCTACGATTTTTGGGGTTGGATGTCGGACCACACTTGAATTATTTCCTGTCCCAAGGCAGCACTATCTATTCAATACAATACTGTAATACTCTGAAGAAACTACAGAAAGTAATCAAAAGCAAACGGCCAGGCATTCTCACACAATGAGTGATTCTTCTTCATGACAATGCCCATCCCCAGATCACCCATGAAATACAGACGAGCTTAAAAACTCCCATTAAGCAATGTTAGAACACCCACCATACAATCTGGATTTGTCACCCAGTGACTTTCATATCTTTGGACCACTAAAGAGAGCATTATAGGGGAGACACTTTTATTCGGATAACGAAGTAAAGGAAACTGTGGCGAACTTAGTCAAGAATCAACCTCCATCTTTCAGCAGAAAAGCACTGTTTTGATCTGCCATCAAAACAGTGGGTCCTGAGTTGGAAACCCCACGAATATTCCTTTTGATTTCCACTAAATCTCTGTTTATTCAACTTAAACTTTTCATTTGAGCAACCCTTATACATGCAATTCCTATTATTCTAATAGAATTTAATGCACGTAGAATCCTTTGGGAGAAATTAATGATATATTAAATTATATTAATATACTAGCCGCCTTTGGCGACCAGTCGGTTCGCCAGTATTAATGCTCGCTAAAATTTTCATATATTTTATGTAACTGTGTCTCATAACAGGTTTTTCACCAAAATATTTTTAAACCAAAAAATTGTTGATAATCAAATAATTTATTAATAGTATTATTTAGTATAATTTTCTTCAGATGTTCTGTTCATTGTACTACTCATCTTTCTCTTTCTGTTATTCTTTTTTTTCTTTATTTCTTTATTATGACTTTATTTTGAGCAGGCATAGATTAAATATTCATACAGACTAATAATAAAAGCAACTGTTTTCTTTCTTTTTTAAACATCCCGTTATCTACGGATGAAAACCAATTGACTTCGCGCATTTCTTTTTAAACAAATGATAATTTATTAGTTCCTGCTATCTTACTCAGTTTGGTGTGGGGGAAGGAAATGAAGATCTTTGAAAATGCCGCGCTCAGAGGAAATAATAGTGACACACACATCCTTCGTTTCTTTTTTTCCCTTCCTTTTTTTCTGCAAGTCCTTTTTTTTTCTTTCTATATTTTTTTTTCTTTATAACTTTTCTTCCTACAAACCCTTTTTTCCTTTTATTTTTTTTTCTTCGCTGCCTAGACTTTATTTTGAGCAGGAATAGATAAAATATCCATACAGACTAAACACCAAAAAAAATTAATAAAAAAGAATCGTTTAATATATAAATCCTTTTAAGAATAACATTAAAACATTAAGGGCTCTTAATGTCGCATTTATAAAAAAGAATTTTTATCCTTAAGAACAACAAAAAAACTTTATATCAGAACACAATCAATAGCAATATTAAAAAATGAAACATCATCGAAAAAAACGAAGAAAATGATATTCACGTCCGTTGAGAAGAATGTTTTTAAACAGTATAATCAGCTGCATAAAAGCAAGTATTTTCTTTCTTTTTTAAACTTCCTGTTATCTATGAATGAAAACCAACTGACTTCGCGTATTTCTTTCTAAACAAATCAAAATTTATTACTTCCTACTATCTCACTCGGTGTGGGGGAAGGAAATGAAGATTTTTGGCGGGAAAGTAAGAAAAGTGTCGTTTTAACTATTTTCCACGCAGTTTTTTCATTTTTTCTCTTCATAAGAACCATCCTCGTGTCTTAACGAAAATATTTAAAAAAAATTAGCCGAATCGGTCGAGCCGTTCTCCAGTTTTGCGCTTAGCAACGCATTTCGAGCTGCATTTTTATTATAATAGATTATGAAAGTAATATAGAGATATAAGTAATTATTTTGCGCTATTTTCTTTTATATATAATTTTGAGATGTACATGATTAATTTTTGAAACATAAAAGGTTAGATTTAATTGATGCAAATTCTGTTTAATTTATATCCTTGAAATATTTTTAAATGATAATCCAAAAAAAAAATTAAAATACATTTTTTTGCCAACGCTATTTATTTTTACCATACGCTGTATTCAAAACTCTGTGAAATGCATTTTATACTAAAAATTCCTGAACTGTCCAATTGCATTTTGTTGATAGCAAGCTAATCAATTAATAAATAGAACTTGCTTTAAAACATTTTTTTTAATTTTTTAAAAATTACTTTAAGACTAATTTTGAAAACTGAAAACTTCTTTAAACATGGCTTAAATAGATTATAAATTTCTATTTAAAGATATTGGTTTAAGAATAAAAAGAATGATTTTTAAGGTCTGTGAACTAATTAAACTGTCTAGCTACGAGAACCGACAAAAAAAAATCGATCCTTTTCCCATAAAAATATATTGATTTTAAACAAATTAATGAATGTTTTCGTTAATTTAAGTTCAGTTTTTAAGCTAAGTTCAGTTTTCTGTTTTGGTTGGTGTGAATATACGGCGAAAAATGGTTTAAAAAATTATTCTATATTTTTATTAAATTTTAACACCATAGTTTAAAGATAATTTCTCAATAAATAATCATTAAAAAAATAGATCTATAACATTTATGAAATATCTAGAGACGGTGAAAACATGGCATATGCAATATATTTCCATGCTTTAATGAAAATTCCATTGGAAAAATTCTGATTTTTCATCTAAATTTTTAATACCTTTCAAAATATGTTGAGGCATTAATTGCGCCGTTTTATTTATTCTTCAAAATACCAATGTGTTCATTTTTTTCTTTTAGTATTATTTAACTAAAAATTTATTTGCAAATCAAACTTTTAAAATAAACTTTTCGTTCTATAATTATAAATCTTTTAATAATATTAATTTTTAATTCATCTTTTTAAATCTACGTTTTAAAAAACCAATCTTAAATTAATAAATTACTTATCTTAAATTAATATTTTGATAAAATAATTTTAATTACAAAAGACAAATAAAAGGATGCTTTAAAAAAATGATCTAATAATTTATCTGCTATATTTATTTATTATAATTGTGAAAAAACCGAGTAATTCTTAAGTATGCAACAATTGAAAACCGTGATTGTTTACACCGAAATCAACAAACTGAAAAAAGCGTAATTTCATTAAATTCTTTTTGTTGATTCTAAAAATTACGAAAGTCAAGTCAAACACGAACAGTTTTGCAAACACAAAAGTAAATTTGATTATAATAAAACTGTGGAACTTAGAACAAAACCATAAAAAGAAAACTGTCTACTTTTGCAGGATGTGTACATGTGTTGTTAGTTATTTCTTCCAATTTTACAAAAGTTAAAGGGGGAAAAGAATTGTATATGTATTGTTTGTCTTACAATTTCATTCTTTTCAATAAATTTTACAACAGATTTTTAACTCTTCTGGAAATACACATACATACTTATGTTTATAAATGTGCTTGTGTGTCTGTTCGTCTGTGTGTGTATTTCATCATCAGGATTACATTAAAGTTTTTATCTAAATTTTTTTTAAATGTATTTCAGTAAGTTCAACTCTAGCCAAATAAAAGAAATATTTAGTGGAAGGACAAAGCTCTTTATTTTGAACTTAAGTCATGTGACGAAGAAGTCATCTCAGCCATTTTCCTAAACCGCAATGGGCCTAACTTTCGTGCCTCATCAACTTAAAAGTAGTTGAACTGTGTCATCAGGATATAAAGAATAAAAGTTCCGAAATTTGTTCTTTAATTCTTAGACTTATCATCAGAATGTTTCAATAATATTCGAATTATTTTTTATTATTCCTTTCAACTAAATTAGGGATAAATTTTGCTTCCTAATTTGATGTATGGAGTTTCATTCAAATGTCAGTTATATAGGAATTAATTGTAAACAATTTTTTCTTAAGTATAATTTTATCATCTTATATATTGTGTTCACTACATGGTCAAAATATTAGTACATTGTGGTATATTCCTGATGATAACTATTACAATCATTTTAAGGAGCCATGATATCCTGATTGGTAGGACTTTGCATTCGTATCTCTTGGACTGCGAGTTCGAACCCACCAGCTGAAGACTCTCGTGGAGCTCTTTTAATCTGCCGTGGTCACAAAGTCCTCCATGTCAGAAGTAAGGCCACTTGCAGTGCTGGGTCAGAGGTGATCGTTCTCTGTTGTAGGACTAAATTACGATCTATGGATGAATGAACGAAA
This sequence comes from Argiope argentata, assembly GCA_026289955.1. Taxonomy (NCBI): domain Eukaryota; kingdom Metazoa; phylum Arthropoda; class Arachnida; order Araneae; family Araneidae; genus Argiope; species Argiope argentata. The sequence goes on along the minus strand of JAOUZG010017696.1, from coordinate 373,979 downwards.
TGCACGAATGAACTCCATCCTGTAAAAAAAGTGTGACAAATATGTGAGTTAGAAGCCAGACTTCTGCCCTTGGGTGCTCAGAGATACATACCCTTAGGATCTATCCCCCCGGGGGAGCTCCTCGTAATTGGGGATGAGATGCTTCCGATATGGTGGTTGGATCTCGATAACCCGGTGGATACTCAAATAGGTCGGTAAGGCCCATCCTTCGGGGAAGGTTGTACCGTGGCAGGTGACGGCCATTAGGACTCAACCACAGTTCCCGCTAATTGCTGTTGAAGCGGTCCGGTCATTGAGAGCTTATGGTTAATCCGTGTGCCTTCGCGGGGGGTTGGTGAGTCTATTATATGACTTACCCACAGAAGCTACTGCACCCGTCCTTCCATTGTAAATCGGAACACGAGAACGACAATCACTTTAAGTTTGTGTTGACAAGAGCTGTACAAGTTGCTGACATCATCGAGAATTATTATTTCTGTAATAAATTGACATCACTGAGTTCTTTCTGGTCCAATAATGATATATCGAAGCTGTAAACAGATTCTTTTTAATCTCTTAAATGTGTCAAAAAGTCGTTTTTGAGGATAGCATATATTCATTTTAGCAAAGACTCTACAGATTTTGAAAACAATTCAGAAAGAATATGAACCCACGTTAACAACCTGACAGCATTGAATTCTTTCTCATTAGCAGATGATATTTCGAAGCTGTGAATAGATCTTTCCATTATTAATCCCTCAAATGAGTCGCATAGTTCTACCACTAGCATATAGAGAAAATATTTGGGAAATTCGAAAATCTTTTTTTTTCGCGGTTATCTACTAAGTTGCAGTTTCTCTGTTACTGCACAAATTTTTCAAACAATTAGATATTACATTAGGAATTAGATATTCATTAGGAAACACGAAATCGGAAATTTTTCTCTAATTAGATATTAAATAATGATGTACATACTATAATGATTAGATATTACATTAGGAATTAGATATTCATTAGAAAACTAATTTTTTATGTTGATTCGACATTACATAATGATGTTTTATAACCTACAACGGCTGCTTTTTCGTTTATTCAATGAAATGAAATCCCTTTTGTTCGATATATTTTAAACTAATTCGGTATCAGATGCATTTCTCATAGAGCATAGATATTATTTGTGATGAATCTTAAAATTTTTTGCGCTGTTATCTACTAAAATCCTCGTATTTTATCAATCGAGCAACTAGCTGTTGATTTCAATTAATTAAAAACTTCTAAAAATCTATTTAAAATATTAAAAGTTAATTAAATTTAATGAATTAGTTAACATTTGGACAAATTGAATTCACATCAAATGTAATCAATTAAAAATTTAAAAAAAAATGTTTTTGAACTTGAGTGGATGAATAAAAAGTGTTTTATTAAAGATTGAAAATTTGAGCCAAATATATATATAGGAAGAGTGTGAGCTAATAGTAGGAAAACTGAAGGAAATTTGAGTGATTCATTTTCCCAATACTTTGATTATCTGTCTATAACAGAATATGGGTTTCTGCTAAATTTCTGAATTCTTTTGTAACTATAGATATATACTCGGTCACCCCATTCTGTGCTCTAATCGAATCGATTCTCTTTGCAGAAAGTTCGTCTTTGCACCCCGTTGCAGAGGGGTCAGTGCCAAGCGATCCGCAAAACTGAACAATGAAGAACTCAGGTAAGTACATTCCTCCTTTAGAAAAATGAGTAGATGGAAAACAAACCTTATCAAAAAAATTACAGACAATGATTGGGTTTGCCAATAATGCATGAAAAAAAATGTTACAAAATCTCTAGTTCAAAATATCTTGAACTTATTTAAAATTTAGTCGTAATTATAGCTACGATAATTTACAGCTTAAGAAATATATGTAATATTCTCGTAAGGCGAGTGTGTAAGATCAAAGAGACTGAAATAATCTAGAGTTATTCAAATAAATGCACACAAAAAATATAAAAAAAGTAATTTGAAATGAATTATGAAAATAAAATTACCACTGAAAAATTAATACAATTAATAAATAAAATAAAACTGGTGTAAAAAGAGCTTTTCTGAAAAGATATAAAGTGTTCAAAAATTAAAGGGATGCTTAAATTTAGACTAAACTTTAATTAAAAATGCAATTTTAATTTTAAAACTCTTTTTCTTACTGATCATTCATGATCCACGAAGAAACTTTGAATCAAATTATTTTAGTTTTAGAAACAACGATCTGTGTTACAAAATGTATTGAACCCCTTTAGCATCAAGTATGCAGCACCATGCTATTTACAGGTAGTATCATTTCTGCAAACCTCGTCAAGTTTGTTGATCAAGAAAGAGAATTACGAAAAGAATATTTACCATGCATCATTCAAATAAAATGAAATGATACATGAGATTATATGAATGATATGAATATGCTGAGATGAAATGAAATGATACTATGCAATTTCATCCTGTTTTACTTTTCTGTCATGATATTAAATATGGGATTCAGAAATGGATTTTCCTCAATTTCTAATATGGTGAAGATTTAAAATTCTATACTCAAATGCATTTCTCTCGGAAATAATATATTTTCATATTTTCATGTCTTAACGACGAGTAATTTCTAATGAGCAATAAATTGAAGTCATTACATGCATAATATATTATTTTGTTTTTCTAGATTCTAGTTTCGAGATTTTCATGAAGAACTCTAAACATATTCTTAAATGTATACCACGAGAGCCACTGTTAAAATTTTTCATTCAACAGATTGATAAAGAAAAACAAAATTAAGGAATTCAAGTGCGACCAGTATTCAAAGAATTATTTTTGTAAATTTCTTCGTAAATTCAGTGTGAGAAGTCGTGCTAATGATTTTTGATTCTATAATTATAAAATTATTTTATACTAAATTCACCATCAGATGGCAGCACATGTATGGAATAAACCTTGAGTGAAATCTTTTGATTCGTGAATAATTAAATTCTCAAAATATTTCCATGTCGGTGGAAGCACAGAGATAAACAAAATATCAGAACTCTACCTTATAAAAAAATGAGTGGAAAATTAATCCCAAATTTATCTTTACAAACATGAAATAAATAAAGCTAAATACAGATGAGGGGGAAACTTTTGTGGGATAAACTGCTTAGAGCGTGAAATAGCAGAAATATTTATAGTTTCATCTTTGAATGTCAACTCTTTTCAATTAATTCATTATTTTCTTACAAAATTTTCTTTCTTGACTAGTGTTTTTGCCAAGTTCTTCTTAGTAAATATATTATTTAACTTGACTCGTTCTTGAGAATTGTCATAATTATGGGAGTAAATTTTTAAACTGAGTCTACCTTCAAAATAAAATTATTTATAGTAAATTTCTTTTATAAACATAGGAACGATTTAAAATAAAGCAGAAATTGATTGAAACGAGGCTTAACTTTAGCTAAATAATTTCCATTTTTTCGTTTCTTAAGTTTTTTTTTTTTCAGCTAAAAGTTTCAAACGATTCAAATCAAAGAAAATTTAGGATAATTATTTCTTAAAATGATATGATAAATCTATTTCATTTGTTTTCCGTTTTTGAAAATCCTGCTTATTCTACATTTTTTAATCTAATAAGTATTTTCTTTATTTAGTGGTTTCAAAAAAAATTTCTATCGTCAATTTAGACATTTTTTTTCTTAATTTTTTTATAGTCTAACCTCTAAGTTTCGTTTCTTCATTCCAAAATGAAAATTGACATACTATCTCACATTTATTTATTTATTTTTTTCATCTTCAGTTTAAAGGATGTATTTTTGAAACATTGAGAAGTAGTGACATTCCTTACGGCAAAATCATTTAAAACAAGACACTTTGTACGAAAAGTCCAATTTTCTCCAAAATGTTGAGACATCAAAGTATTTTTTCGTAAGACCAAAATTGAGCTGACGCTATCTCTTGTGGTCTCATCTATTTTTTTTTCCTTGTTTTTCACAAAACGAAAAAAAAGATCGAACGTTTTTTTTTTTTTTTTTTTTTTTTTATGTTTCTAAATGCTATCTCCCCTTCCCGTTCTTTGCTTTTCCAATCTTTCGCTCAAACACTTTATGTCAACATTCGGAAATAGGCTTTGTTCCGTCCGATTTCACCGCTGGAAGAGAAATAGTTTTGCTCTCTTCGCTCTTTCTTGCTCGTCTCGTATGGCCCGCGAGAAAATGAGCGATTAGCTGGTGAATAACACAGGTTTCAATCAACGCTCTTTCTTCTGAGATCCTTCTATAAATGAATTCTGTGTCTTTCTAAATGAGTTAATTAGATCCTGCGAACCAGGATTAAAACAATGAGAGAAAAAAATATTTGCTGAAAATAGTGTTGATTTCCTAATTTTTGATGCGTGAAATTTAAACCTTTATACTCGGATGGGGGCTTTCAGGCATTATACAAGACAGTGTATCATTTTGACGGTTTATTTATTTATTTCAATGATTAAAAACACCTACAGAGTTTTAAAGATATGTAGATTAGTTTTCATGAAAATTAACTTTGAACCAATAATTATGTATTGCCACAAAAGAGAGAATTACTGGCACGGAGGTAGCGCGTCTTCCTTGTGATCTGGGAGCCCTGAGTTCAAGTCCCTGTAAGAGCATGGTTGTTTTTCTATCAGTGAGGTGTATAAATGGGCCCCTTTTCACAAAGGGGCGATGCAAGCGAATGTGATGCGTGAGTAACTAAGACGTACTCTTGGTTCTAGTTGACGCTACTGAAAACAAGAGACGCACCCTAGGTTCAAAAGGCCCATGTTTGCCCATGTTTGTATTGTTTCGTTTTCCCTCCAGCTTTCATAGCTAGAAGTTGGCACAGATCCAAGTCTATGAAAGCTTATGCTGAAATGGAATATCAATGTTTTATTTTGGCAATTATTGAAAATCCAATATGATTGTACTTTGATCGTTATAACCAGATGATATGTGACAAATACTAGATAAAGATCATAACACTTTAACGGCAGTTCGAATGCCATCTCAGATTAAATTTTATTCCTTTTTGTTTGGATTTCTGGTAACGAAATATTACCCTTTAGATATATCTCAGATATTCTTATAAGAATCCATAATGTAATCCATTTCCCCTGAAATGATAGATCAACATGTTTCAAATAAAAAGGAAAATCAAAGATCGAGTTCAACAGCCCCAATCACTGATTTGATTTTGAAAATATTTGTTTTATATGCTCCTTTAGATGAGCCATTAAGGGTCGTCTACCATCTCCATTTTGAAAGATGTCTCAAGAACTCTAACCATTCTGTATGAGTAAAAATCTTTAAAGGAATCTTTTAATCCGATCCCAACATCGATTTCTCTAGTTTTTATTTCATTTGAAAACTCATAATGTAGAGATATACCATCAGAAATGACTTTATCATTTAATACTTCTATTTTCCAGATATATCGTAAAATAAAACCTCAACAAAAACATTCAATCTAAACAACCGGAGCTGAACTTTCAGAAATTAGTTTCGCCATTTTGTGAGTAGGAATAAAAAATAAGAATGTTAAAACAATATTATAATACCTTCATTTCCCGTGATAACAGCAAGTAGCTAATGTAAGCTGTATCAATTGATTGCCGAAGACTACTAGTTGATAGTTAATCAATTAGAAATAACACTGGAGTATTCAGTTTTCATTTTCAGTACTAACATTTGCGATGAGATTTTAAATAAGGTTTTTTTCAATGGAAACCTCATGAGAAGAGGCATTATTTCACTACCCCATTTTTTACATTTCACAACAATAGAGTTAATTGATTATGAAGAAAAGTTTATGCTGCGTTAGGTCTATAAACAAATGAAATTGTAGATTTTCGCATCACAAGAAAATGGTTTTACGAAGAATATATTCTGCCATTATATTCTCTACCATTATTAGATTCTTACTAGCGAAATATAGAGACAGTGTTGTAATTGTTAAAAAAATAGATATTTTGACAAATCTCTATGTTTTAGATTTCCCTTAGCTCAAATATAGAAACTAGACAATAAGTAAATCTCCATCTGAACAAAAATAATACAATACTAACAGAAAAAAATTCTATTTAGAGTTTTATTAAATTTAATTCTATTTAAAGTTCGTTTTATTTTTTGGAGCTACATGCGGTTGATTCTGAGTAACTCATAATAATAAATGTACCTCGTAATTTTAAAGTGAGGTCAAATAGCAAGAGCATCACTTGCACAGACAATATAATAGCATTTGATCCCTGAAAGGAAATTTAATTTTTTTTCACCAAAAAAATCAATGAGAAACTTACGAAGTGTTCAAAATTCTATAAAGAATGAATTCACAAAATTCTATAAAGAATGAAATCAGAATTTTATTTAAAAAATGAATTTACAGGATTCTATAAAGAATGAAATCACAGAATTTTATAGAAAATGACTTCATAGAATTCCACAAAGAATTAAATCACAGAATTTTATATAAGAAAAGGAATTCACAGAATTTGATTAAAAAAGGAATTTGCAGAATTCCATAAAGAATGAAAGCATAGAATTTTTTTAAAAAATTGAATGCACAGAATTCTATAAAAGAGAAAATCACAGAATTTTATTTAAAAAAAATAAAGTCACAGAATTTTATTAAGGATGAATATATTTTAATAGTAATAAATTTAAAACAAAAAAATAAATAAAATGTACCTCTAAATGATAGATTTATTGTCAATTAAACGAATTTAAATGAAAAAATGAAATATATTCATGAATGATAAATACCTAAGTACTTTAAAAAATTTGAACTCAATGGTGAATTACTTTTTAATCCAGTTTTGGAATAGTGAGATTAATGCCTTATTCAAGAGTCTCGAAAGTTCTTTTCTTAAAGTATCTTTAAGTACAGACAGAAAAATACTTATCCAAACTGAATAATAAAATCAACCAGATCTCTTCTAGCTTTCAAATCACATAATCTGATTAGTTATTTTTAATCAAGCTGAATAAACTTTCTTCTTTTCATTAAATCCCTTAATCTAAACCAAGTTTTATGCTATAAGGCTTGTTTAAGTTAATCTCTTAAAATAAAAAAAAATCCAAGAAATAATGCCAGGGAATAATTAAATGAACAAACCTTCAACTTGTGAATAAATAATGAGTGATAAAGAATGCAGATGAAATGTTTTTTATTTATACATTTTTTATGCAAACGGAATAAAGAGAATAATCGACTTTTTTTGCCTAAATTTAATTCTTTACTGCTTTCTTGTTCATTACGTCGAATGTTGAATATTAATTAAATGTTAAACAGTCTGCAATATTTTTTTTATTGGGAATGTCATTGAGCCCCAAAAACATAAGCATATATTTTTTTGTGTAAACTTTTGACCAAAAGTTATTTCTATTCAAAAATAAGTCAAAGATTCATTATTGTGTCCAATTTTTCAATTCCTGCCATTAGTATACAATCTA
>JAOUZG010017696.1:354681-366145 GCA_026289955.1 Argiope argentata | reverse complement strand
ATATATAATTTGTAGTGGATGACACTTGATGTTAATACAATTTTTTTTTCAAATATTAATATTCTTTAATTAATTTTATTGAACATTTAGAAGTCCCCATGCACCATTAAATACCACACAATAGAAGTAAACTAAATACAACACAGAAGTAGACAACACATTCCATAAAGACATCATGTACTGAGCATCTGCTCACGTATTACATTCCCGCTTGCACAACTCCTTTTTACAGGAGAGACATTCCATCTTATCAGATACGGATCAGAAAAAGAACAAATATGCCCGAACCAGGATTCGAACCAAGGACGCCCAGATAACGGGGAATATGCTCTACTCCTGTTCCAGGACGTTAGCATTCATTAAATTTAATTCATTTTTCAGTATTTTAAATAGAGTTTCAGCAGTTTGCAATGAAATCTCAAATCAACAGGCAGTAACTCAATTGGTAAAATGTGAAGATTTCAGTATTTTAAAAGTGAAGGTGAAGAAAGCGAGTTCAATTCTTGCGAAAATTGATCATCTTTGGATAAATTATTCATATTGATTGTAATTATTTAATGAAAAGTAATTAAAAAATTGCTTTGTTGATATAAGTAGGATTTTTTTATATGGATGTGATTACCCTTACTCTTTGGTTGTCAATTCTGGAAGAAGTTGCTTTATTCTAATTTCTACCAAATTACTCTAAAGCACGGACGTTGTGACTTCCATGATAATTGTGCGCAGGAGTTAGACAAAATAATTAATGAAACAAATAAAACCGCAAGAATACGGTTGTAATATCTAGATAAAGGTTTTTCAGAGATCACGTTTGTAAAGGACATGTAATTAACAAGTAATATAAAAAAATCTAAAGCCAATTCCTTCTTAGGACATTTACAATTATTATAAATAATTTATCAAAAAATGATTAATTTTCGCAAGAATTGAACTCACATTCTTCGCCTTCACGTAAAAAATACTCAAAAGCCTTGCATCTTACCGATTGAGCTACTATCTGTCGATTACAATTTTCATTACAAACTGCTAAAACTTTATTTAAAGAATTTAAAATTAATGAATGAATTAATATTTGAAAAAACTGTATTAATATCGAGTGAGCTCCACTATAAATTTTTTTAAATGTATTTGAATTTGAGTCAATGAACAAAAAGTATTTTATTGGCGATTGAAGATGTAAATAAGATATACATAGGGAGAATGTGAACTAATTATAGGAATTGAATAAAGCAAAGGGGAATGCCAGCATTGCCTATCAAGTCTCTCTCATTTCCATCGATAATGCATTGTTACACTGTCAATCTATTGTTTACTCAGAAGATATATACATAGAGCCCAGAGATGCGTAATTAAATAATTTTTCACTTTTCTTCTGTTTTTGGACTATTGACTTTCTTAAACAGTTGTATCCTTTTATTAAAATTTCAAACAATTTTTTTAAGGCAAACATTTTCAGCATGATTGGAACAACACATATTTGAAGTCTTATTTCGGTCCGTTCTTCTACATAATCTTCTTTTTAATACCAATAGTATAATTTTAACCACCCTTTATTTTTTTTATCTAGGTTCAGGCATGTTCATGTCATCAACTAATATAATTTACCTCTCAGTTTATCGCAATGCAATGTAGACAATTCGTTTACTCTTTAAATGGCTCTTGCCAGTTTTCAGGGATAGCATAAGTAAGATAAACAATTCAAAAGTTCAAAATATATGTGATTTTCCATGCAATATTGGCAATCGTAATTAAGGAATTCCAGATTAAGATAAGGGAATGCCTAAGAATTTCAGGCATGAAAGTATTAATTTTATTTAAAGTGCTTTCGTAAGATTGTGATTTAAAAGATGGGCTAGATATATTCCTCGCCTATCCTACAAAGATAAGTAAGTCATGGGACAAAAGTTGTGACTTCTACATCCAGCTAGATTGTCAAGAATAGTTTTGATTGTTCACTACGTTTCTATACTTCTGGTACTTCGCATGTTCATTATCATATCTGACTGAATTGTAATCTGATGTTGGTCCTTCTCTACTGACATGAGTTGTTATAATGGCACTTACGTAATTCCGTGACCAAAGTATTTCCTTCTAACTTAAGATATTCATAAATAAAAATGTTTATATTTAACTAAAAGGTAATTGTGAACTTAATTTTCACTTTTGAACTTGAATAGTGATGTTTACAAAGCTTTTGTAAGTTCATGTAATTAAAAAAAATTATTTCCTTTTACAGAGAATTGGGTGACATAGATGACACGTGGATGGATTGGCCACGGCCGTCTCAGGACGAGATTCCGGATTCTACATTCGAAAATAGAAGGAAAACGGTATGGATTTTAGTATTTATTAAACTGAGAGCCCTAATACGAATCTATTATTATTGTATTAAGCTCATAGAAAAGATGTATAAATATAAAATATTTTTTAAGTAAAAAAAACTGATTTTTTATTTCATTGACTCAATATTCTTAGTTTGCCTAAATGCAATATGCGTGGTTCTTATTATAACTTTTTAAAAATATCTAATTTTGGAAGTTCGTAAATCTGCTAGCGTGCTTTTAAAGAAATGTATTGGAAAGCTTTCCTTATCCCATTTTAGGTCTTTTCATTCATTCCAGAAGAATGTCATGGCAACTAAAAAAATTATATCTCAGTTTTAAATTTCCTAATATACTTTCAAGAACCGATAGCACATAGATAAATAAATAACTTACCTCTTTTTTATAAAAGGTATCCCAAATGCTCAATAAATTGACGATGAAATTAAAAAAAACTCTAAAACAAGAGAAAACTTATATCCATGAGAAGTTGGATAACCCTGCTTTGGCTTTAAAATCCAATTTTACATAATCCAAAATTTCAAAAGCAGATGTGTGGAATGGAATAGTTTAGTTTAGTTTAATTTGGTTATACTAACGTCCCATTGTAAAGCATCACTGGAGTTATTTCGAAACTGACCTCGTCATTTTGGACCACAGTCAGATACAAGGACGACACCTGAGCTGGCATTCCCTTCTCCACACCAGCAGGTGTACGTTTGACCCTGACGGATTTAACGAGCAACAGACCTCCGCACATGATGATTCGTCAGTGGAATCCGGCCTCAAAACCAAACCCCTACGGCTTACGTGCCGAGACATTACCCACGCAATTAAGCCATCATTGAATTATTTTGTGAGCTTTCCATTACGTAAATTCCCAATTTAAGATAGATGTTATTTTATAAAGACATACCATGCAAATAATTTTCAAACATTAAATTATCTATTTTCAAAATGTGGGCTGAATCATGGATATAGTAGAAAAAGTAAATGTGTCCTTTAATTAACTGAACTACACTCTTGTCAATAGATTAAGAACTCTGTAAGTTCAGGAAAATAAAGAGTCAGAAGCAAAAGAAATGTGACTTATTTGTAAAGTCCATTTATTAAACAAAAGGTAAAGAGCAAAAAAGATGCTATATGTTTGATATCATTAAACAAATCCGATTTTTCTCTCTACTGGAACAGACAACAAAAGAAATACCTATTTATGAAAACCAATATGACATGTTTGGTATAATGGCTAATACATAATATGTCTCCCAGACATTTCAATACAGCCCGTACAACGACAAGGCATGCTTTAAATCAAATTATAGATTTAATCTCGTGAAATATTACACCACTCATCAAGCAATGCTCTCCGAAATTCCGGTAGACATGTAGGAGGTGATTAATGGGATGAAACTCTTTGGCCAGGCATATCCCACTGGATTCAAGTCTGGTGAGAATGTTGGCCAAACTATACTGGTTCTATCTTCCAATCGAAAGCTTCTTTTACGATGTTTACATGGTGAGGACGGGCGTTGTCAGCCATAAAAACGATTTATGTGCCCATGGAACCCGAAACAAATGTTCATGCTGTATCAGAATGACGTCCGATAGATTTGGCCTGTCAAGGTTCCAATTTGAGCATGAAGGTTATTTCTGGAACCCAAATAATTCCTTCCCAAACAAATAATCCTGCATCACCGGAACGATAGCGTTCAATGATTTCACTTGGAGGTAAAGGTTAATTGGCCCTTTCCATTTAAATGTACGGCGAGAATCAGACTGCAAGTTAAATCTGGACTTATTGGAAAACAACACACAAACCCTCTGTTGTTGTGTCCACAGTGCTTGCTTTCTACTCCAGGCTAACTGCAATCTACAGTGAGTTGCAGTAAAAGGAACACATCTGACTGGATAGTAGCATATTGGCCTATGTGCCTTAAGCATCAATACACGATCTGGCTTGAAACTGTCGTACCAATGGCTGATGAGAGCTGACGAGGTGGGTCAGATGCTGTGTTCCGTCTGTTTCTTTTGGAAGTTATTGCCAAATATCAGTACTCATTCGGCATTGTAACTCGGGGGAGACCTGTGCTGTAACGTCTACTCACATCACCATCATCTACGAATCGTTGTCAAAGCCTGTAGATGACACTCTGGGAGATTCCAAGCCCATGCGAACCATTTTACTTTTTTGCCTGTACTCCTTATACATCACTCTCTTACATTCTCATCATTGTGACATTCTAAAGGTATCATCTGATGGTTTTCCTCAATTTGCATATGTTTTTTGAAGATGTATGTAGTCATTTTAAGGGTGATATACGTAAGCGGTAAAAGCATTAAAGAACTCGCATAAGGATTCTGGAAAAGGAAGACTGCTGTAATGTGAACAGCAATATTGATGATATATTGAATGTTGTTTTGCATTAACTTGAAGCGTTGAAGAAACATGAGGCCTACTTTGTTACAAGAAGCCTAATTTTAACAGTAGCCAGATTATGATAATCTGTATCACATCAAGAAACATGTTCAGCCCGGGCAAATTTAGCTTCCAACGAACCCATTCCTACAAAGTTATACAGCTGAAAAAGCTTTAAAAAATATTTTTCATTGTTAAACTGTTAAATGATTTTTTTTATTCTCATTATGACTGAATAGTTAAGGTATAAAAAAGTAATACAACCAAGAAATCGCAGACATATTTCAAGATATAAACGCTTCTCTAAAAATAAATCAATTAGCACCAGTCTCCCTAATATCACACGTTTTTCTTAGATTTAAGAATACTTGATTTTTGAGACTTGTGAATCTTTCTTATTAAACCAGATACCTCAATTTGCAATATTTTTTGTGTGCAATTCAGCATTTTTTCTTCTAAAGAAAAACTATGTTTGATTCATTTTTATAACTTCAAATAAAATTATTCAAGAGAAATCTTTTACATACATTTCCAAATAAATATGCCTTAATACCTAGATACCAAATACTATACATTGGGAAAATATATAAAATTTTAAAACAAAATATGTGTTTCAAACTTTATTTAAATATTTGATGTTTGATGCATAATGCTAAATTCTGTATATTTTTAGTAGCCTGTGTATTATTAAGTACTATTATCTTTTTTAGAGGTTTATAAGTTTTATCCATTCTCCATTTGTTCCAGATATTGCAAAAGTTGCTGGAAAAATTCAACGACTATAGTCTGAGGGACGAGGACAACTGACACCCGACCACGATCTCCAGCTTCTCTCTTCACCCGCTTCACCCCCGGCACAGTCTCTCGTGGAAAAAGAACAACCGCTCTAATGTCTCCCGCGCTTCTCATTTTAGAACTAATGGACAGACAATCTCTCTTCCCAGCATTCAGATCGTAAAAGAAAGCACCTGTACAACCCACATTTTCTGATTGGATGGTTCAAAAATAAATAATAAATGATTACTTTTTTGAAGTTTGCTTTGTTGCTGCCACTATACTTCCCAATTTTTCATTCATTTTCATCATTCTAATTGTATCTAAATCCAAGGCTCAGTCTACAGGATCACAATTATTAATTTCCACAAAAACTTACTTACAATATGCCACATATTTCTAGTTTCAAAACATTGTAATAAAGATTACAATGAAATCTGCTCTGCATATTTCAATGTATCGTGTCAGAACATCATTTCTTTCCACGTGCTCGTGCAAGTTAAATTATATTTTAACTCATTTTAATCGTTTCATCGAATGAGTCACTTTAGTATTGCAAACGATCCAAAATAACTTTGTCGCCCATTTATTGTTTAAAAAAATATCCCATTTCCTATTTATTTCATTTGATATAATGCGTGCTCAAAATGACATTTTTCTCGGTGTTATTAGCAGTAATCATTAATTATTTTTAAAAGAAACAGAGCCTTTGTAAATGCAATGGCAACGCGTTATTGAAAGCTGATTTTTTTGAGATGCTCATGCAGATCATAAAATTTTTATTTTCCGCCAACGCATTTTTGGTGACGCCAAAAACCTCATCCCAAAAACAACATCATGTTCTGGCATGATGAAATTTTTATCATGTCAGATGATAATTAGCTAAATGTTTCTAATTCATTTAAGAAATTATACATATTAAATTTGATATTGAATATTGGATTTTGATTGGATTTGATATTGGATGCTATAATTCCATTGGCACATTATAAAATTAAATAAAAAATATATATAAACATATCCATAGAAATTGTAAAATAAAAAGATGAAATTTACATATCTCTGTGTATACATAAATAAAAATGTTCTTATAAATGAACAGCTAATGAAATTTACACTAAAGGTTGTTATCAAATTAAAGATAAAATTTTAGCAGATTCTTCGAAAAGCGTCAAAATTTACATAATGTATTGGAACCAATTGGTTAAGTTTTTTTCATTTCCCACACTGGTTAATCTGCCCGAAGGATTAAGTAAATGAAGCAAGAATATGTAAATACAGGATGTCCTTAAAAGTGGAACAAATTTTTTTTCATTAAATATTGCTTTTGGGCATATACTTCCATGTATAAAGTTTCATTAGAACAATGCACTCAATTATATAAGCACAATTTGACTGTTATGAAAGTTGAAGGAAGAAAATTTTTAAAAAATTAACCATCTCGCATTGAGCAAAATTATCGATTAGCAAATTATCTCTTTTAGATTCATTTATACATAAATAGTTTCAATTGTTATTTGCAAAATTTGCTGCGATATTCTTATTTTTAATTTTATAAAAGTTAATCAAATATTTAAGTGGAAATATTATTTCTAAAATGCAAATTTATTCAATACAGAAAGACTGCCGCATGCAAATACTTGTCTAGTTGTCATAGCAGTCAATCATCGTGACTTCAAATAAATTTGCAAATCCCACTTAATGTTTTTTTTTTTTTGATCTGTCCATATTTGCAATATTCACTTTATAAAAAAAAGTGGAATAGAAATTTGAGAAACTGAACATTCAGAAAATATGGGAATGTTGAGAAAGGAAATAAAATTATATGCTCGCGTTTCTATGCTTTCTATTAGAATGAAATATTTCAAAAACAAGAAATTTTTGTATAAACTGAAAATTTATGTTGAATCAAACGTAATGACAATTACAATAAATGGAATGTTACATTAATCGAATACATTAATTGAATTTGGAGCTCGAATGCTTTGATAATTACAATAAAACCAATTAATTTGAATACGTAATTCAATCCAAATTCATTTCAAGAATTCAATGCAATTCAATACAATCCGATTTGCAGTTTAATGCAAGAATTCTTCATATTCATTGCAATCCGAACTGTTCATCTGTTTCCAATTTTAAATTCAATTAGTCGAAGGAAAGAAGCATTACTTCAAAATGCACTAATCGATTCTCCGTATTTTAAGACGAAGCTGAAACAAAAAATTCTACTTAACGAAAAGTTGAAAAAAGAAAGAAAGAACTGCTAGTTTCAGTATGATTATATGCCAGAATTCTCTGTTTATTTACATTTCCATGTTCATTTTCGTGAAAGAGAGGGAAAAGGAAAGAAACCCTCGCAATGATCGCATATTGTTAAAATTCCTTCTGCCTTGTGTAATAACCTCACAAAAGATAGCTATTAATAGACTCGGGGAAGGAGTCGGATTCAACAAGAAAAGTGTTTTGGGGGCTGACACTCAGTCGTTTAGAGTTCTTCCGGATAGAACGGGAGGATTCCTTGGCCCACTTGGCTCATTTGGCTCCGAAACGCTCGAAAACGCCCACTCCCATACTCCCACTTCGCCCTTCAGACGAAAACCGTGCAAACGATCTCGAACGACTTTTTGCTAGACAAGTGACACTTTCCCGCATTTTGGAATTTCTTCGAAGATGAGAGGACGCGAAATTATCGTTTGGAGGACCCCGAGGAGGTCATGGGTTACCATGGAATCGAAGGCTCTGCCCGTTCTGGTGCAGGTAGACTTCGAAGTATTCGGAGACTTGCAAGGTAATATGATATCGCTTGTTTTAAAAATTCTATCTCCTTTTACGAATGCTTGAAATCAATCTTTCAATGCCAATAAATCGTCATTGTTATACAGAGGGTAATGGCATAATGCAATTTTAGATAATTCAAAGTTTTTATCTCTTAAAACAAACATTTGTTTTATCCAAAAGTTTGAATTATCAAAAGATTTTATCTCAACAGAAGAATTCAAGAACTGAAAAATGAAAATAAATATTTACCAATATTGACTATTAAACCGGAGATTATTTTATTAAGTTAAGTAATAATGATGGTTATTTTTTTTTTTAAAAAAATCTTACTGATTTCTAAAATAATTTTAAAATTTATATTTAATTAATAAATAAATTACTTCAATTAAAGGGCAATATACGGTTACGAAAACCACATTTGCCAATTAAACATCGGAATTAGAAATGAATATAAGAAGATTATTTTTTTAATTATACCTTTTTATTAGGTTTTTGATTGAATGCTTTTCGATGAAATAAGAAACATACTTTATGAGCACAAGATATGAATATATTAAAATAGCAGTCAATTTAGAAGCAAGTAAATATATACAAATTTCACTTTGATTTGGTTTTTAACCCCTTAACAGGTTTATTTTCTTTGCTAACTAATAAGATGACACCTTCTATTTTGGGAGTATTTTCTTATTTTAATTCAAATGGAAATCCATCGAATACTTGACTTATCTACGTATTCGAAGTCATTTTACTATTGAATTATAATCGTTATGAACGGTTTATTTTTATTTTTTTGTTTACAACTATCAAAATTCGATAAATAGATGCACGTACGGCGTACGCCCAAACCAGTTAAGTTATTAAAAAAGTAAGTACGAATTACAAAAAATATTTTAACATTCTGCTTATAAATTCTAAAGATATAAAAATATAGGAATAAGACAGATTCTACTTTTTACAATAGTATTGTTTAAAGAAATTCAAAAATTATTCCAAAGAAATGAGAAAATTTAGCGTGGAATGGTTATTGTTTTGGTATCAAACATTAAAGAAAATTAATTTAACTTTTTTTCAATATTTTTATAAATATTTGAATAAAAGCACCAAAATCTCTTCCATTGATCACATTAATTACAAACAGTATTAGAATAAAAAATGTTTTGGAGTTGTGAACTAAAAGTGACTGACTCTGTTAAGGTTAATAGTAATGCTGAAAAAATAAAAAATAAATCGTTTGATTCGTCTTCAAGAGCATCACATTTTCAACCGCTTTATATTACCTACTACAACCAAGCACTATTGAAGTCAACCACACTATAAAATATTGTTTCTTCCATTTTAACGATCAAAACAAGTGTGTGAATTTTTTACCAATAATACCGTTTGCAACTGTAAGTTTTTAAATAAGATCACTTGAAACATTATTCATTGTGAATGGAAAGAGAAAGAGTGAAAAAAAACAAAATTGCAAAATGCCATCCCAAAAAATTCCGCGTACTTTCGATATAGAGCATTAATAACTATAACGAATTCCTCTTTCACACACACATACACACGTCTGACTCAGGATAATAATAAATTGAATTGATGCGATTATCATATTATTGCGGATAATAATATGGGAATTATGATTCTACACAAAATAACTCCCGTTACGATTACTCAGGCACTGACTTCCAAGTGAAGTATGTCCTCTCAATGGCGTAGTGTCGGTTATCCAAGCAACATTGCGAAATCATATTTATTATTCCTGATGTATCAGACTCTTATTTGTGGTAACGTACATGAAGTGCAACATTAATATAACTATACTACAAAGGATAATATCTCTATATTTCTTCATCTAATTCTATTAAGGAGATAAAACATTTGGGCTTTAGACAATGTATTCCCTTACTTTGATAGCAAATCGTTTTCAAAATAATATTGTAAAATGCAACATCGTACAGATGAATGTAATTGAAATTATAAGCCATGTTACTTAGCATATACATTAAATTTTTCCATTTAAAACTGAATTTTAGAATGTCCATTTATTTCACAATTGGTGGCATATTTTGTACAAAACTATCAGCTTTCTGCGTTAATCTGCATGCAGACACAGGAGTAAAATAGATCGAAATTTTCTCTTCAGAAGTTTTATAATGAGATTTTGACTGGGATTTCTTTGGAATGTGTCGATTTAGGCAAGGTAATTCTAGATATCCTAAAAGTGTAGTAAGCATTAAGGATTTTTATCCTTTCACTCGGAGTGTAAGAAAATGCTGAGACGATCAGTTTTATAGAGGGCCATGTAAAATTAAATAAACAAAAAGAGGTGATCGTATCAGAAAATAAGAGTCCATTTCAGAATGAAGTTAATATAATCTAAATTAAGATAAAAATTTGGAAATTAATTAAAGTTTAGTTAAATTTAGTTTTAGTTTTATTCATTCCATTTATTGATGTTAGTTATTGGAGAAAAAAATGAAGAAATACATGCTAGGAAACATGGCTATTTTGATTTCCTTAAATTCTATTTCATTAGTTCTTCGATTTTTTTTACTGATAACTTAAACAATCTATTTATAAAAAGTTAAAATATCGTGTATAATTGGAGTGAACGGACAAAATGATGTTATTTCAAGAATATGTTTTTCGAGTTCAAGGATGTCTAAAGCAAGAAAACACTTCTACCACAAAGATTTAGATTCTTATGACAGTTAAAACGTTTTTTTCCTTTAATATTTCTTTTTCAAGGAAGGAAGAAGAATATTTTCAGACCATAGAATGTTTAATATGTAGTAATGGCCACAAAATTACTTTTCTAATTTCAAATAAATAATTTAAAAGAAAGGATGGAAAAAAAGAAATGATATCACCTTTAAATTCCAATCTCTATCAATCGAGCTTTCGATCATTCAAGTTGATGACGATATTCATCACCTGAAAAGTTCGTTTAAGTGGAATAAGTGCACCATAATAATACTTTAGAACCACCGATGGATGCAATGTTTTGAAGTTTCTTAATAACCCAAAATAATTCCGTATAGTGTCATTTTAAAAACTCAATCTGTTAGACGAGCCTACCTGTTAACTCGTATAATTTTAAACAAGCGTTTCTTGTGTGTGTGTGTGTGTGTGTGTGTGTGTGTGTGTGTGTGTGTGTGTGTGTGTGTGTGTGTGTGTGTGTGTG
>JAOUZG010017696.1:309414-354671 GCA_026289955.1 Argiope argentata | reverse complement strand
TGTGTGTGTGTGTGTGTGTGTGTGTGTGTGTGTGTGTGTGTGTGTGTCTGTGTGTGTTAATTTTATGTTTAGAGAGGTTCCCAGTTTTAAATTTGCTTTTTTTTTAAAACACTAGATTTTTCAAAACAATATACTTTTTATTAATTATTATTAGAGCTTTTTTTCTATATAGTTTCACGCTGACAATGTCATGAAGCCCCGATTTCACCATGGAAAAACTGAGTGTAAGTTCTAAAATATAAGTAATGATACATGAAAAGCAAAAGGAATTCTATAACACAGCAGATTGTTTCGAATAACATGTTAAGTGCATTCATGACTGTTTTTTATTTCAATGAACATATCATATATAGAAAAGATTGAAAAATATTCAAATGTAATCTATATGTGTGATTCGTATCTAAAACTTTTCTTCGTAAAAAGTAGTTTTCAATAGATAAAAAATACTGCCCAGCAAATTTTGGTTTTTCAGATATAATTCATTATTTAAGAAATCGTATATAAATTTACATATTAAAACATCCTGCCCAATCAAAAATTGCCAAATCGTGCTTAAGTACATTGTACAATATTTCAGGATAATGGATAATAATAATAATAATCGTATTTTGAACTGTTCCAAAAACAATACAAAAATTATTGTCACTTAAATGTTAAACGTTAAATTTTAATCATCCAAACAAGTTGCAGACAGTATTGTGAAGAAGCAAAAGTCTGCAGTGTATGCATGTTGCTATTTTTGTAAAAACCAAAAGACATTTGTTTAAACAGCTGAAAAGGTATTCAGTTTTTAAGAAAAGTCAGTTTGCTATTTTAAGAAAAAGAATACAAACTCAAAAGCTATTTTTTACTTGTCAGTTTTCTAAATAAGATGTCAGCTAGATGAACTAGAAAATCTCTCTTTTAGACTGACAAGTTCTTCTAAAATTTTGGTTTTCTTCCTTGTAATTCTTCTTCTGAAATTTTCGTCGATTATTCCATCTTACCATATTGCAATTCATTTTTTGAGTAAAGAAAATTAAAAATTTCCAATCTGTATAGCAGTACCCCAACTGGTTAAAAAAATTCGTGCATATGTGTCACCCCAATTGGCGTAAAAATTACGCATGCTCAGTGTAAAAATTGCCACTTAATATTGTGATTCTGTCATATGTATATACATGTTTATATTTATAGTAATTATTTAATGAAAATTAACTAAAGCAAAATTTACTTAAGTAGTTAGCAAAAAGTAAGTAAGTAGAAGGACCTAATTAGGAATTAATTATTTTATACTACTTGATATTTTTAAAACTTGCTGTTAATTATAAAGCAGCCATAAAGTGAACACATAAATGTTTCTTAAAGCGTAACAGTGCGCGAGAGTACAAATGCAGTAACTAAAACAATAAAAAAATTGTGTGAAATGTATTTCCAACTATTTTTTAAAATTTTAATTAAAATTTGGAAATAAATTATAACGAAGCAAAATTGATATCTCATTAGAATTTTTTAAGGAATTTTAAAGCAGTGAAATATGTTTTTCCATTTCTTTTTCATTTATAAAGCATAAAGAAAATTTTACAAGGGTTTTTCAAAAAATAAGAACTTGATATTTAATTAGAGAACATTATTGTGATATTGAATGATATCACTTGAACACCATCAATCAACATTTAATGAACCACATTTTAGACATCACTGTGTCAAACACCCACACACATTTTTTCGCCTTATGCTTCTATGCCGGTGAACAAGAAAACACAAAAACATTTTAAGCTAGAAGATGATATTTGGCATATCGATTTAAGTGAAAATGTGTAGGTTTCTATCAATTTTTTTGCGAAATCCAATCAGAAAAAATCTGTGAGTACACCAGGTTAACATCAAAAATCTAAATCTATCAAATTTTGAAGCAAATCTGTCAACTATGTCTATCTATCAGTCTGTACTTTCGAATTCATGTAAATGCAATAATTCATAAATGCGGTAACTTAAAACAAAGAAGAAAAAAACTTATGCGTTCATACGACCACTATTGTAGGCTCCGAATCAATTTTAGTTTCTTTCGGTCACAAATAAAATGTCCAAATTACATATTCACCCGATAGATTCAATAAAAATAGTAAATTGTGAAACAGATCTTTGTCATATGAAAGTTTTGAAATTTTAAAATTTTAAATTCACGAAAAATGTGAAGCAATTAAATTGGTATAAGAGAAATGAATTTTTTTTAATTTTAAATGGTATAAAAGTCAGTTTTATGTCATAACATTTTTAGGAGTTTGAGAAAAAAAAGACTAAAATCTCATTTAATTTTTAAATAATGAACTTTTAATTGAAATAACAAAAAATATTTCTAATATGCTCATTTCTAATCTGTAAATTTTCTCTATACCAAATCTGGTATCTATAAGTCAGAAAGTATGTTCTGCAAAATGCAACACACATTTAGTCTTGTTACTAAAAGAGATGAAGGAACTTTAACCTATTTTTCGTCATTATTTTCTTTAAAGTTAATCGTACTGTAAATGCAATAAAATTTGAATTCTTAAAAATATAACAAAAATATATTCATGAGATAAAAATAAGCAGTGTCTTCATACTCTCATCAGCAATATATGAAATAAAATAATTTTTTAATATATTTTCTTAACATTTTATTAATATAGAAAATAATTAGGATTTCAAGCAAATCATTTCTCGCGCAGCTGTTCCACATTTGTTATTGGCAAAATAGCATGCCTTGTAGAGTATCAATACATAAATATATTCTTCTTTACTATTTGAATGGATATTTGTTGATGATCAAGTGATCGCTGATATTACTTGAAATTATTTTTAAAAAATATAAGGGAAATACAAGAAAATAATTATCAGAAATCAGACTGATATCATTAAATGATTATTGATTGAAATTTTAAAATAGGGTGCTAAAAATTGCTTCTTTGGACAATAATTTCTCAAATGATCTCCGTAAAAAAATGTCAGAATTCAAAAAGTACCAATTTTTTTATTGCAGGTATTAACTTTGTAATGACACAAAAAGTAATGAGGAAGTTTCGCGGAAGACAATAAATTTTCGCTTTTCAATATTAAAAAAAAATACTGCATTCGGTAAAAAGATTTCCACATTTTAGTCAACTTGGATCTGAAAAGAATAGAAAAAAGAAAAAGAAACATCTTTCAGAATTTATATCTGTTGATCTAAACAACACAGCAATTCAGAAACTGAAAATGTTAGATAAATTAGGTTTAACCTTTAAATTGAAATTTGACAGAAATCTTCAATTTCAGTCATATTTTGAACAGAATTCCTAGACGGACATTCATCTGTCTCTATGTGAACATTATAACCAAAACCCTTGTGGTTAGTCTACGAAAATCAGCATACCGTTTTATCAAAAGATTTACACAGCAATTGCCAGTCTTTCTATCCATCTCTATATAAAAACAATTACTCATAAACACAACGTGAAAGATAAATGAAGCAAAGATTATAAATGGAAAATTTTATTCCTAAGTGCATACTTTTTTAAAAAAAAAGGGTATAAGCGTAAAATTGTATAAAGCTAACACATACACATGCAGACTCGTACTCATACATACACAAATTCGTTTTTATGATAATCTAAACTACCTGTTAATTTCTTGAGAATATTTACTATGTTTAATTTCAGATAAATCGTTCAGATACAGCTTCATATCCTTGATTACCCCAAACTATCAGATATTAAAACCATATTGTTTTAATAATCTTACATAATTTCTGTTCATTAACGGCATGCGCTTTTCCAAATGAAGATCGATGCTATGACGTCATAGCGCAATTAAAAACGCAAATGTCTTATTCATTCCTCTCTATATGGTATTGTGGCTTCACTTTTTTATTCATCTTTCAAATTATACTAATATTAAACCATTCTTCTTCCTTTCAACGATGGAAGAAAATCGCGCTATTCAAAATTTGAAGAAACAATGAAAACCAATTTGAATTTTTCGGATTTACGATGTTTTCTATTGTTATAAATTAAGCAAAAAATATTTTTTTAAAATCTCAAAATGCAACAAAATTGTGCATTCTCATCATATCGATATTATTAAAAAGACATTTCTTTTAATTTTAAAAAGATGTAAATGTTTTTTTTTGGCAATAATGTTTTTGAAAGTTATTTCTGGAAGTCTATAATTCAAATTATTATTCTATTAAATAAAACTAAAATTTGAAAAAAATCGTTTCAAAATGTGTTTTTTCAATGCCACATACACGCATATTCACCTTAGTTATTAGTAGAGATAGGTAAAGAGATTTGTCTTATGAAATTAGTTTCAATAGAGTTTTCGTTATTCTCTCTTCATCTTTCACTGAAGATGCAATTAAAATTTCTTTGCTTTCTTGCGCTTCTAATGTAAGTAAAATAAATAAACAAGCATATTTGGTTCAATATCATTCTCACCATGATTCTAAACAAAATAGGGTCTATTCACATTACAATTTAGAGTAACATTGATTTTTGGTCACATATTTTTTCTATGAGTTCGTACAAATATAAAAAAATTTGAACCTTCTTTATCCATGATCATTTGTTTTTAATTTTACACGTCAGCAAATATAAGTTTGCTGATGCGATGGTCGTTTCAATACCATCGCAACATACGAACGTGTAAATCTATTATCGCGTTAAAAAATAAATAAACAAAAGGAGAGCGAAAGTGTCATCCGCAATTACCCCGAGTTAAAAGAATATCTATAACTCTACTGTTACTTTTTTGGAAAGCGTCCAGGTACTACGCGAAAAGTATTTATAAAATGGGTTTTCCGGGATTTGCTTTTATTAAACTCAAGCGGTCCCTCCGAAAGTAAGTAGCCACGACGTTCTTTTTATACAACCAAAGCAGGCGACAGATATAATTTCTGTCGTAAACTGTTCGCATCTAATTCAGACAGCAAGTACGAATGACTGACTTTTCAGTGATATACCTTTACCTTTATCTACAACAACATAAAGAGCTAATTTTTCATGGTCATCCGTCAATGAAGAAAATTCCACAGTAAACCTTCATAATTTTCTAAGTTTAAAATACTTACTAAAAAGCGAGAATGTTCTATTTTATACTTACTTGTTTACAAATTTTATGTCAAAATTCATTGTAGGCAAAAAATAAAATAAGAATTTCGTAACTCTTTATTTAACAGAGATTAAATCTAAAATCTTATTCAGATTTATATCTATGATATAAGGAAAAGATAGCAGATCTCCTTCATTTTCTTCAGTTTTCCACTTATACTCACAAATAGAGGAACAAGCAAATAAACAAACTAGAAATTAATTGAAGAATTTAGTCGAAAATTTCAAATCTGAAAATTTAGTACAGCGACTTTTAATTCAAACTGCTCCGTTTAGCTTGTAGTGTTTTCAAATTATCACTGATTTGATATCAAATTACAACTCCCTCTACCGGCTTTATGGCACAGAGGTAGCTCGTCTTCCTCGTGTTTTGGGAGTCCTGGAATCGAATCCCGGCTTGGGCATGGTTGTTCTTCTGGTCGTTATCTGTGAGATGTGTGACTGTGACCACCATGTAAAAAGGGTCTGTGCAAGCAAATGTGGTGAGCGTGTAGCTAAGTCGTACTCTTGGCCCTAGTTGGCACTACTTCAAAAACAAGAGACGCTCCTTTCGGCTTAAATCTTCTGCTGTATCAGCCGTGGTCTTGCTCATAGACAAGTGCCATATGTAACAACAACAACACAACTCGCTCTTTAATGGCCTTATTACACAGCAAAATACCATATACATTTTCGTGGACAAACGACCCCAAAAGTGACGTCACTTGAGCGTTTGCTGTCTGGTAAACCTAAAAACGTAGGTGTACGTTATAATGTATTTATCGCTCTTTATGTCAATGAAAACCGACTCTTTATCTGCTAACTACAAATCTTTTTTGCCATTTCTTTAAAAAATTTGCTGAAACAACAAGCAAACGAAGTAGAGAAGAAATGTCGGAAATAATCAAACTATTTTTTACAAACTAACTGGCGTCAAATGCATCCTTCTTGGCACACTACATCACTGCCAAAGTTTCACATGATTGGTTGAATTTCGTTTCCACGATACGTCTACATTTTCAAGCTGGTTGAAAAAGCTCGCGGTGACGAAAATCTTACTTGACCAGTTGCCTGCGGCTATAAATGGAAAATAGTCCACTAAAATATAGACGGTATTTTACCATGCAATAAGGTCTTAAGTATCATTACTTACGGTTATGGTCACGAAGTTCTTGGATTTTCTTTTTTTGGTATTACTTTAAAAATCAATTACTAGCTAAGGGACCCGTTACGTGACTATTACATCACGTTAATTTAATCATTTAAAAGTGATTTTAATATTTTCTATCGACGCAAATGTTAAATATTTTTATTACAAATAAAAATATTCTCTTTAATGCGCTATTTTTAAATGTAGTTTCATGGTATATTCGTCAAAAACTAAAAATAGAATTTGTCGAATATAATAGTATTGAATATATGAGAAAATAAAGATGAATGATTTTTATTTTAACAAATAATTTAATCAAATTTAACAGATAATGCCTACATTACAAATTATTTCCAATTTTCTCACTATTTAAACTTTGTGGAAAGAATTTTATATCTACACAATCTGGCAAAGATGTCTTCACGTGTTAAGAGAACAAAAATGAGACTTTCGTTTCTGGCGGGAAGTCCTCACTTTCTTCCACGTTCACTTTTTTTACACTTGGCAACTACCAATTCTGCTTTTCTGCCAAAACAATGAATCATTCGAGGAAAATTTTAAATACACGCATTTAAATAAAACAAGATCTTCCACTGAATTGTATCCTTCGCCTTGTCTTTGACATTGGCAAATGTAATTCTTTCGGTATTCTTTTTCAGTTTTCATTCGTAAACAAACTGCAACCATACTGCTTTTGGAACTAGCATTTATTCAATCGAACAATAAACGATTTTCATTTGAAAATTTTGAAATAGTTACGATTTACCCGCAATATTAGTACACGATAATCCTAGAACACAGTTCTGTAAGCAAACCTCATTATATATTTCGTTCATTTTATTTAAATATATTTATATACACCGAAGAGCCATTGCACTACGATCACTCTCCATCGATAATAATGGGATCACCCAAGAACAAAACCATTACGCTTGCGCGACTGATATTGATGTATATAAAGCGACTATGCATTGTCTTTCCAAACATCGCGCAACTAGCGAAATAATGGGAAAAGGCAACAAATTTATCAGACTTCGATAAAGATCAAAGTTATGGCTCGACGAGAAAGAACATCAATATCAGAAACTTCGTGTTTAGAGGGCTTTTTAGATTGTACCAAATCCGATAGGATGAACCACAAGTTTGGGACAAATTTTAATTTTTCTCTAGAATGTCACAACACAGGACAGCATGAAACCGCACAAAACAATTACACTACCCAACTAATAGTAGAAAATAGAGATCATAACTAAACAGTCAATACGTCATCCTGGTGACAAAAACAGACTACTCCTTCCTCGTTCACTGACTCTCTTCTTCGAGGTTAATCTTTTCCACCGTTCCACTTGGCTAAAGCGTCAATTGATGGTCAACAATAATACTATCTATCAGCGGACTTTGGCAAAGATTAGTCCCTCGCGTCTTTACAAGATTGTAGGGATTGAAGGTAGCAATGCGAATCTTCGAAGTTAGGGTCAATAGCTGACTAACATGACCACAATACCAAAAGTTGTCCTCAGTATCGTAGATGTTATCTGGCTTATGGGGTTAGCACTATATTACTCCGCCACCAGGGAGTCGGTGGAAAGACGAACGACTTATACAGCGCCAAGCGTTATGGCGAGTTGCTGCTTGCTTACGTCAAGTGGGTCTGACGACTTTGTTTTGCTGTGGATAGATGGCGCCATGACAGTTGTAGGAGGTTGCGTTGTCAAGGTCACCAATGTAGCAATTGAAGGTCGTGATGTTAGGGCCAGTGACGCTACTAACATGCGACGCTAGGGACAGTAGCCGACTAACATGACCAATATACCAAAAGTCGACATCAGTATCGTAGATGCTATCTGGTTTATGAGGCTAGCGCCCCAAGATAATTAATTTGGGCACATATCGAAAGGAAGGTGTGGATGATGAAACGACAAGTCTCTGGCCGGGCAGTGTGCTATCCATGGCTTATTGATTTCATAGATGTACGGTGCAATGCTAAGCATTTTTCTCTATGCAGCCGGAAGTAGATGCATGCTCCTGCACTGACAGCACGACACCGCCATCTGCGTCTGCAATGGGTCAAGGAACATCGGAATTGTATATTAGAAGAATTGTATATATGGTTCGATGAATCATATTTTCTATCCATCATATTGAAAGGCGCATGCGAATAGGCCGATTTCCAAAGGAAACACTGCTCTTGGATTCACAGTTGAACTGAGCAAGCCGGTTGCGAAGGTATTGTGGTATTGCCAGTGTTTGCACAAAAAGCATCAGGGCCCATAAACCCTATAAAAAGCTCTGTGACGTCTGTACACTCGATGAACATAGTTGCAGATCAGATTCACTCATTCATGGCAATAGTATTTACGGTAGGTCCTGGTGTTTATCAATCAGATAATGCATCATGTCTTAACGGTTGAATCGTGAAGCAGTGGTCCAAGGGACATTCTAGTGACTTTCAAGGCATGCCTTTGCGTCCAAATTCACCTGACATTAAACCCATAGAACATTTGTGGTCCAACTTGGATAACTAAATTCCTGTTGCTACGCCACCTCATCGCAATGTAAAGGAATTGCAGGACCAGTTAATGAGCGCTTGGTACCGGATACCTCAGAGTACCTATCAGCACCCTGTGCAATCAATCTTTCTTCTTCTTTCTTCATTTTCGTGCTAAAGGTGGTTCTACATATTATAAACCGGGTGGTCATAATGTACAGGTTCTTTGGTATGCAGTGGCACAAGCAATAGGGAGTACCTTACTTTCACTTGATAAATCTGATTTTCAATAGAAAAAAAACACATTACCAAAAAATGCAAGTATCTTTTTTCGTATTTAAACATTTCAAAGGGTTTAATTTAAAATTAAAATAAAGAGTAATCAATGAAAAACTAAATAAGAAATTTTCAGCAACTTTTTAAATAAACATAGGCAGAGTTTTGCTTCAAAATAATTAATAATACACAAGGTTTTAGAACATTTTTAATTACCATTAAATATTATCTACTTGAATGCTATTTTAATCTAACTTTGAGTATCTTATCTTAAACCTTTTCAATGATCATTTTTGTATGATTAAGTTTGTTAAATTAACTTAAAGCCTTTGAATTGGAAATGACTCCTCAAAGAAAATACAATATCAATTGAAAGAAATAAGTATTTAAATTATTTAGCACCAAAGACTCTTATCATAAAATAGATGAAATTGTTGGCAGAAACCCCACTTTTGTCCAGAAAATCATTGTAAAATTTTAAAACAATCGATTAATTGAAAATAAATGTGGAAGAGGAAAGAAAGGTATTCTGAGTAATGTCACAAAAAAGAAAAAAAATATGAAAGAAATTAAAATTGTTTCTAAAGTAAGTGCAGTTAAACTTTCTTAAGAAACTTCTCAAATTACGGATTTAAGTTCTAAATGCTGAAACTGTGCGAAATTTAATTATACATATATAAAAGTCGAGTTGCTAGATAGAAATCCTTCATCAACTTCCAAAATCCGAAAAAAAAAAAAAAAAAAACGTTTGGACTTTGCAAAACATCATCAATTAAAGACCAATAACTTTTCGAAGAAAGTTATATTTATTGATGAAAGTAAATCCAACAATTTTGGCAGTGACGCCTGTCGCACCGTATGGAGAAACAATAATACTGATTTGGATCTAAAATATTAACATCCTCAATTAAACATGGTGGTGACTCCGTCATGATTTTGGGTTGTATACTTCATTTGGGAAAAGAAATTTAGTTTTTATAGATGGCATTATGAACCATATCATTTGCTTACTATATTACGATATACTTTTCAACAATCTAAAGGAAAGTGCTAAAAATTTCGGTTTAGATGGAAATTTTATTTTTCAGCTGGACAACGACTCCAATATATGGAACGTAACGTCAAAATGCGGTGTCTTAATCAATGTAAACAACAGTTACACACACCATCACATTCGCTTGACATCAATGTCATTGAAAATCCGTGGGCCACACTCGAAACAGCGGTTCAAAAGCTCAAAAGTAGAAACAAAACAAAACACATTTAAAACAAGTACTGCAAGAAGAATGGTGTAAAATATCTTCAAATATCCCCCCCAAAAAAATGTGCCGTATCAGGTCCCCCAACGTTTAGAGGACATTATAAAAGCCAAAGAACACGCAACTAAATATTTAAAAAAATTTCATTGGTGTATTCTCAATTTTTTGAGGTAAAAACCTGTATATGTTTATTTGAAATGCCTCAGAAACTTTTCAATTTAGAAGTTTTTCGTTGATTGTTCTTTATTTTCACTTTAAATTAAACCATTTATAAAAATAAAAATATGTTTCCATTTCTTGGTAAAGTGTTATTTGTTTTGAAAGGTGGATTTATCATTTAAAATTAAGAAGTATTCTTAATTGATTAAGCCACTCTATAAATTTACTTTGTTGTTGACTGTTCAAGCAAATTTTCAAAAGGTTGTTGACTTTCAATGGAAGCGTTATCTAAGCACTCAATACAAAGAGGAGCTAAAGCCACTTGAGAAATTATAGTTAAATATATCTTTCTACCGAAAGTGCCTATTTTTAACACCGTTTGAAAATTTTACGCAAGTGTCTTTCCTTGCCTTTCATGGCGGTTTAAACCTTTTTTTTTTTTTTTTTTTTTTTTTTTGGCTGAATCATTAATTATATAAACTGTTTCAAAAAAAGTTTTAAAAAATAAAAATAATGTAAAAATAGTTTTAAAAAATAAGAAAATTTCAAAAATGAAAAATAAAAAATATATATTGTAAATGCATACTCAAATTTATATACTTCTATAAATAAAAGTGAAATATTAAATTAGTTTGTATATAATGTAAATTCAAATCGATGCTTTTATAATCTTCAAATTTTATTCACAAGTATTGTGAGATATAAAAAAGATTTAAGTGAAAGTTTTGAGAAAAATATTTAAATGCATTTTGTTAACTAAAAATTCTATTTCTGAATGTAATAAAAATTATTTTGTCTTTAGTATTGCTACTTATCATGTTGAATGCAAATAACATATATACTTTAAGACATTTTTATTATTCTTCGAGTTATCATTCGCAATATTTAATTACATTTCCTATCATTCATGAAAAATTATTAATAAATTAAGAATTAAGCTTTCTTCTGTTTTAAAGAATATTTTAGATCAATATATATTTTTTGAGGAAAATAATGAGATTTAAAAAAATTCTATTTTTCTTTAGATATAAAGTTACAAACGATGAAAGATCTCTTCCATTAATATTTCATATAAAATAATTTTTCAAAAAAAAAACCCCATTAAGCATACCAATTTAAAAAAAAAAAAAAAACTTGAAATATACTTATCCCTAGCTCCTGGGATTTATTGCTTAATTCACAGGATCAGAAACTGTAGTCAATCAGCAATTATTAATATTATTTAATAGATATTGTTCATGATTCCTCCTTCCATTTGTTTTCTCTTTACTGTTAGTATTTCTTTATTAATATAATATATATTTTGAAAATCCCTTGATTTTACAAATATTATAGATTTTATTTTCTTCAAATGATAAATTTTTTTTATTTCGCAATTTAAATTTGAAGTTCTTAATTGCAAAGCCAATATCTCTCAAACATAGTAAAACTTCTTTGCCTTTATTGGATCACCTCTTAGAATGATTTTATTTAAAATATTACTAATGTATTTTTTATGCTGTTTCATAATGAAATGCTTATTCTTTTTGTCTATACTAAATTTTTTTATCAGATATAATATTTAAATCTATAAAAAAACATTCATTATAAAACAACTTTGGAAATTTTTCGTTATTGAAAACGTCTGATTCCCCAAAGACCTTCGAATCTTTGGACTCCTTTCAACACTCTTAACTTCATCAAGTAGATAATTATAGCGAAACTTAAAAGTTTTAACTTTCTTTAGAATTATTTTATATTTTTAGCTTAAAAGGAGAAAATTTAAATTCGAAAATGTCCTCCTTCTCTACAGTATAAAAGTCTTCAAATCTATGAGGCATAAATTCCCAATCATAATTACAATACTTTTACCAATGGAAAAAGTAGTCGGGAAATCTTGTAAAGTAGGCATTGTCCTGTTATAATGCAAAGGAAAATAATTCTACATATAATATCTTTTATATAAAACATACATATATCTTATATAAAAAAATTTTGCTCTTAATCAGTAAAGATTTTTTTTTTCTAACGAATGATATTTTCACTGTAGTATAAATGTGCACATTGTTTTGTTTTATTTTCATTATTGATTTTTTTTATATCTTTCCTTACAGGTGTGAATTTCGTTCAGGTATGCAATATTTGAATTCTTATCATCATTAAAAGATATGGGTAAGCATGAAACATGTATCGAGAAATAAATTATTTGCTGAATTGCATATTAAAAGTGTGTATTTGAAATACTAATGTCACTGAAAATATTAATCACCAGACCAAAAACAATTGCAACTTTTCAACTCGTAGTTTCATTCTTCACCAGATTAAACAAGAATAAATTGTGGTTTGGGCAGTTGGTGGCATAACTTTTTCCGCGAACTCTAGTCGTATTAAATTTTTTAAAAGTTAAATAAACACACATTTATGTTACATTTGAGATACTGACCAAGTTGGTCAAGTTCTTTGGCTACATTCATCTTCAAGCCAACCATATCACACTGTTTCTACGTTAATTCCTTATTGTAGATCGAAAAAGATATGATATTCTATCAAATTCAAAAGGTATCGGGACTTAAATTTTGTTTTAATACTTCTAATTTAAATGTACTATTTAAATATGTGCATTTTTCACAATGTAAATGAAAAATATAATGTGAATGACTCATCAGAGATTATTTCATTCATATGTATATATGCGCCTAACTCGTAATTACAAATTTTTGATATACTGTAAATATCTTTAATTAAATTTAAACACAATGTAGTCAAACAAAAGATTTAGTGAAAGAGCTAAAAAAAGAAAAGAAAAGATCATACCTTTCAGTCTATTACCCCCTTTTCAGAAAGAAAGAAAAAAAATGCTCAAAAATAGCATAAGAGCAGACAACCAATCACAGAAGTTAAATTTGAATATTATATTTATGGCTGGAGAAAAGAATTAGAAAACGTTTCAGTAAACGATCGATTTATTTGCATTCAAGAAGGCATTCAAAACTTAAATCTATATGAAATATAATCGTATTATTTTTTTCTCCGAAACATACCACTTCACAGCTTTGTTTTTGTGTCAAATTATCTGTCAATCATCACATTCCAGTTCTTTCATGCCGGCACATTGCACTTTCCAGCAAACTGGTAAATTGGAAATCAATTGTTTCAACTGGTAATTGCAAACTGCAAATCATTGCGACTCGAATCATTTCCCATTCCTCTTTCATTACTATCTTCACGTGATTTTTTTTCTCGAATAAAATATTTTTTAACGGGCAACAATTTTCAAGTTCTAAAGAAGTGCAGTGACGAAATCTTTAGAGAAAATAACAAATTGAGGCTTGTAATCCCCATTTATTGAATGATCTATGGTAAAAATGCACATTCTTAATAGTTAGTAGCACTGAAAGAAACATCAAATGATTATGTACAGCACTAATTTTTATAACAAAAAAAAATTTCTAACTCTTCCTGAGATTCAGAATGTACTATTAAAAGAGTTGATTAGAGATCCCAGGGAACAATTTTAAATTAATATTTTAAAAATTAAATTAACTGCTAATTACTCAAAAAACTTTTTTAGAAAATCTAAGTTCCTAGCCCAAAACATATCTGCATTTTCATTTTTAAAAATTTACTTCTTATTCTATTCTTAGAATTATAACAACTAAAACATGCATTCGAAGTAAAGTAATCACAATACAAATGTGCATAGGAAATAAAAAAAACAATGAAAAATTATTTTATAAATTATATTTAGAAAATTCTTTTTTTAAAATTATTATAACTAAGGGAAAATCGGCGTAGAAATAAAAATGGTATCGTTGGGAAACTTCTTTTTATGTTAAAGTGGAAATTTTTCTGAATATTTTTTGTGTGTAATAAAATGTTCTGTTTGTTGAGGAAAAACGTTAAAATTAATTTTTATTCATTTTGAATTAAAATTCGGGAAATTCACTATTTTCTACAAAATTAACATCACCAAATTTTAGGCTCTAGATCCTCATTCTGCCCTCTAAACAGTTTTGAATAATTTTTGCTAAATGCATGCCATTTTACACAATTTACTGAAAATATACACTGTTTATAAATATTATCACAACAAAAATAGATAGCATTGATTGATAATGTAAACCGAGAGCATCTTCACGAAAATTACACGATCCTTCTCAAATTTTCCAGCACGCCAAGGCCCTGGCTGACCGAATAGGAGTGAGGGGGTGGATCAAGCTGACCTTCTACGGAACCGCCATTGGGCAGATTCAAGGAGAAAAGGACAAAGTGGACGAGATGTAAGTGCACGATTCCATCAAATTCAGGCTAAACGCGCTCTAAAGCTTCCATTTCAATGAAAACGATATTTAGTGATGGTCTGAAAATATTAAAATACACATAAGATAGTTTCATATGCAGCCAATGTTTAAATTCCTTTCGTGTTTATTATCAACATGTAGGATCAGTTTTGCAACAGCCTTCATTTATCCTATTTGCACAAAATGCCCAATAATATTGATACAATATTATTAGGAAATTGATCGTAATTCGGGATATCTTATAACAGTGAAGATAATTCGTACAACACCTTGTGCTAATAAGGTAAAGAAATGTCAAAAAAACGCACAAGTTGAAAGAAAATTATTATAAGAACACAAAACAGAATTCTAATGTTTTTATACAGCACCAAGGACATGCAACATTGAATTTTTGTTCCTTATGGATCTCTTGTAACAGTTCAGGGAAAATCTGTACAAGAAGAATTTTGTAACACTAATTATTAAAATATTAAGGGAAATCCGTCCAGTATGGACTTTGTGATATATCATATCACTGACTCTCCGACCCGCCTGAAGGCATACTCATGAACAAAAAAATGAAATGAAAACAACTGCCAAATAGGAACACTGGCGGAAACTATAGTTGAATCCTGAGGGCTAAGATCGGTCACAGTGCAACCCTTCCCTAGAGAAGTATGTCCCGCCGTCGGTATGGGAAGTCAGATCCCCACCTATTTAGGTACCCTCCAGGGTGGCTAAATCCAACCACCATGCCAGAAGGATCTCATCCTCTTTTCGAGGTGTCCCTCGGGGGGATTGCTTGGTGATAAATCCAACAAGTGATAAATCCAAGCTTGGATTTATCACCAAGTGCTTGGTGATAAATCCAAGCTTGATAACGATAATGGCGATATGTTCCACGAGAAAACACGAAAAAAAATAGATACAAAACGCGATAAAAGCGTACAAAAAAATTAGCATTTACAATTTTAAGAAAACAGCAAATCGTTATTAAAATTAACAGTAACAACATTGAGCACCCAGAGAGAACTCATAGGAAATCAAAACCTCAAAAAAAAGGGAGTTGACTGAGATACTAACATGGGCATTTGAGAAGAGTCTAATGAGCTCTAATGATGGACAGGAACATTTTGTTTTACGCGAGAAAGATGTACATTTCTGCTTGCGGGAAAAGAAAAAAAAATCCAATAACAGAAAACTAGCAATGGGAGAAGGGAAGGTGTTAAGTGACAACATTCATCAAGAATTAGATTAGAAGATACAAAGCATAACTTGCATCTTCTGATTTATGTTTTTCAGCTATACCATATCTTAAACTACTAGTGAAATATATCCCCTAGAAAGAAATCCACACGATAATTAGGCAGCTGTGATGTGTCACAGTAATTTTACTTGCATTTCAGGTCACAGAGATTCCACTTTCAGTTTCATTAAATTATAAGTAACTACGATACAGAACATCTAGGGCAAACTTTCATTAAACAAAATTAATTTTAGAAAGAACACTCACGTTGCAATTATAAGTATAATGTTAGAGGCCACGGATTTGATATGCCTTGCATACGGTCTTACACATTATACCTAAGTAGTTGCAGATGTCTTCCCTTTATTATTATGATATATTGGTTAGTTTTTTTAAGCTTCAAAATGCGTAGGCAATGAATTAATAATTTATCACTTTCAAGGCATCCATTTTTCATTATTAGGGTTATTAGAAAAATAATACAGAAGATTGCTACATTTGGCGATTTATAATCAAAAAATATTTAAAAATAGAAATTTAATTTGTAATTCAAAAGTTTAAATCAATGTCAACGTTGCTACATTTTTGTTGTTATTTTTAAAATATTTTTAACATGTTAGAACATGATGTTGTATGGATTTGATGTTTTTGAAGCCACAAAATGAGCAGGTAGAAAATTGCCAATTCATCACTTTTCTGGCATCAGTTTTTTTCGCTTTTAGGGTTATTAGAAAATGGTAAAGATTGTTGTCACATTTGGCGCCTTTTCACCAACAAAAAGTTACAACTTGGCATGAATGTCCACCATGTACCCGCTTCTCAATATATCTCTGATATTAAAAAAAAAAAAAGGATTGTTTCAATTCTGTTTAAATTGGTTAATGCCTTAAACATAATAATGTTCTCACATATTATAAAATTTGAGATAACAGATTTCATTTCTTTTTTTTAGTTGTATGTTATATCTAAAATCAAATCATTGTAGCCTCTTTAAGTGTAATTGGTTGCCCATAATTTTAGGTAAATAAAATATTTAAAAAATAATTTGTTTAAGAGGCATTTGTTTAATTTATATTTCTTTTTTCCACTTTCTAACAGGGCTCTTTGGCTACGACACACGGGCTGTCCACGATCCAGGATACATTATGTTGATTTCCAGAACTGGCGTGTCACAGATGGTTTTGAGTACAGGAAATTCAGTGCAAGAATATAAAAATATTTTATCTCTGTAACTCATGTTATGTAACTTCACAAATTTCACTCTGTCATAAAAGAAAAAAAAATGTGATGTCATGGACAATCAAACAGTATGCTGTTTCATCATAATAAAAAAAAATCAATTTCCTATATTAAATTTTCGTAAAAGTTATAAATACTGAGATAAAACTAATATTCTAATGTATGCAGTCTTCATTTTCAATTTTCAGAACATATTAATGTATGGAATATATTTGTTTTCAATTGATCTCATATTAAGAATTGAACACAGTTAAATAATTAGGGACCAATTCTGTAACATAGGTTTAGATTATTACTATTCCAAGAAAAAGTTAATAGGGGAAAAAATTCTTTTCTAATCTAAAAAAAATATTTGATACTAATTCTTGAAAAGCAATGTGCATCATGCACAGATTTTCACCTCATATCTATCTAGGTTTCTGTGACCAACAAATTGTAAAGATCAATGCAACTAAATGAATTCAATTGCAGGTGTCATACAGCTTATTAATTCTAAAACTTAATTTTTTTTCATTTCTTTCCAGGAAAAAAAAAAGTTTATCATGCCCCCCTAATCAAATATTTAAAAAAAAAATCCCAAGATGCTTGTAATTTGGTGAATTTAGGCTGGGATAGCTTGGTTGATAGTGTGTTAAATTTGCATCCCTTGAGCAGCAAGTTCGAACCCGCCAGTTGAAGACTCCCCCTGCATGTGTGTGTGGTGGTTGGTGCACATTAAATCTGTCATGGTCACTAAATCATCCATGTCGTGAGTGATATCACTGGAGGTACTGGCTCAGAGGTGATTGTTCTCTGTCCCAAATCTAAATTGTGATATGTTAAGGAATGAAAATGCACGAATGAAGTCCGCCTCATAAAAAGTTTTTTGATGAGTGTGAGCTAGAAGCCAGACTTCTGCCTTCAGTTGCTCAGGGGTCTTAACTCTCTAAAGCTACTGAACCTCTCCTTCCATTGTGAAGCGGAACACGAGAACAACATTTGAAAAGTTCGAAATTTCCTTTGAAAACTCAAATGTGAAAACAGTCTGGAACAATACCATATGAGCAGGATTGAATCATTAAATAAGCAAGGTAAGCAACTAACTTAAGGGTCCTATAACTTGCAACTCAGAAGCTCCTTTTTTTTTTTAGTTGAGAAGGGGAAGCTTAGGTTAAATGAAAAATTTGTGAACTTTGCCACTCAATGAAACACATCTGAGTCTTTAAAATGATGAAAGAGACAGCAGCAGTTTATCATATCATGAAAAGTTTGTGGCCTTTGCAATTCAATCAAAATACATCTGAATCTTTAAATTGATTAAATTGCAATTTACAAACATGTTATTTTTTAGGAAAACCTTTTGATATTAATCATATAAAACAATTTTTATCCTTCTGTTCATTAAAAGACATTTAGTTATATATTGTTTAGATGGACACATTAAAATTAAAAATATATTAATAGCTTTTATAAAGATACAAAGTTTACTTTAAATGTGAATGAGTTAATTCAATGGCAACACAGATAAAACGAAACTTCTTTAGATATGCATATTATCAACAACAACTTTTAAATAATAAAAAAGATTTATTTATTGGACAAACATACAAATACAATTATCTTGTGAGAGACATAATAGCAGCAACACCTGAAATAAATATTTTTAAAAAATGTTAAACAATGAATATGAAATAAGGCAAAAATAATTATCAATTAATATTTTTCTAATTCTGAGGGGGGGGGGGTAAAAACTTTAAATACAGAAAATAAAGATTTAATTTTATAAAAAGATAAAAATATAAAATTTACATAGTAAATAATATATTGGGTAATTTTTATAGTAAAGTAAGTTTTTATTACATATTAGCTTGAGAAGCAGAAAACAAACAGTAACCAATGGCCTAACTGTAGAAATGTTTTTATTCCATAAAAAGACGGATCCAGAAAAATGAGTTTTCAATTTAAATAAATCTTAAAACTGCAGCTAAGGTAACCATATTTAATTACTAAGATTTCAAAATAGCATCTTACTTTAACAATAAAATAATAGAATACTTAAATTTAGATTAAGAAATTAACCAATTAAATTAACCAACATTAGAAATTAACCAACATTAGAAATTAACCAACATTTTAGAACAATCGAATATTTAGATATGGATTAAGAAAGTAGAATCCATAAGAAAATATTTCTTTACTTTTTAAAAAAAATTAACCAATGACAAAAATACAAGACAAATAAAAAATTAAATATCCTTACTATCAAATTCAATCTTTTCTGTAATGTTCTTTGTTTTGATGTTCTCTTCCTGATTACTGATGAATACTAAATTTTGTTCTGTCTCCTTCCAACCATATTTATTCATCCAAACATTTAACTGATAATCTAGAGAAAAAAAATATCACAATTATGTTTCAGATAAATGTCTGAAAAATATTTGCATAACATAATAAGTTTATTATTTAATTTTTACAATCATTATGTAAAAAAAAATATTAAAAATTTTCTTATATGATGAACTTTAACATTTAAATAACAGCATTTTTGACCAAATATCTTCCTTTACATGAAATCAAATCAACTTGCTTTTGATTTGTTAATCTGAGATAATTACAATTCCAAAATTATAAGAATTGAAACAAAGTTTACACCTATTTATATAAATAAATAAACTTTTTTTTTTTAAAAAAAAAACCTAAATTGAAAAGAATATAAAAAATATATCTGTTGTCAATATCCCCCCCCCTCTTTTTTCCACATAAATATGAATTTATGAAGATGAATATTTCCCACAGAAAAGGAATTTTTTTTAACTGACTTCTGAAATATTACAAACAATTTATGTTTGAAAAGCATTGATTTTTCAATCCCTTTTTAATTTAAGTTTTTAAAAAAATAATAAATTAAAGAATTCTTTATCCTCATCAATAAAATTTATATTCTATATATTACCAATGCCTGCATTTTTCCTATTAACACAAAGTTTTAGAGATAAGATATTAGTACCTAGGAATTTTGAAATTCTCGCACAGAACACTCAACTTGTTGAAACTATTTAAAATTTAAGTCAAGAGAAAAATTAAAACATAGTACACATTCTACAATTTATCAATTAACAAGATTGTGGAATGAGTGCTCATCATATAAGTATGCTTTCTCAATGATATTAGTCCCACATTTTCAGACAAAGGATTTTCATTTGCATGGGTTGAAAGTTACTTTTTTTTTTTAGCTATTCATAGTTTAATATTGTTTGTCAAAATTAATATTAGAATGCATTGTTTTTCCTGAGAAAGTTATCTGTAATAATTTTATGAAAACTTTTAATATGATACATGCATAGGTATGTCCCTCATGATGAAGACATGATACATCCCTCAAATCTTTTTTGCTTGTTTCTTCCCTATTTTACAAAGCTAGCCTAAATAAATCATCTAATATTTTCAAGAGCACATAAGTGTTACAATATTTCTACATCAATTACTGAAAATGACATTAAAAAAACTAGGATGACTGCAATTTACATTATAGAAATTGATATTGTTTTAAACATTCATGAGTATATTTTTAATTTAAAAATTTGTCTTGTAAATCAAAAATAATCTTCTGCCTATATTACAGTATATGATTCTGTAGGTGGTTAGCGGATAGCGCTGGGCCCAAACTCCCAATCTTATGGTTAGTAGCCACAACAGTTGAACGAAGCGAAGGCTGCGTTTATCCAATGTCGGTCTCTGGGTTACCATTGTAGGTAGGCCCGAACTCCGAATCTTATGGTTAGTAGCCGAGTATCATACTGATCTAGCAAAAGGGAACCTTCATCTCGAAGGATATTAACTGGCTTATATAACAATCACTGCAATTCTATACATCTAATGGGCCTTTGTGTTTAACTCAGATTAAGAAATAATGGTTTTTAAGTTCCATATTTGATTTGTTTTAGTATCTTCAGCAATGAGATGGTTAATGTATACAAGAACACAGTTAAATATTTTAATGATAAATATTTTCTGGTGTTAGGAAAGTTTATACAAACTAAATTAGAAGCCACTGCTATCATTTAATCATGATAAAAAATAATCAAATTTATCAAGAACTTATCTTTTTGTTATTCAAAATGATATAATAATCAAAATACTTTAAAACATTTAAATTGACTAGTGATATGTTTAGAACTTGAAACATGCTTTTTAAAACCAAACATTCAACTTAAATGCAAAATCAGAATTACATAACAAAAAAATAGCCATTTTTTGAACTTTTTAAGTATAACAAGTTTGTTGTTAACTTTGATAAAAACTAATCATTGTAAAATCCTTTAAACCCAATTACAAACTTAAAATTAATTCTAATTTTTTTTGAAAAAAATGTAAATTTTTATGAGAAATACCATTAATAGACAAGTTTGCAATAGACAGCATGTTTTGCAAGGAAATGATTGGAGCAACATCAGTGACAGCAAACACAGAAGGGTTTTATTTTCAAAAATAAAACTAAGTACAATTATAAATTTAAGGAAAAGATTTTATAACCACACAAATGTAAGATGTTTTATTTTATTTCAATTAGATTGAAATTGCCAACAGACTGAACTCACTCCTATGTATAATATTCACTTTTCCTGTGAATATTTAACCTAATATATAAATCTATCATGTAGCAAGAAAGATAACTTATTTTCAATTGCATACAACAATCCAATTGACATTTCTCAAAATGCTCCTCCTGATTATTCATTAATACTTATCCTTAAACTCCAGAAAAAATGAAACTAATATTTATAATAGGAAAAAAATAGCTTAATATTTTAGCTAAATAATTGAAATCTTTATATTTTATTTTATATCCAAGATTATTTCAAGAAGAAGATAACTAGACTGAGTGATTAAGTATCTTAGAAAAGGATTTTTTTAAAAAGTGTGCAAAAATTTGATTGCCTATGCAATATATATATATATATATTATTTTGAATAGCACAAAATTCTGACCAATGAAATAAAACTAACTCCAAAATGTGTGGGTGGGTGTATGTATGTATGTATGTATATTATATATATATATTCACTTTTTAAAATTAACAAAATGCTAAATCAAAAAGAAAAGCTTTTACATTTGGAACTCAAAAGGAAAAAAAAAAGAAAAATATTATGAAGGAAAAGTAGAATCTTTACCTTTTCAAAAACAAAAGTAAACAATGCAAATAATTATAAAAGTTCAATTAATAGAACTTATAAAACAAACTTTCAGAACTTAAACTAGAGTCATATATGAATTCTACAAAATGCAATTTTTATATTTACAAATAAATTTTATGGTAGAATTTAAAAAAAATAGTTTAAAAGGTTAATTTTTTTTAACTATTTGCAAATGGTGAACGTAAATGAAATGTTTTTGAATTTTTTCTTCATGATAATTTTAAATTGACCATAAAAATAATATTACATCCATAAAAACCATAAAATAAAACAAAACAAAATTAACATACCAGGCAGACCTCCAAGGAATGTTGAAAGAGTATCTTTCTCAATACTTTGAAATGTGATGTTCACAACATGACAAATAACTAAAATACAAGCAATATTAAGAATAAGCAAGTTATTTATTATTTAATCAACTTCAGTCAGGCTACTATATAACCATTATCTTCTTTTCCAGCTTTTTTTATACTTAATAAATAAAGCATTATAAAAAAATAAATATGCAGGAGTACAAAAATATGTTTATCAATAATAGATCTTTATTTTTCTGATTGTTTCTCAGTTTATTTTCTTGTTTTGAGCTACACTAAATAGATTCTAAAAAAAAACTGCATAATATACTTTACATGACAAAAACTTTATACTATAATTTATATTAAAACAATATTTACATGATAGAAAAAAATACAAAAATGTTAGGTTTGGAGAAATAAAAGTGGAACACAGTAATATTTGCCATCCAAGTACCTAGAAAAGTAGTTCTTTTAAAGCAGCAATCACTGTTCGTTATTGCTTGTTAAAGTATTCTGTAGTTTTAGTTGGTATATATCAATTAAAAAATACTTTTTTAAAATTGCATTTTTTTTTTTTTCATTTTTATGGAGACATTAAAAGCATTATTTTGTTCAGCCATTCTAAACAAACAATTTTTATTTCCAAAATGGAGGATTTTCTTGTGGCATGAATTGATTCGATAAAGAAGCAATAAATTAATATACAAATATACACACATATAAATACATTCAGAGGTAGTTTAATATATAACAATAAAATAAGACTCTGAAATTTAATTCAAGAGTGAAACCATATGATATAAAGTAAACCATTTTATTTGAGTTTAGCCCAATGAGACAATCATTATTGCTTTAAAGAAAAATTAAAAAAAAAAAAAAAAACTGGGTCTCAAGGCATTAATATTCAATAAAACAATTGATTGTTAATAAAGACATACTGACATTTTTGGCTGAGTGTTATTTTCAAATAATAAATGTAGGCATCAAATGTCATAAGCTTTAACTATTTTAAGCATAAGTTGTCACTTTTGAGCATTACATTATTTATTACACTTTATTAGTATAAGTTGATACTTTTAAAAATCATACATCACAATGAATGTTTATAATATGTTTAGTTAAAAGGAATATGAATAAAATAGCTGAAATAATAATGCATCAATGTTTAATGACAAATAAAAATACTGAGATATTTTATTCTTACAATACTAGATACCATGGATTGTCAACTTTAGTATGTTACTTCAATAATTTTCTTGTCCCTTAAATAATACTTTAATTATTTAAATGTGAATTTTTATCATCATTAAGTTTAATAACTGATAAGCAAATAACTGGCAAAGGCAATTAAAAATATTCAGTACATAGATCTTGCCTTTAAAAGCTTAATTAAAGTTAAATAAATCTTTACCCTGGTTAATAAAAACAATAAAAATAAATGTACTAGTAAACCTTCAACTACTTTCCTACACAAGAAAATATACACTTACATTTTCGAATAGAATCCTCAAAACCTGCAATTCCATTGATCAGTGGTGTAACTTTTTTTATTCCATCCTAATAAAATGCAAAAGACAATTAAAAACAAATAAAGTGCAGTTGAACAAATAATACTTAATACAAAGTTACATTCTCATTACAGTTTCTTATAACAAAGTGATTAAAAGCATTCCTTACATTTAATACAAAGTGACTGGAAGCATTGCTTATATCACGTTAGGAATGCTTTTTATCACTTTGTAATAAGAAATACAAAATAAATTGGGAAAAAAATTGATACTTTTTTTGAAGCCCTCAAATCAAAAACGGTATATACTTTTACATACTGAAAATATATACTTTTTTTTCTTACATATACTAAATATTTATTAGAGAATTGGAAAATTTTTCAATTCCTTTGGTGCAGATATCAAACACCAAAGGAATAGAAAATGTAAGAAATAATAATTTTTTTTTAAAAAAAGTTAAAAATTTCTAGTTCTTAATCACAATTTCTAATACCGAGATTATCTTTCTTAGATTACTAAATAACAAATAGTTTTTAGAATTAGCCAATGGCTTCCCCCTCAGTATATTTTTAAACTTAAATTTTCGATAAACCTGTAGCAAATACTATCTTATCAGTCTTGCAAAGTTATCCATGTGCTTAACTAATTTTTCTACATCTAAAATTTGAACATTGAATTCAAATAGGAAGTGATTACACTTAATCTAATTAATAACTTTCCTAAAAATTAAAACAGATTTACAAAAATATATAAATAAAATCATTTAACAAAGAAGTTTTGTATTTATTTTTCTTTTATATATGTCCCATAATTGTATAATATCTCGAATGGTTACTGAATACAAAAATTTCAGACTCAACAAAACAATTCAAAGTACTACAATAAGAAAGCAATTTTCAAGCTAAAGCAGCAAAAATGCAATCACACATACATATAACAGAAAAACGGTATTATTCAAAAAGGGCAAATTTTAAAACATATTCACCAATGCTTACTTTTAAGGTTAAATATTAACTGCAAATACAAAATATAATAAAAACAGAAAAATATTAAGTAAACATATTCAAAAATAAAATTCTCATAGAAAACAATATTCTCTAATAAAAAAATATTCAAGATGAAATATGTGTGCCAATTGTTGTTTGTTTGAAAATGATTAGAATTTTATAATAATGAAATGTATTACAATAATATTTACTTAAAAATAATTTTGAGAATTAATTTAAAATTTACATGAACTAAATAAATTTATATTATAACAACACCAAATTTAATAGCATTACATCTAACAATCTGTCCTACAGAGTATGTACAATGGTAGTTGAGCACTTACACAAATCACTTGATCTATTTCTTCCTCAAAATAAAATGCTCCTAAAGAACCTTGATTCATGGTGGTTAGATTATTGAAGCTTGATTGTGGTGGTTTTAGCAAGGAAGTATGCCTTTCCTTTTTACCCCCCCCCCCCCAAGATTCTTGAATGTCGAGTGAAACAGTGCGGATTTAAACATTTTTTACTACCTAAAGGGAAATTTATCACATCTATGTATCAGATAAACATATGTGTATATACATAGACACAGGATGTCTATTCAAATTGTTGTCTAACAACAGATTATATTGTTGTGTAACAGCTATCTATTTGATACATAAAAATTTCCAATTTGAAAAATACCTGAAATGATGCTAAGAAGTATATTTCATTTTTTGTTTAAGTCGATATATGTACTGATGAAAAAAATTATATGAAATTTTGTTGTACGATTTTTAACCCTATTTTTCATAGTTAATAAATATTTTTGATTATTAAAATATTCTTATATTATTTGACAAAAATTTACTGAAATATGAAGTTTTGAATTTGGTATTCTAAATCAATCAACAGATACATTAAGCAAATGTTTTTTTTATTTACTGGCAAAGCATTCTCAAGAATGCTTTTAAAATT
Source organism: Argiope argentata (assembly GCA_026289955.1). Lineage (NCBI taxonomy): Eukaryota > Metazoa > Arthropoda > Arachnida > Araneae > Araneidae > Argiope > Argiope argentata. Next base: position 328,580 of record JAOUZG010017696.1, on the reverse strand, counting down.
ATCTAAAATGCCCAAATATCCTAGGCTTTATTTATTTATTTTTCAATTAAAAACAATTTCAGCTGAAAAAAAATCATTTAAAAAATTGATGTATAAAGCCTAGTTTGATGTGCATGACTAATTGCACATGGAAATAGACATAAAATATAATTAAATTTTACAATAATGGCTTCATGTACTTTTCAATTAGCTGGGTGCAAATGTTGCCAATTGTGAAACAGGAATGAGTTGAGTCGCCAAGCGAAGCGAATGACTAAACAGCCAACAGAATTGTACATTATTTGGTGATTTTTTTCACTTAAGCCTGGTTAATGGAAAAATACTTTTTCCCCCCTTAAAGGATGTAAAACAATTATATAAAAGATTCAGTAATTTTTTTTTCAGTTGGAAGCATAGAATATTATTGCTCAATAATGTAACAATTATTATGCTACAATAAGAGAGAACACTCAGTATAGGTAAAATATATAATATACAGTAGTTTGAGTGTATGTGCAAAAGAAAGGGAGAGAAAGGTTATCATTTATATGTATATATCACACAATCTCTGCATTTATTTACAAAAAAAACTAATCTAAAAATTCTTTTAATAATCTCTTAGTTTTACAACACATATCAAAAAAGACAATCAAGTATACTGATATCATAGGAAACAGAATCCTCGTTAAAATAAATAGTAACTATATAAACATATTCATTAAAATAATGTAATCAATGTAAATTATCGTTGGAAAAAAAAGAAAAGTATCTTAAACAAAACAATAAATTCAAAAATTTAGCTTAGTAAGAATAATAACTTTGAATAAAAATCTTATAAACAGTACAACAGACTTACCCAAAATGCTTTAAAATGACATGTTTCAAGCAAATCATGAAGATATACAATATTTTTTATATCATCATGTTCAAGCTATTTATAAATTAAAGAAAATTCAGATTTCTAAAACAATCAAATAATTTATGCATTATAAAATTTTATGTGAAAGAAATAATATTCATAATAAATTATTTCTACATATCTTTCACTCTTGTGCCTTTTAAAATCAAAGAGAAAATAAAGTAAACTTTTTTTTAAAATTTAGATGTTCAATTATTGGAAAATTCATATGATCTTATGTACACTTATGAAACTAAAAACATAGATAAAGGAAAAAATACTAAATGTTTTAGCATGTATAATTATGAAAATTTTTAATTGCAAACCTATTAATGATGCATTTATAATTTTTGGTACTACACTTAAAAATGAATAATTAGCCATATTATCATGGTTTTTATTACTCTAAAATATAACACATAAATCATGAATTTTTTTCATTTAATGGAACTAAAATAAGCTCTCAGAATATCAGGACAACAGGAATAAAATGTACATTGACTAAACCACAATTTTGATTATCACTGGAAGAACATAACTTTATCTCATCATTATTAAAACAATGATTTTTTCACTTCAAATCAAAATATGATGAATTATTTTATACCTTTGAAGATGCTTTAATAAAGATACATGTTAATTTGCACATATAATATTCACAATGATTTAACAGTTTGAAATTATGCAAACCTCAAATATTAATTACCCAACACATATCAAGACCACTCAATTAATAAAATACAATTACCCCCTCAAATTATAATTAATGCAGTACAAAACAGAAACAAAAATTTTCAGCTTTATCACAAGATTCCATCATTGTGCATGTAATATAGAATATAGAAAATATAGTATATATTAGAAAACAGAAAATAAATATAGCAATATAGAAAAATAAATCTACGACTGAAAATCCATTTTAAGAAAGTAAATGGTTTCCTCTGGAAATTTCTAATCCAATCCATAGTCGGCAGAAATTTTCAATAACATCTGTAGTAATTATGTTACATAAAAACTTGGGTAAAGGTTTCTTATAGTGTGCTCCTTGCCGCGCCAAGGATTCCAAGTCGACAATAAAGATGATGGACACTGTAAACAAACACTTTTATGGGTTAGTGATGGTTAAGACTTTTCGCAATATAATGATGATTTTTTTAATCGATAAGCATTGTCTTTTTATTATTATTTTTTCAGCATCTGTTGAAGGCACTAGGGAGAATTTTTTAACTTAAAAAAACATCCTACGGCTTCGCTATGGCCGGGAGCGGGAAACTAGTAGCTTCGATAGCACATTGAACATAAGGAATGCGCGGATAACATGAACAGTAGATAATAAATAATTGAGAAAGACAAAGATGCAAAAAGAAGGGATTTAATAGAAAATTTTATTTATAGGAAATTTATTAAAAAGAGTTGAAGCTCATGAACAACTCAACCATTGTAGGAAGAAGTAAACAAAACATCATTAGGGTTACTACAAGAGCTTTGTATTGGGTTGCCATATTGGCGACAAACTCGGGGACACACTAATGACTATTTTAGCCAAAACTTGTAATAACAATTGGCATATACAAATATTGTCTTAAATAAGACCAGTTTTCATAGTTTAAGAAAAAATATAATTTAAAACAACAGATATGACAAGCACTGAAATAAAACTATGAAAAACATCTTGTATTTTAAACATTGAAAAAATATGTTGAAGTGTAGTTTAGTGTGCCGTTGAGTTTGTCACCAATATGGTAACCCGACAAAAAGATCTTAGAGCACCCTTAATGCTGTTTTGTTTACTAATTTTTACCATGGTTGAATTATACATGAACTACAAATATTTTGTGAAAAATAGTTGTGGATTTTAGATTAGTAAAAGAATTTAATTTAGTTTTATAGTATAAATAAAAGTTTTTTAATGCTATAAGGCACTGTAATGTTATTTTTAATGTGTACATGGACAGAAAATATTCTTTTGTAATACTTAACTGCAAGTATACATTTTAGAAATCCTCTCAATCTTTAATTTAAAAAAGCATCTGCAAACAGTAACTATAACTGCTTAGCAGAAAGGTTTATTTATTTTGTTAATCATCTTTATTGGTGATTTGACATCCTTGATGAAGGAAAGGGCACACCAAACTACACTTTTACCCAAATATATATCATCAGTACAAAACTAAGCAAAGAAAGGATACATTCTGTTGATCAATAAGGCATTTGCAGAGCACAAAATCTGTATGGGGCAAGTTAGTGAGAGCCTTTAAAAGAATCATCTGCACAACAGGCAGACGGTACTGAGTTGGATTAAACTGGTACCTGAAAAGATTAGAAGTCAAATTAGAGATTCAAATATTAAAAAATGTGTTTATTAAAAAGTCATTGAATTTCTCAGAAACTGATATACCAGAGATATAGCTTATAAAAAGATGAAAAATTTAATGACACATAATAACATAATTTAAATAATTAGGAATTCAAATTCCATATATTTGTCAAAAAACATTTTAATTAATATGATTATTTTTACTATAGGAATTGCCTTTCAATTCCTAAGTTAAGGCCATTCAAAAGATTAAGTGCATTGTTATAAGAAATTACTGATATAGTCAAGCATGACAAACAAATATTCAAAGGAACTTTAATTTAATTCTAGCTGATATAAATAAGTGAATGCAACTTGAAATGAAATCGATTATATTACTGATGATTTAATAAAAAGCAGGAATTAAAATATGTCAACAATATTATATAAAACTTTTATAAAGACTACCCGATGATAATTTGATTAGTTTTCAGTAATATTATGAAAATAAAAGAAAGACCATATTTCATTCTATACTTAAATCTACAAAAAACATTTTTTTTTCAGCTTTCATAATTGAAATTGCTAAAATATTACTTTTCTCAACATCTATTTATAAAAATGCACACATATACAGAAACTTAAAATACAAGTATTTGCACAGCAATGCTAGGGTGAACAGAGACATAAATTATAAAATATATTAAAAATGTCATGCAAGAAAATATTTTGAATGAATGAACAAAGAGAAAGGCTTTTCTAGATTAATGCTAAAAGAGCAAAATATGTTCATTTATACAATAACACATATGCTAGTTTAACTCACAATTTTAAAACTGCTAAGTTTGCTTCTAAATCATAAGCATTTTCTCTTGCTTGAATGTCTATATATTTTTCCAATGTTGTAAGATTCTCTGGATTATATCTGAAATAAATTATTTCCAAAGATGTCAGATATATTTACACAAAACAATATGATAAAGCCACATAGTATTTAAATCAAGAAACAACATTTAAAATACAAGTATGGACTAACCTATCTATGCCCTTCAACATTGACGCAACTGTTGCTTTCATTGCTTCAGCCATATTTTATTTTACTCGATAAAGAATTAAATAACTTTCATAAAATTTTAAATAAAATGTGCTCAGTCCCTGTTCGGTTTTCAATACACGACAAGAAATAGGAGTTGAGCTGTATTTTTCTGCTAACTTTTTCAGCATTAAACATTTTTTACAAATATTTCAGAAAGATATAAGCATTTAAAGCTGAATTATTATAATATCTGTCATGAAATGTATTATAGACAAAGAAAATGATTAATAAAGGATCAATATATGTTTAAGTTTAGAATATATCGCACTAGGGCTTAACGAAATCATTCTTGAAAATCAGAGCAAAAAAGCAAAGATCCAATAAAGTTAAAGATCAAGCAGTCTTCTTAACTTAAATGTTCTTAATTCTAAAAAAAGATTTAAAAAAATATTAATAATTATAAAACGTCATAACTCTAAAGTAATTGGGATTCCAAGGAAAGCAATCAATTGTTCATCAGCGAACACATACACCACAACTGGAACTGAAAACACCATTCAACAATAAATTCTATAAAGACAGTATTTTTCCTTTAATCTTGCGAACTTGTGAAAGGGTTTGACCTGATAGATTGCTCTTGGTAAAATATAAATTCACAGATTACATTACATATTGAGAATCATTCGTTAATTCTTCTGTTATAGAAAATTCGAGGCATAATTGTTCTTGGAGAGTTCTACACAAGAATGCAGCATCCAAATCAATTATATTTAACCAACACCGGCTATACTTTTGTTATCTTCTTTAATTCACATGAAGATTCGAACTCAGAACCTCAGAGTTTGCTAATGGCAGCTATCCACTGGACTAATGCGACTTTCAAATGCGTTCACATTTTACAGCAACAGATTGTCTGTCCAGATAGGGAAATTACGCATTTCGAAATATAATTTTGGATTGATATAAAATTTACATGATTTTTTTACAACACTGAGTTAAGAATGTGTTTTAAATTCAAAGTAAATTAAATTGTCAATGTTTAAGAACAGTAAAATAATGATTGCCGTGAAGTGAAAGCTGTTCTTCAACTCTTTTGATAGTTTCCAAAAATAATAATATTGGAATATTTATATTTATACTAAAAGTTGATTGAAAAATATTTTGAATTATTTTTTATATCTATGAGTGGTCAATTGCATTAATTTTGCTTCTTTTAACAATTTTTTGTATTCTAATGTTAATTTATTTCACCTTATATAAATTAAGAAAAACCTAGGGCATTTTTAAAATTCAGATGTATTAAAACCCTTATAAATGATCAAATTTAAAAAATTATATTGGGTTTTCTGATCACTTAAAGAAAAATTAATAAAAACGAATAATAAAATATGATATCATTAAATATGGAATTTGTTACATATTATAGCAATGGAGAACACAGAATATAAAATTTATAGCATAGTTTTACAATGCGGTTCAACGGTGTTCAAAGTAGAATTTTCAATACTGTTTCCACAAAACTGTACTAAATTATATTATATTATATTCAGCTGGAAGTTTTGGAACACTCTTAAATAAAAGTAGGTTTAATTTAATTTTAAAAAAATAGTGTTGTTTCTATCATGAACTGGATAAATGGTAGCAGCATCAATCGACTACAACATAAAAGATGTGAAGACTTACGAGCGACACTACCAATAATACATGTCCAATATTCCGAATAAATAATTTTGGTGTTCTGTTATCTTTGCAATTATTGGCTTTGTCGTTAATTTAACTAAAATCAAATATTGTTTAAAACATTAAAAGTTATGAAATCTGTGTGATATCATATAATCCATGTTACTAATAACGATGAATAAATATGTAATGTCACTCTAAAGCTTAGAAAGTCTGACTACAGCTACGAATTTAATCTTGCTAGTAAGAAAAAATGCATCTCAGAGTGATTTTTTTTTTCGAAATTTTAATCACTTTTAACTTTTTATAATAATTAATTTTATCAGGATACTCATTTAATAGTTTCGTGGGAGTTTTTGCCTATTTTAACAATTTTCTAAAAATAATTTTTTGCTTTATTTCCAAAAATAGATGATGTTATGGACTTGAATTTCATACCTTTTTCATTGTTTCATCAAATAAATATTATATGATTTTCTTTCATTGCTGAAGAAGAAATATTTTGTTTAATATCTGTGTAGTTTACAAGACAAAGAAACGAGTGAAGTTATAGTATTGCGAAATTTAGATGATAGATGAACCGGATATTTACATTTTTAATGTCGCTATGAAATTATAGGATTACATCCAGTAGAAAAATCCATGTATTCGATAAATAGAATTTAATTAAGACAATTAATATAGCACAGCTTTTATGTCAGACAATTTGATGGAATCATTGATATTGTTAAAAAAGGATTTATCTAAAAATCAAATGCAACCAAAATACCCGAATTTTTAAATTTTATTTAATATAATTTTTTCTCTTTAGATTTCCTACTATATATATTTATTAATTGTATTTTATTTATCTGAAATTAAATATAAAAAATTGGTACAATTTTTAATTTAAAAATAGTTTTTTCTGTCATGGGTATTAAGAATTGGTTAGTTTTATTCCGATACTCTTAAGTTTAAAATTAGTAGTCGGTATAAATAGACTTCGTCAAAAATCAAAAATTTAAAATTCATTGTATTTTTAAGTATATTATATCAAATCCTTTTTCCTATTTTTTAATAAATAGGAATATCAAACAACTTGAAGATAAAATCAGTGATAGGAGCGGTGTAATCAATATCTTTACTTTAACTAACCACCGGAAATAACCTCCCTGAAATCTTTTCCCATACTCTCTAATAAAAGTGTTATAACAGGCTTTGTATGGCATTGATGTCCAATAGTAACGGAATGCTAAATTTTGAGTGAATTCAGTCTTACTACGAAATCTATTGCGTTATCATTGGCTCACTTTTTTAAAATCATGTGAGAATATGATGTTGCTTTCGTTAGGGGTTTTCGAATAATTGAAGGCAACGAATAATTGAAGCTCGAGATCGCGTAGGCAGTAAATAAATCATAAATGTCAATATTCATCAATATCTTTTAATCACATATATTTTTTTACTTTCCTACTTTTATCAGTATTGCATTATTATTCTGAATACTTTTTTAACAGCAGACGTGTTTTTGGAAGGCTCACGAACTATGTCATCGTAGCTGTTATTTCATCTCAAAATTAGTGGAGCTCCAAAACTTCGTTCGACAGCTAGAAAAATTGAAAATAAAAGTGCAAAAAAATTATTGCTACATATATAAAGAGAGAGGGGGATAGAGAAAGTCTCTTGGTTGTTTCAAACTGGTTTGAATTGGTTAATGAATAAAATAAATTAAGATAATTAATGACTTAAATAGTAATAATGTTCTCACATGATGAGCTGAAATTTTCGATCAAACAATTCGTTCCCCCCCTTTCTTTCTTTTTGTGATTTATCCTTGAATTATGCAAATAGTAGAGAAAATTAAATTCATATTTTAAATGCGTTTTCTCCAAATAACTGAAACAAAATTTTACACGAAATTACACTTGCAATCAAAAATATCTACCAAATTTGATATATTTCGGTAAATTAATTTTAATTGTTGCGTTTCATGCTTTTGAAAGTACAGAATGGCGACGTAGTTGGATTTGGTTCAACATTTGACGAGCGTCTATCCCGTAGGTGTTCAATCTGTGAATCAAATTTGTTCTCTCTTCGTTTTGTAACGATCATGTTAATGTGTATTTGAACAGCTGAATAGAAAATAGATTTTTCTCAACATTTGATAGAAATTTTTCATATACCATATACCGAATTTCATTTCTCTAAGTGGCTGATAATCCTTTTTTGCTGTATATTTTATAATATTGTTTATAGGGTTTTCGGGGCTAATCAGTGCTTAAAATATTGTTTTATTTTTTCTAAAATATTACACATTTTTGTGTTAGCAGAGTATGATCGAGGAAATCGGGACTATGAAGATTATATATGAATTTTCTTATCAATAGTCTTAATTTCTCATTCTGGGTCAGTGAAGCTCTCAAATTCCAATGCATTGGGCTAATAGTTTGAAATTGATAGGCTTTTAATATAGTATTGGATTTCAATAGTGTTCAAGTCAATATTGATGTAAAAGAGAAGTCAGTTAAATTATTATTAAGATAAATTTCGATTTTTTATTTTAAAAAAATTAATGCGTATTGAACAAGAGATAAGAGAGGATGGATGTCCAGGGATTACTTCTTAGTGGTTTTGATGAAAGCAAAGCATTAATAAGTTTTAAGTAACATTTTGTCGAAATCCTGGCACAGAGATGGCACGTTTTTCTCTTGATCTGGGAGTTCAGGGTTCGAGTCTCGGTTTTGTTATGGTTGTTCTTCTGTGCACTATCTGTGAGATGTGTGAATGCTCCCATTCTAAAAAGGGGCTGTGCAAGCGAGTGCATGTGTGCCATACTCATATGAGCTAGAAATCAGACTTCTGTCCTCGGTTGCTCTGGGGTCCATACCCTCAGAAGGTACTGTCCTTTCTTACTGTTGTAAAGCGGATACGTCATCAGCATGCAAGATTTTAAAGTTAGTCATGATTAATGGGCAAAAAATCACCCCAAGCACCAATTATTATGGCTTAGTTACTGGTTCTTATTTCTAAAAATTGTTTTATATGTATGGACTAACAAACAAGAGTTCTTAACAATCAACTGTTTAATTTCAGGCTTACAATGAGGACGACATACAAACGAATATTTTGCCAAGTTGGGCTTCTTAAACATGATTGGCTGTTATAGTTCTGTGATTCACTAAAGTATTGTCACAATTTTTAAAAATATTTCATTCCTTTGTAACTTGAAATTCTTTCATCAATATTTAACATTAATTGCCAAAAAATTTACATTTGTAAATGGTTGATGGATACTAGTTTTTAAATGCCCACTATAGTTGCAATTGAAAATAACTGAAAATATTACATTTATGCATTAATAAAACCTAAATATGAATACACAATAATTGCACATTTTTATATAATCGTATACATTTACATTTCTATTATGCTTAAAAATAATCGAAAGTACATTAAAAATATTTTTAAAAAAAGAAAATTGAAAATGGTGGTGCAAAGGGTAAACGTCGGTATATCACATGATCAAAACAGCCAACCATGTACAAGATGACAAATTTGGAATTGATGGATATAGCCACCTGTGAATTCAAACTACAGCTTCACTATTGTTCATAAAAAAGACAAACTCAATAGAAAAAGAAATAAAGTTGGTTGCCTTATGCAATAGTATAATATAAAAATAATGGAAAATTACTGGGACAATACAGAAAATAAAATATAAGCAAATATTACTAAAATACAAATATATCCAAACATTGTTTGATGTATTACTCACTGAGACTTAACACTTTGCTCACGGAATATGATTTGCTACAATATACATTATTAAATCGAGTTATCTGAATAGCTTGCAATTACTTTTTAAGTAGTAGAATCTCATTAAGAAATTATTTTTCAATATTTTAACTTATAGAAAAGTAAAAGTTTTTCTTAAATAATGTTAAAGTACGTATATCGTATAAAATCCATTTATGCATAACTTTAATTTTTTAAAAAAAGCTTTTCACTGTCATAAATTTTATTTTCAAGTAATTTTTTTTATCTGTTAATAATTTTTTCTAAAGTTAATTTTAAACTCTATTTGTTTAAATTCTTTTTTTATCATTGTAATGAAAACCTTTTGTTTATTTATTTATTTCATCAAATTCATGACTCTGATGCTTTTGCGAAGCTTAACTTCTTTATTAAAATTTTACTTTAACTTAACTCACTTTATTTAAAAATAAAACTTTCCCCTTTCCATTTAATTAACAGTTTTTAAGCTGTGATGTGAAATGGAAACGGAATATGATGTGTGAGATGCAAAGTACTGGTACAGTTAAGCCAAATGAAGACAGAGTTTGACAGTTAAAACAATATCATGAAACCATACTTCGTATTAAAGTTTCAAAATTTATACTCCTTTTGAAGTGTGTATATATTATGTTAACATATATTATACATGTTATAACATGTCGTATATTATTTGATGCATGCCACTCTCCATTTTTGGCAGCATAAAAAAAATTCTCTTTTAATGAACATACACTATGTAGAAAACTGTCAGAGAACAACAATCTCCAACAACTGCCATTGCATCGATTTTGCCTATTTTCATCTCATACGGAAATTTAGAACTTTTAAATACATCATCTAGAGAAACTTTGATAGAGTCCTAGAAGCAATAACTGAAGCCTTTTGATGTGTTTCAAGCAAAATTAACCAGTCAGAATACTATTATGTTAATATGCAATTATAAACTAAGAGAATGTGTAATTTTTTTTTGTGAATAATATGCGGTATATCATATAATATTGTATAAATAACTAATGTATTAAATAAATTATAAGATGAATTTACTATTATGACAAATATTTATGCGGTTCATTTACCGTTGAATATTTATTGCCATGAAAAACTGAAATAAAAAATTATTTTAGAATTCAATATTAGATGATCATTCAATGTTCGTTTCATAGAAATGAAATAAAATCCAAACATTTCTTTTCAACACATAAAAAGCCAAAGTACTTTCATTATCAAGAAACATTTCCGTGTATCAGTCGACAGTTCATTGGCAAAGAACAAATCGAATCACATTCCCTCTCACCTCCAAATGGAGGAGAGAAAAAATAATAAAGAGTCGTTTCTCCAGAACGGGAAGTGGAGATAATCAGATCTGCCGCTCCTCGGGGCGACCCCCCTTTAAACAACTGACAACCCCTGACTCCCGGACGCGCTCTGTTTGCCCCATAAAAAATTCGAACCGTCATTCCCGTTTAATCGGCTTACGGGGATTGTGGGGTGGTCAGTAGTTAGTGGTTTGGTAGCGACAGTAACGGTGTCCACCACCCGGAGAGATATTCTTCGCAAACGATCTTTTTTTTTTTCTTTTTGATCTTTTTTATTTTTGATATCACCGTTTGTCGCTCTGTGAGACCGATGCTTCCCACTTTTTTTCTTTTTTTATGGTGACATGGTCGGGGGTATTCGTGAAATGTCCAGGAGAATATAGAGATGACGCAAGTCTGTGGCTGTAATGGGCAGACGACATCCCTCTTTGAGATTCCATCTGAATTATTGTTCATTGGTTTTAGAAGAATAAATAATAAAGGAATTGGTAAATCCTGGTTCCGACCAGATTTGGAGGAACTTCAAGAAATGCAGTCGCAGTTTCATTATTTGAATTAATATTAAAGAAATTTTTAAAAAATAATTAATTTTTTAGTTTTAATGATATATTGATGAACCATTCTTGTTTGAGGAAAGTGTTCTATAAAAAAATTACACATACAGTGCGCTTTCGTTTATCCGGTTCGAGATTATCCTGATTCCGGGCTATCCGGTCTAGTTTTCTTTATCGTAATTAAATGAGGAAGGTATTGTATTGCAGAGATATTGGAAGTAGGCGTTCGCTACGATCCTCCTACGTATCGTGTGCAAAACATAAGTTGTTGCAGGAAAATAGCAACTCTTTGTTCTTTGTTTCGTAAAGGTGTAACGGACCTCAGTTATTGCCGCTGTTTCTGATTATAACTAAACAGTACGGAGAGGACCCGTGAATGCTTCTTTGGATATGCTTAATGTTTTTTTTAAGTATATCACATTAAAGTGTACAGAATTCATATTAAAATATGAATGGTTCATATTTTATCATTAAAACATATTTATTAAAAAATTATTTAACATTCATATTAAAACATGCAAACATATAAATAAACATTAAAACATTTATATTAAAACATGTTGTTGTTTTCGTTAGGGAGGGGGTTGAGTATTTGAAGGCAACAAATAATTGAAGCTCGAAATCGTGCCGTTTTTGTTCAATTTCAGTCTTTCTGAAGTTGAAAAAATGAAATAAACTTATTTTGATATATCTGTGTGTATATTAACAGCACATTTCAAAAACCAAAGAGGGTGGATAGATAACATTTGATAAGTAGTCACTACACGGCAGCCTGTTGTCGTTGCTGCTGTTTCTAATTCTTTATGATCTAGCAGTATCTAGATCATATCCTTGAGCAAAATGAATGGATCAAGATGAATCAAGATGAACTTCCTTCAGGCAAGTCTCCAAACGATCAAGGATATGTCCGGGTGAATCCGACTCCAAGTTGCATTTGCTTCACGTTGGGGAAACTTTGCGACCTGTGGACCAACGAAATTTAGTGATAAATTTATTTTAGATAAAATATATTTACTTCATCAGAATCTAGATATTCATCGCAATAAAATACTGCATAATAAAAGACAATATTTATTAAAGTTACTTCAAATAATTGAAAACAATCAAAAATCATGAAAGAAGCGCTCAACTTTGATTTATGAGCCTTAAAAGTTGATTACAAGGGGGAAAAAGGATTTCATGCTCCACCTGTGAAAATTTCAAGCTGGAAAGAATATCTTTTCCTCGTTGAGCAGTTTAGAATAAGTTTAATTCAGCTAATGATAATCTTAAGTAAAACAGGTATCAAAATATGATATTCAAATCATAAAATTACCAACAAGCAATGTTCCTAAAACTTTAAAACAAAAAAATGTATAGTCTGCCTTATAAAGTACAGAATAGGTAAATAAACTGGCAACATTTAAAATTAGATGTATCTTACCTAGAGTTTTGAGATTAAAAAAATGCTGTTTTCCTGCAGCAGATGAGCTCCCAAATTTGATGTGCTGAAAAATAAGAGGTGACAAACTCTGATGGTCAATAAGATAATTACTGATTGGCGAGTGACAAGCCTTGTTACACCGAAAGTTCTTTTTAAGGGGTCTAACTCCTAAGCCTGCACGCGATTGGGTCATTAACACACCCTCTAACTTGATACAGCGAATCAGTTGTGTACGGTGAAAGTGTGGAGAAAGTTTCAGAAATTTCTGTTGATGTAAAAAATTAAGTTGGAAGATGTTTTTAATTCAGATTGTGAAGGAAATTTATACTATTTTGAATATTTTTCTGCACTTACTTTCAAAATTAGATGAAACTTTTTGTCGTGATGATTTCTGTGTTTATAAATATAATAAGTAATATAAATAAAAATTTTAAATCAATTTCTACTTAGGTCTATAACAATTTTTTTATCTACATTTTACAAAACAATTACTATTAATATAAATAATTTATCAAAAAATCACTGATTTTTGTAAAAATTGAACTCGCCTTTTTCACCTTCAATTGAAATATACAGAAATGCTCGAATTTTACCGAAAGATCTGCTGAATGTTGTTTTTTAATTTGCAATACAAACTGTTAAAACTCTATTTAAAGTGTTAAAAATTAATTAAATTTAATGAATGAATTAATATTTGAACAAATTGTATTAACGTCGAGTGTCATCCACTCCAAGTTTTAAAAAATGCATTTGAACTTGAGCGGACGAATAAAAAGTATTTTATGAACGATTCAAAATTTGAACAAGATATATTAATGTATACAGGGAGAGTTTGGATTAATAAAAGGGATTCAAAAATAGAATAAATTCGTGGAATGGAAAATGTAATTATTAATGAAGATTAGACACGTTTAAATTAATTGAAAAAGATATCAAATTTACAGTTTTGAATTTTCTTATTAAATTGATTCTTTTTGCCGATTTTCCCCTCGCATGTAATTTTATTTTATTGATGAATTCTATATACATTTTTAAAAAAAAATGCATAAAAAAATAAAAGTTTTTTAAAATTATATGATAATTTAATCTGGATTTGTATAAAAATTACATTTTGCTAGTTTTTTTTTAAAGAAATTAATCATGTTTATCAGATTTTTAATAGAATATCTGATGTGAAATGATACATGCAGGTGTTAAAGTGTCTCTTTTAACACCTCAAAGAAGGAAAATTCCATAATAAATACTTTTTGAAATATTCATTGATAAATGTTGCATTTAATGGCTGCAATAGGATGGTAATCCACGTTGCTAGATATCTATTACTACGAAAAGATTCTGCATTAATTATTTAATATTTTATAGCTCACATCTATTTAACAGGGCTTGTATTCAGCTAGTTTTATACATCTATGAATTCTGCTTATACATGTTGATACTTAATTCTGAAAAACCACATTATGAAGAGTTATGCCAATAGTAAATAGAAAAAGATTAAAATGAAATCTGCTCTGCATATTTCAATGTATCATGTAAAAATATAACTTCTTGAACGGCCAAGCACCACGCGCTCGTGCGAGTTTAATTATATTTTTATTCATTTTAATTTCGTTTCATTGAATTAGTCACTTTAGCATTGAAAACGATCCAAAAAACTTTGTCCCGCGTTTATTGTTTCAAAAAAAAATCACATTTCCTATTTATTTCCTTTTACATAGTCACGTGCTCAAAATGACATTTTTCTTGGTTTTATTTGCGGTAGTCATTAACTTATTTTTTTAAGCGGAGCTTTTGTAAATATAATGGCAACAACACGTTATTAAAAGCTAATTTTTTGAGATAATAAAATTTTTATTTTTCGCCTACAGACTTTTGTTGACGCCAAAAGACCTTATCCCCAAAACAACGTCATGTTCTGACATGATAATTGACCGTTTTACTTTCTACCATTTCATCATGCCTTTTCTATGCATACATTTCAGTACAAAGGATGCTTATTTCGGTCCTTTAGGAAATAAATTTTTTGTGAGATATTTTAAAATAATATGCATCTATATCTTCCTTAAGTTTAAGATAGTCATCAGAGGCATTAACTTATGATTAAACTAACAGAAGTGCACTCAAAAGCATTTCATATATCCACAAAAAACGAATTTTCAGTCCCGGGTTTTGATAAAGAATTCTGCAAAAGAAAGTAATTCCTATCCAAGCAAAGCAACACGTACAGAACAAATGACGGTAATGAATTAAAAGCCGAACAAAGTGAATGAAAAAAAGGAGGAAACTATTTCAACAGTAAAGGAAAAGAACGTTGGCCCAGAAATTAGGCAGAAAGTGCTCTGGAATACTAAGTGCCAAGAAGTGGGGATAAATCTATTGGTAAGATTTATCCCTTCTCCCTCTTAATCTCTACAGCAGATTAAGAGGGAGAATGAAATGAATTGGAAGCGAGAAGCAGATGATCTGGGTGAAAGGGAGGTTTGTCTGGTTTCCAAGTTGCAGAGATCGTTTGGTAGATCTCGCATTCAATACACGCCACAACTAAGCATTAGTGCTCTAGGAATAGAATAAAGCAAGGTTTGGTGGTGATAGCCTTTCATTTCATTTCAAAGAACTGTTGTGTATAAAAGGGTTTCACTTTATATGAAGATGTTGCATCAATAAGTGAATTCCTCTGATATGGTTTGGATCCGTTTCATTTGTCAATTATAGACTAACGGGAATAGATCATAATTCTGAAATATATTCGTTTGGTGAGGATAAAATATAAAATAGCCTACCACTTTCAATCTCTTGAGATATTTTTTACTAACAGTTTTCCTTTATTTGTGTAATAAATAATTGATGTAAAGAAATTTTCAAAAAAAAAGTATATTTCAATTTCTAAAATGTTTTTAAATTTTTTAATCATTTCTGTAATTTTTCTCTACAAGTCATTGTTGGAAATTCCCTTAGGACAGTCTTTTCTCCCTTAAATGCGATTTTATTAAAAACAATTTTTCATACAATAAAACCATATAAGTGTGTGTGTGTGTGTGTGTGTGTAATGATATTTTATCATTAAATTAAACCCTAGTTTATTTCCAAAACTCTATCTTAATTTAGCTCACAGTACATCATTCTAAAATATTCTCTTATTTCCGGATCCATTCCACTCATTCTAGTTAATTAATTCAACAAAATCTTTGCAAAAATACTGAAGTATCACGTCCAGCGAAGCACATTCCATTAAAAGATCCCTATGATTTCCTTGCACGAGCTATACATGTGCGTCAAAGATCCCTATTAAAATCTAAATTTTTATATCCACAGGGATGAAAGTTTCAACAGCTTTTCGTCATTCCATTTTGTGTCTTTCGGTGTTTTACTCGTCGCTTTTACTTGTACATAATGCCTATTTCCAGTGATGAAATAAAACGAACTTAAAAGCTCAAAGTGTCATCTATGTCTCCGAAGCCTTATTTTGTAAAAATCTTATGATTCTAATTATTTCCTAAATTTTTATATCCCACGAATAAATTGTATCTTTGCTTATGCCTGCAACATAGGTTTTCAGTTTCCAATTGATAATCTGCTTATGAAGCCACTGCTCTTTCTGATTTGAATTTCATGATTTAGATTATTGCTCTTGGTTTTGTATACTGAAACTCTAACCAAATTTTCGTCAATAAATATTAGACGTTTGTCAATTTGGGCAATAGTCATAGTAAAGGATAAAAACAAAAGCGTCTTCCGATGTCTCTCTTATTTTTTACCTATCATATTAACAATATAACTAGCAGATTTATTTGCAAGCGCATGAAGTGATGTTATGTAGAGTAAAAATATTTTTCTTTCATACCTTTTAATTTTTGTCTTAGTTGATTTCATAATGAATCCTAATTCTTTTGAAATTTTGTTTGTATCCCCATTTTGTTAATGTAAATTGCATGAAGACCAAAAGTTTAATCTTAAAGAAGCAAATCTAAATTAAAAGAATTATTGCAAACATATGTCACTTAAAACCAATGCTTTAAACCCATTTAAATCCAATTTATGTTTGAGATTGCTCTATAAAAAAGATTTTCTTTTGCTTTTAAGAAAATAGGAATTTAAAGGGGGCGGGGAAATACATAACAAACACTGTTCTGATCACAGTGCCACCTACTATATGTCGAAGAGTGTCGTCCCTTTAGCAAACCGCGGAAGTCCTTTATTTCACTGTCACCCAGACATGATTACTCTCCCCCTTCTCCTCTCCGGAACGTCGGAAGCCGGACAATAAAATCCGGCATCTCCGTGCCTGCCCATAAATCGACCGCCCACGACCATAAAGAAGAGATTCATAACATGCATTTCTACATAAATGGTCGATAACAGAAGTTCGAAAGCGTTGCCAAAGTGATTGTAAAAAAAGACGGAGTGAAGTCGTAAGTTTCCTTTTAAAGCGCCGTTAGGAGGAGAGTTAACTGTAACTTTGGCTGTCGAATAAACATCCAAAACAAGTGCAGAATAAGGAAAAGATGGTGCTGCTTATGGCTGATAAAAGCACTCGCGTTTTTAAGAAAGGCTTTTTGGTAGGCAGAAGGGATTATAGGGGTGAAGAGCTATGAAAGGGCCATGTTTAGGAATAACAGGTTTCCGGGAAGTTCTTTCTTTTTCTCCTCCCCCCTTTCCTCCTAAATTCTTTTGAGAAAAACTCATGCTTGGATCCTATTTGCTCGATTATCCTTTTTAAATATTTGTTAATACAGAATTATTTATTTTCGTTTAGCAAATAATCCTTTTGATACTTCGTTTTTTAATATATTTCTAAATGTATTTTTATCAAATAAATTCAAATGAGAAACATAAGTAAATAATAGCAGTGATTTAATTTTATTTCACTATTCCATTCTTTTTAGTCGAAATCGATTTTTTTTACTTACATCTTCAGTACTTTCAGATAGTTAAAATAAATATTAACTTTTTATACATTTGTAAAGCCAATTCAATACTTTACGTTAGACATGAAGTTTGTTTCGTTTTTTCAATTTGAAATAAAGTCAATGGAGTAATTCAAAGAATTTTTAAAACATCAAAACCCCAAACTAAAACCTCAATTCAAAACACTCCAAAATAAGCAAATAGTTTGATAACTATTTTAGAACTCTTATTCTATTTTTACAAACATAAAAAATTCAAGAGTTTTTTTAAACCAAAATAAGCAATAAAATTTGATATCTATTTTAGAATTCCAAATGCATTTTTTACAAATATAAAATTTTTAATGTGCCTATTTTTTTTACCAAAATGAGTAGTACAATTTGATACTAATTTGAGAATTAAAAATGTATTTTAAAAATAGAAAACATTTAATGTGACGTTTTAATAAGTATCAACTTTATATTAACCAGAAATCATTTTTTAAGTTTTTATCAATCTTTTCTAACTAAAAACAACGCCAAATTAGATGTGATGAATAATGATTTCTTTTTGCAATATAAAGCCAAAAATTTCCAAATTTATTATTTTGCCTTCAATTTAATCTTTATAATTTTTCGGGAAGCCCTAAACGCTGTTTGACATGGCTATGGAAATTAATAAAACAGCCTTTTTTATTTCAAACGAATGATTCCAAAAAATTGAAATGACCAAATGTTAATAATTACTTTCATGATACAGTATTTTAAATCAAATAAATATTTTGAGGTAAATCTCTTAAAATCCCTCAGCAAATAAAAGAAAACGAGCATTTCTACTTATATATACATTTTGCAAAACTTGCATATTCTTAAATTCAAAAATGGTTCTCTATATAATCTAAAAATAATTAAATATCAAACTTTGATTTATTTTTTTAAATAATCCCTTCATACTTTATGAAGTAAATGTAAAAGTTCCTTTTTTTTGTCTGTTGAAAAAGAAAAACAAATCTCGGAAAACGGTTCTAAGAACCCAATTAGTATTCTAGAAAATGTAATAATCGTTTCAAATAATGTGTTGAGAACATGTTAAGCCTAACCTCATTAGCATGGGAAAAAACAAACTGAAATCTTACTCATTTGGCGGTGGGAACATATAGATTTTTGGAGGGAAAGTTAGGTTTTAATTACTTATTTAAAAATTTAAAAAAAAATAATGAATTAACATTTGAAAAAACTGTATTATCAAGTGTCATCCACTACTAGTTTTAATAAATGTATTTTAACTAGTCGATAAATAAAAATTATTTTATTAAAGATTAAAAATTAT